>LPNX010001070.1:3485-42508 GCA_001517045.1 Pseudotsuga menziesii | reverse complement strand
ATATATATATATATATATATATTGAAAAATTGAAAATAAAAACTATGATGAATCATAACATTAAAAGCATAACATAAATTATAATAAAAAGCAATTTTGTCTTGGACATTATTACTATCCTATTCACCGACTCTTCACTAATTTATAACTGTGTATATATATGTATAACCAATGTGGTTTGTGGTATTCAACCAACATAAAAAAAGGCCCTTCAAGGTAGAATCCAAATTGGATATCAACTTTAAACAATGAAATAATTCCAAACCCTCTAAAGTCTCTAGAGTTAGGTCATAGTTGTATCTTTCACAAGGGTAGGCTCTAGGCTAGCCATCTAACACTAATAGCGAAAACTAACCTAAAGGATAAATCCTAACACTAACCTAGAGGCCAATGATGAGTAACAACACTAATAGTAACTTTACAATCTAACACTTGCAATGACTTAAAGGATAATAGTGGAACACTAAGTGTAAACAATGTCAACACTAATTAGTAATAGTCTAATAGTGACAAACATATAATCAAGAAGAACAAAGAACATACTTACATAGAAAATCATTGATAATGTACGAATCAAAAGGTAAAATCAAACAATGATGGCTAACGTATATGTTATAATGAACTTGGAGTCTTGAATAGATTGATGTTTCACTAATTACTAGATCTAGAGTCCAAGGAATAGATTAATGTATCCACTATGGAACTATCCAAACATCAACATCCAACTTCCAAGCAATACATCATTTTATCTTGTATGTTTGTTCATCTTATAGAGAGAAATGGTTTATACAGTTTCTAGGAAATGTGGTACTTTCAAACAATAAAAAAATACTTTTTCATTATAATAGATATATTTTTTTTATTTTAGGATTTGTTTTGGAATTTTGTGATTCATTTTAGGGTCGGATCATATCCATAATAAATTCAAGGCTCCGTGGACTTAGCACCAGTGAGGGGCAGGTCCCAAAACTTAGACTAAACACATTGAAAAATGTGCTAAGGAGAAGTGTGCATTGTTGGATGAGGAGAGGGGATCTAACAACCTAAAACCTGTGGATGTAAAAGGGGCATGATATCGAGCCAAATATCCCAAACTTTGCAGCAATTAGAGTGATTTGATTAGGAGGGAATATAAATGGCCCAAATTCCTTTCATTATGTGCTAGCACTAACAACGAAGAAGAGATGTTTCTCTTGCGTTAGAATCTCCTAGTAAGAAGAAGAGTGAACTCTCACTCATAGGACTTGTAGAACAAAGAGACAAAGTGATATTTCCTTCCCAATGAACCAAATATTCCTTCACTCTCTAGTATCTTGTTCTTCCTTTCCTACAATCCTCTCTTCCATGATCTTTGTGATTTGTGGTGAGATCTACTTTTTCCAATTTTTTGTGTGTTTGCATTATATGCAATGATTTCATGGAACTCATATAAGTCAACCATGTTGAAGGTTGGATACATTTCCATCTTAAAAGTGTTATATATCACCTTTGAAAACATTTCCTTTCATAAGTGTGATAATATAAGATCCCATTCTTCAAACTTCTTTACACAACTTTTCACATCACACCATTTGATTATAACCTTGGTTGTGTTGAAGCTATTGTTGAACCCACTCATGCACTTTTCTCATATGCTTGACAAATGTCTCCATATCTACATGCATCCCACTTGCTTGTCTCACCAAATTGTTCTATGTGAATTGAATTTGCACCAAAACCAAATCCATTTATAATAGTTCCTATCCAACCTAACTTCTTAATAGATTTCCAAGGATTTTATTAACTAACTCGGTTTTCCCATCAATTGTGGGTGATATGCAACAATGGATCTTACTTTCTTTGAATCCATATTCAACCCATTTTGAGATATCACAAATTCCAAATAGACCGATTCTTCCCTTTATAAAAAGAACATTTATGCATATTCATGAGCGGCTTCTTGTGCTTCAAACAATCTGGTACTTACCTCAAATGAATCATGTGCTCCTATTTTGTCTTGTTGAAACTTAATGTCATATAAATAGCACCCCAAACTTACCCAAATAATGTTTCTACACTTCATTCTTTAGCCTCACAAAAATTATTGGCCACATTTGTTTACCCAAATGGCATGACCAACAATTCATCTAATAATTCCTTTGTCTTGAAGGTTGTCTTCCATTCATATCCTTCATAGATTCAAATTTGATGATATTCATTCTTTAGATCAATATTTCTGAAGTACCATGTTCCACTTAAACAATGCATTAAATCATATATTCTTGGTAATGAAAATCGATAATCAATGGTAACCCTATTGATGACACTTGAATCAAGGTGAATTTTTTATTCCCCTCCTTTCTTTGGTGCCAAAAAAACAAAAAATACACATTGCATCAAGGTCACTTTTATCAATTCTCAGTCCAATAACCAAATTCCCTGTTGATCTCCTCACTTCTACTTGGAGCAATTTGTTTGAAGTTTGTTAGGTAAAATTGAACCTACATTAAAATAAATCTAGTAGGAAATTCTCCTCACAAGTTTCAATCCCTTTATTTTGTATAATTATCAATTCCATGAGATCTTCAGGATGAATTGAACCTTACTGTGAAAGAAGTATGGAGGAGGATGAATTACACTATTATAATTGATAAGCATGCATAGTGAACTTAAGCAAAGAAGGAACACTCAAAATGATAGAAATAACTCGACACAATAATAATTAATCTGAGTAATACACATCCATAATACAATCAAGGAAATTTGAATCATCTCAGAGTGATTCGAATCCATGACTCCAAACATGACTAAATTGAGAAAAATCACCACTGTAGATACACTAGTGCAACTTCATACAACTTAAACAATCAACAACCAGTTAATTGACCATGGTAGGTGATAAAGGGCACTTTATCCTCAAATAATGCAAAAGATGCTCATTAGCTAACTGAGAGTGAACTGAAGGTGTCCCATTGGAACATGACTCCACTCAAGTGAGGGTGAACTTAAGGTGGAACTCCCATTATTAAGAGTGGGCTCCTGAAATCTAGGGATTGGTATTTGGACCTCCTAAACTGATGCATGAGGGTGCATCAAGTGGCTAGTGGGCCCCAGATAACTTATTCATGGCACTATTGAAGTGATAACATCATCCTAATATAGGAGACAAATAAAAAGACTATAGTAGACAATGGGAGGATTATTTAATAATCCTAACACCCCCCATTAATCCAAACTTGGACAACCTGGTTGGAAACTGATACAAAAGTTCACCCATACAATAATAATGAACTAATAACTACTCATGAAACTAAGGAAATGGGGAAAACTACGTGGGAATAATGCCCCGCCCCCACCAAAAAAAATGAGCAGACATGGAATTGAATCAATCTTTCATTCCAAGCAGAGACCTGAGATAGACAAATATCTTTCGAGTGAAATAATTTGTAAAAATGTCTACAACCTGATCCTTTATAGGATAGTAATTCAATGTGATGGTCTTGTTGTGCACTAATTCCCTGATATAGTGCATATGGAATTCTATGTGTTTGTTGTTGAAATAGTGTAACTTCGAAGAATATTCTATATGTATCTTTTTGTGGTCCCCAATGGTCCTACCGGGAAAACCACTTGTATTACATTGTACCCCGATGCTCCTAATTAGAATATCTAATAAGAGTCATGAGGTAGTCCCCTCTAATTGTAAAGGTGGGTCATTAGCACCCCGGTGTGGTTACTTGAGCCTACATGTGTAACTTGAGCCGACATGATTTAAATCGAGCCTACATGTCAAATGAGTTAACTTAAGTTAACGGATGAATATAAATAGAGGTGTAGTGCTCCTCATTTGGGACACACACACTCTCACTTGTGTAGCGCATTAGTGGAGAAGAGAAGTAGCTGGAGAAGGAGGAGGATCAGGCTTTGATCTCCTTGCTGGTTTTATCTTTTATCTTTTTGGGCATCTATATTGAGGAAGCTTTTACTGGGTTTTTCCCTTTAGGGTTTTCCCAGGATAAATCTTTGTGTTCCTTTTTTATGGATGTGCTTGTCTATCTTTCAGTGATCCTGTTTATATGCTTTTGTCATGAAAATGAAATGAAATACTGATGTCTTAGCTAAGCATATGAAAAATTTAACATTTGTTCCGCTGCTTCTTTACTTGATCACTGGAAATATTAAGTGTACTTTGATTATCACAAAAAAATTCTAGTGAAGGAGAAGTGTGAATTCCAAATTCAGTTAGAATCCCATATAACCAAACTCCCTAAACGACAAAATTTACAACCCCCTTGTACTCTACCTCAATTGAAGAGAGTGCAAGAGTTTCTTTCTTCTTGCTTGACTAACAAATTGGTCCTGATCCCACAATGAACACAAGCCCCAAAGTATATTTTATGTCAGTATAGTATCCAACCCAATATGAGTCAATAAAATCAACTAGATCTAACTAAGCACCAACATAGTAGTGAATCCCAAACTCTCTAGTACCCTGCACATAGTGCAAGATGCACTTTTTTCCCTCCAATGTAGCTCATGTGGCTTCTGCATGATCCTGGAAACAACACTAACAACATATGATAGGTCTGGTCTCGAATGAGTCAGGTACAATAAGATACCAATCATTTTTATGTGTATAGTGCTATCAACCAAGGGAGTGGAACCACCTTCTTCCAATCTGATGCCATATAGGAATGGAAGGGTTGTTTATTTGCAATAATCCACGTGGAATATTTTGATAAAATCACCTACATATATGGACTATGAAATCATGATCCCTGAAGCTTTTTGATCCACTTCAAGGCCAATAAACTGCCTCAGTAGCCCTAGATTTTTCATGGAGAAATATTTGCTAAAGGATAACTTGATGTCCCTCAATCTAGTATCTAAACCACCGGTGACTAGAAATTCATCCACATACAATACAATAAATAGTAAGCAACCTCCCTTCTGCTGCATGTAGACCTTGTAGTCATACTTGCACCTTTCAAACCTCTATGACAGTAAGAAGGCATCCATATTGGCATACCATGCCCTTGGGGATTGCTTGAGCCCATACAATGATTTCCTTAGGTTGCATACCAATGAAAAATATTTAGTGTACACATCAGGCTGTCTCATGTAGATCTCTTCTTCCAATTCACCATGTGGGAAGGCACTCTTCACATCCATGTGATGTACCTTCCATTGTTTTGAATCTGCAATGGCCAAAACCAACCTTATGGAATCCATTCTTGCAATAGGGGAGAATGTTTCATTATAGTCTAACCCATGAAATTATGAATACGTCTTTACAACTAACTGACCCTTGTACTTGGTAGTAGATCCATTGGATGCAAGTTTTTTTTTGTATATCCATTTGCATTGGACTGACTTTCTCCTTGGAGGTAGAGAGAGAGGATCCCATTTCTTGTTGTTCTGCAGTGATTCATATTCCTCATCCATGGCTTCCTGCCACCTTGGATCATGGAAATCCTCTTTGTGGGACTATGGATTTGACTCTACCATCATGTAGCACATCTCTGAGATAAGTGGATCTATATGACATAGTGAAAGGTTCTCATCTTGAAACTAATATGTGGTTCTCCTTCTGCTAGATGGATCCCCAACCATGTCCCCAACAGCTTCAATGAATTTTTGAGCCCATTTAGGCCTAGGATTGGGAGAAGAATTTGGATCTATATCTATATATGGATATTTTTGATCTTCAGACTCAAACCTAAAGATATGGTTCCTCTTGGTCCGCCTATCCTTCTCTGAAGAAGAGCTTGATTTAAGCTTACAATATTTTCTCCTAGTTTTTTTCGTAGGTTGCAGAGAGTTTCTTCTTAAGTGCATCAACTCAGTAGTATGGATTTTTCTTCAACTAAGATCCTGACTCCCTTCAACTATCATTAATGGAAATCCAAAATTGGCATTCTATTGTGTAGTAAGGGACTATACCTAGTTACCCTAGTTTTGGAGAATGAGCCCAATGTTGTGATTGAGAAAGCTAAGTAGCATAATAGGCTAGATGAAGCCTACGGATTGTTTTTCCTCTCTATTTATCCTGACATACTCTTTCATCTAGATGTTTTGACCACTCCATACAAAGTATGGACCAAACTTGAGTCTCTCTTTGGAATTCAAGATGAGTTAAGAGTTCATCAATTGGAGATTGAGTTATTCTTAATGAGTCCAAGCAGTTCGATTATATTGACTGCTTCTTCACAAAATTCAAGTCTCTTGTTCTAATGCTCAAACATTGTGGGATTGATAAGAAACATGATCAATTAATCCTTTCCATTTTATCTAAATTGGGTCCTGAATACTCAGTTTTTGTGTCTACCTTCCATGCTACTAGGCTTGTTGTTTCTAATTGGAAAATGCCTTCTTTGTGTACCTTCTTTGATTCGCTAACAAAGGAGAAAGAAAAATTGATCCATATGGATTCTCTTAGATATTCCAACGGAAAGGATCATGCTCTCATATTTCAAGGAATCAAGAATACCAAATCAAAAGAAAAGCAAATTGTGAAAGAGAAGAAGCCAAAGTCAGAAATTGAAGATGAAAGTTCAAATCCTACTGATGAAGATTCATTGAAGAAGGTTAATAAGAAAGGGATAAAATCCAAGTGATATTATTGCAACAATGGATTTCATCCAGAAAATAAATTTTTCAAGAATAATATGGAAATCATGTCTCAATTTCTTGAGAAGCACAACATCGAAGTTCCAGATGAGCTAGATACACCTGTCGATTCCTCAGAACATTGTCATAATGCGTAGTTCCAAGGTGATATAAACTATGCCTTGAGTGCCAGATTAAAATAAGTTTCCCGTGTCTATAGTATATATTAATTTTCTGATATATCAGAATCATAAATATCATATCCTTTCTTTGATAATCCACCTATCAGTCTCCTAGATTCATCTCTCAATAATTGTGATTTTTCACTAGATACTGACTTGTCTTTAAGAAAATCTTCCTCACTCCATAATAATTATGATTTAGAAAAAATAATTCAGGTTGATATACATGTCATGAAATCATACATACCACCATACATACCATCTACCATACCTCTTAATACTCCTAAGACTATACAAATCCCAAGTTCACTAGTTGATTCCTCATTGGTTTCTTATATAATGTTACTTATACTACATGGTTTGAAGTATTCCCTATATTTCACTCGTTGGTTATCCATGACCTTAGTAATATTTGGACTGATATTACACATGTTTTGATCCTTTATAAACACTTATGGTTCATATCTCAAGTCCATTCATCATTCATATTTTTACACTTATCAATTTTCCCCAGTTGCTCATAGTTTTCCTAGTCTAGCCCTATATCCTCATGGAGTCACTAAAGCATTTGTCTTTCTTGTTCCATATTCTAATTTTTATGATATATCAGAGTTTTATCAACCCAATATCATATATGGGGAGGTGCTACATCAAATTGGATTAATGACATGTGATTCACATCACAATTTTGCAGCTATTCAGGGAGTTGAGTGTGTAACAAATTGTCTTAATTTTTGTACTCTTTGGGAAGGAGTATGCACATATATATTTTCCATTTCATATTTTTTCTTTTGCAAATCATAGTTTGTTAGCAGAAATAATTGTTTATATAATGCTCCCATTTCATCAATTGATGAGATACTAGGAGTCTCTCCACTTCTTTCTTGCATATTCTACACTCTAGCGCATGATCATGGAGTTCATGATTTATTCATCAAAGTATTTCACTAGAAGTAGCTCTTTCAAATCATTAAAGTGAAGATAAAGAGATACTGAAGACATGCTATTGAAAATTTGTGCCTTGTCCTTTCTTGAGGGAGGATTTTCCCCATGTGGTTTTGCCTCTTTCCTCACTTTTCTGGACATGAATAATTGTAAAGGGTAACCATAGCCTTGTTTTTGGGTCCTATATGCACGTATATACAATTATATATCATCATAAATGTATAATTAAAGGGTGGCATGGGAATATAATAAACCCACTTCATAACTTAGGATAAAATATTTAATCAATTTTGATTAATTTCCTACCCACTAGCCTAGATAGTTAACATCCACTTGCACCACATAGTCAACACTTGCCATATATACCCTGGGAATTATTTAATCCTGATTATGGGTTGATCCTTTCCACTTTATTGACTGAAGGAATTAGTAACTGTTCTTTCCTACATATTCTTCTTTATTCTGCTTTTATCTAGATTTTATGTGGATAAGGTAAAGCTAGTCAACTAGAAAACTGCTATCTTTTGTTTCCAACCCATCCTCCATGATTTTCTCTCCATTTTCCAGGATTAGCATATTTTTTGTCACTCTTGACAACTCACTCATGATTTTTCTAATTCATGCAGTGCTTGACTGATTTGGGAAGTGCTTTAGCCACCTATGGGGGTTTATCATATTTATTAAGTTTATATTTCTGATCTTGATGAGTTGTCTCCAATACAAATCGATTTTACCTATGAGGTATGTACTATTTATGTACATTATTATTCAATGGAAGGATACACTCCAATAGTCATCTCTTCATTCATGTGATTTTGTCTCTTTTCTTCTCTCTATTTTTCCTATGTATGCTTGTGAAAATTATCTTACTAGCAAGATCCATTTCCAGTGCTTCTTCTTAGAATATTTACTCATAGCATTGGAGTTTCCATTTCTACATGGTATACTATCATTCCAACACCCGTATTATTGGTGTCAGAGAATATTCAGAGCTTAAGTTGTGTAGACACTTCTATCGAAGTTACCTGATTTATGCATGTTCAAACACGCTCACAAAATCAACAATACAAGTAGACGCTACCTTTGAATTCAAAGTATCCATCCACCCGTACTGATAGATCAAAGATGACCAATGAAATAAACAATAGACATGTAACTGACGAGATATAGAAACTCATATAAAAACCACTAGCTCGCCAATAAACCGAAATTTTCGCCCAATTCAATGAGATTCTCATGTGATTTACTTCGAAAATTGGAGGATCCTCGACGAGATCACACTCTGAAAAAATCTATCCATTCAAAGTACAAATTAATCTAGACATACCAAATCTTGAAGGAAAGACTGACGCGGAATCCGTAGACAATTGGGTATAATTACTAGAATCTAACATGAATAAACTCTTCAAAGCAGAAAAAATCACCATTACATCCTTAAATATGTCAACCCTTGTGCATTGCTGGCGGGAAAATATATCGATGAATATGGAGTGAGAAGGAAACCCTATAGACACATGGGATAAATTTTTCACGTACGTCCGAAAGGAATTATACTTGCCCAAATACATTGAACAATAGTATAAGAATTGGAAACAACTAAGGCAATGGAAATACCAGTTCATGCAGAATTACAATTATGAGTTCTATCGACTCATGGCTAGACTTGGCGTCTAAGAAGAAGAGAAATTGTTTGTCCCAAATTATGTCAATGGATTATCCTCGTACATTACACAAGAGATGGAGTTTTTGATTGTTAGTGCACTTGCATATGCATTCCACTACGCCAAGAAGATTGAATCTAAACAAAAAGGAAAATCATGTTTTGTGACCAAGCTGACAGGTTGAATATCTGACAATAAGTCACCACCTGAATCTGACAAGTCAAGACACCCTTCTTAGCCAACTTCACCAAATCCATACTATCACAAGAAGCACTCTCAAGAAGACAAAAGGAAACATAAAAAGAAGTCCCCTACCAAGAAATGGTGTGATTATCACAATTCATCATGGCAAGATACGTCAAAATGCAAATCTCATAAGACATTTTTGTCAAAATTGTCGACGCTCGACTTCTCCAACAAAACCATGGTATAATATGACCCAGAAGCATCGACCGCTTCGACAGCCTTGAATATCGTCGATGAGGAGGAACGGGAACTCATGTTCCATACATAGATATGGGTTCAAAACAATCCATTGAAACTGATTGTGGATAATGTTAGTCACAAGAATTTTTTTTCTAAATATCTCGTGAATAAACTTGGTCTTGTAACCACTCCACATCCTCATCCTTACAATATAACTTGGATGAAGGATGGATAGGAACTAAGGATCACTTCAGCAATGCAGAATCACCTACTTCATTAATCCTTTTGAATATTAAGTACTATGTGACGTGGCACCACTTTTCGTAGCTGACACCCTTTTTGGGAAAAATTACTTATGAGATCGACATGGAAGTTATCAATCATGATCTCATAAGGTGATTGTTGAAATTCAGAACTAGTGGTACAATGTACCTTAACGATGACCTACACCAACAGTTGCAATGATATTTTCTAAACAAACAAAGAAGCTTATCAACCATGCTCAGTATTTTGCATTTATCATGATAAAGCCTCAACATTTTAGGAATACTACAACAACGAGTCAACTCATCGACCAATGCATCTCCCAACAACAACAACAGATCGACCATATTCTTGATGAGTACCAAAACACACATGAAGAGCCAAACCGAGTACATCTATGTTTCTAGTTAAAACAATCCATTGAACTTTTCTTTGTTCATCATTACCTAACACATATGTTTATAAAAGATGAATTATTGAGAATGAATAGATTCACAGAAAAATCCAAAATTTGATCAATAAAGGTCACATCCGACCCAACTCCTCTCCTTGTTTAAGTCCAACCATCCTCGTACCAAAGAAATATGGGACTTGGTGCATGTGCATCGACTATCGGGCTCTCAACAATATTTCGGTAAAGAATAGATACCCTCTTCCAAGGATAGACAAAATCATCGATTGTTTGAAAGGTGCTAAGTTCTTTACTAAGCTCAACCTCAAGTCAAGATAGCATCAAATTTCAATAGAGCCCATCGATGTATGGAAAATGACTTTCAAAACCAAGGAAGGCTTGCTTGAATGGTTATTCATTCCTTTCGGCTTAACCAATGCACCTATGACCTTCATGCGCTACATGGATGACCTTCTATGACCTTTCATCAACAAGTGTTTCATTGTTTATCTCAATGATATCTTGATTTTCAGTCGATCATGGGAATAACATGTCATACAACTTCGATAATTCTTTGACACTCTCCAACAACATCGACTTTATCTGAATATGGACAAATGCTCATTTTCAATGAAAACCATCAAGTATTTGGGGTATGTAATCGGCTCTACAGGAATTCATGTTGACCCAAATAAAGTATAGATCCTCAAATATTGGCCCATTCCTCAAAACATTCATGAACTAAGAAGTTTTCTTGGTTTGGTGAATTTCTATTGACGGTTCATACTCGGCTTCAGTCACATAGCCTAGCCTTTGAATCAGTCGACTAATGGAAATGGGAAAAATGTCTTCAAATGGACACTGACACAACAACAAGGGTTTGAACAAATCAAACATTACCTTTTTACTACACCAGTACTTGTGTTACCTGATTTTCATAAGCATTTTGATATTGAGACAGACACATCAGACTATACTTTAGGAGCAGTGATCACTCAGTCTGGTCACCTAGTCGCCTTTCATTCTGAAACTTTCAATGACCATGTTAGAAGGTATTTTATGTATGAAAAGGAACTATGTACCATTGTGTAAGCCCTTAAGAAATGGAGACATTACATCCCTGGGAATGAAACAATCATCCCCACTGACCACAAGCCATTCAAGTTCATTTTTTCCTAGTCAAAACTATAAAAAAATCGACAAATCAAGTGGACTAATTACCTACAAAAAATTCAGTTCGTAATTAAGTGTTAGAAAGGTAAATCCAATGTTGTAGTCGATTGTCTCAGTCGACCACCAATTACTCTACTTTTCATAGTGATGAGTATGTAAGGTTATGACACCACTACTTGGTCACAATTGTATTCGGTAGATCATGAATGTTTTGCAGTTTATTGACAACTTCAAACCAATACATTGTATTCTACCAACTACTTCCTGAAATACACCTTGATATACAATCTTGGATAGCTTCGTGTACTGAAAAGTGAGCACCGACAGCAGCTCATTTGGGATGCGTACTATAGCAAGACTGGAGGACATTTCGGAGTAAAAAATACCCTTGATATCCTCTAGAAGTATTTTTATTAGCCTTCACTTAAATTTGATGTCCACATGTACATTTGATCATGTGTGGTTTTTGCCATCACTAAACCGCCGAATCGATGACAAGGACTTTATAATCCTTTGCCGGTTCCTATTCGACCATGGGAATATATTTCTATGGACTACTTGACAGGATATCCTACTACCAAACATCAGCATGACATGATCTTAGTAGTATTCAACAGATTTTCCAAGATGGCTATCCTCATTCCATGCATGAAGACTACAACAACACAACATAATGCTCAACTCTTCTTTGAAAATGTTTGGAAACATTATGGCCTTTCGATGACCATCATTTCTATTAGAGATTCCATATTTGTCAGCATCTTTTGGAAGACTCTCTGGAAATAACTTGACATGAGAATCTCTTTGTTGACAACTTTCCATCCTCAGACAGACAGAAAGATGGAAATTGTGAATCACTTGGTAGTACAACTGCTTCGCATGTACAATCACATGCATCGTTAGACATGGGATGAAAGTATCCCATACATACAAGGAAACTACAATCATGCTCAACATATTTCTGTGAGAAAGAGTCCATTCAATATTTGTTATGTATTTCAACCCTCAATTCCCATCGACTTGATTAGTTCATCGACATAGTCAAACGACACCGACTTTGACCAACGAGATGTTGAAAAAGAATTGAAGTTTCGAGACCAAATCTACAAAATCCAGAAGCAAGCACATGAAATGGTGTAGCATTTTAATGTGAAAGTTAAGGCCCGACATGATAAGCATTGTATTCCTCATTCATTCCAAATTGGGGATCAGGTCTGGTTACATCTAAACAAGGAACGCTTCATTGGTCCATATCGGAAGCTGAAGCTTTTGTGATATGGTCTGTGTAGTATCCTTAAGCAGATTGAAGAAAATACCTTTTGAGATTGGCATTCCTTCATGCATGGGTTTGCATCTAGTATTCAATGTGTATCTACATCATCCATACCATGCACCATTGTTGGAACATACCGACTTGCAAACATCAAAACCTGAAGACATCCATCCAGATGTTCAAGAGCCTCTTCCTTGTGACACTGTTGTGGGACGATGCATACACCATATAAGGAAAAACATACTTCCCTTGTTTCAAGAGGCTAAAGCTGGACAGTTCCTCGCACAAGGAAAGTGGTACTCAGTTATCAAACTCATCAACAATTTTCCTTAGCTGAATAAGTGCACAATGGAGACCATTGTTTCTTAAGGAAGGAGGAATTATCCACCCAATAGTTGGCATGATTTTCAACTTCGATATGTTCAACATCGACTTCGACAGGTTTGAACCTTAACACAACCTCGATAGGTTATCATCTCGATATGCATTTTCGACCCTATCATCTTGAAACAACTACTACAGATTGTCTCTTTGTATTCCACTTGTTTGTAACATTTGAACTTTCAATCCATTCTAACTTCTTTGTAACTGAACGTAATGGGTAGTCACCCAAGTGTCTCAAATTTTTTTATAAGCATGTACGCTGTTGTAATATAACAATCAATGTCTCAGAGATTACTTTGCATCATACAATAGTAATAAAATACAGATATTGGTTCAAACTCTTACATTTTGTCTATGTGTATAGTTACTGTCTCTGTAGTCTATCTCCTGCTTTGCTGATTATTTATATGCTTCTATCATAATAGTGCTCGATGAATTCAATCGAACTATTGTCCTCTACCTTGTGCCTAGGAACCCAGATAAAAAAATGACACATGCCCATCACATCATCTCTAAGAACCGACATCCAAACTAGGAGTCTACTATGCCTCATACTAATTGACTCCAACTATGCTACATTGAATATCTGTGTGCCAAGTAATCTGCTCAGCGCTAGCCAAAATGCACCGAAATATCTATTGTCCCTATCATTGACAATGTACATAGGCATACCATGGAATCTAAGGATCCCATTGGAAAAAAAATCTACCATCTGCGATTCCACATAACCTAATGAGATCATAATGAAGTGCACAAACTTGGTTTTCGATAAAAAAGTGTATATGTTCCATCCATCACCTCACAATAAAACCTACTCCTGAGATATTCCACCAGGTATTGAGAATTCCAATCAGCTGAAATATTTGTGAACCAATCCCCTATGACTTGGAACTTCCCTTAAGGTACTTGCACAACCTTTTCTCTCCTCTTGATATGAACGTACCCAGAATGCAAATCCATCATACACTTTGTTTTGTATGATATACCCATTTTCCTGAACAAAACCTCCATCCATTGGGCTGACACACTCCTTGGAGCATCACCACACATGCCCCCCATATGTACTCAACCCATTGTATTGAATCCCATCTCCATTGTTTGGTATTTCATTGAAATTGTCCCCAGTGTACTGAGCCATTGTACATTAAATACTACTTGATTATCTTCCAACTCAACCACGTAGAAATCATTTGTTAGGTTGTAGTTACCTATCGACATAGTTAACCACATAACCTTTTGTATGCATAACAGAATGTACCCACTAGCTACCTCCACACTGAATCCTCCAAGGTCATTAATAGGAATGCCTCTCCTGGTCACCAAAGTTGAATCTATAAATTTGTGGGTTTCCCCACTATCTATCAAGAATGTGACCCAATGTCCTTTTAATACTCCCTTGACCCAAAAAGTGTTAAATATAGGAACACCTAATATGGTAGAAAGGGTCCCTCTTAGATTTTATACCTATGGCTTCTCTTTATTCTCACTATTATGATCACCATATTGACCTTATGCTTCTTCATATTCATAATCTCCATTCGATTGCACCTCTATGTAATGAGCTTCACCTTTACCCATGCACTTGTTCCCCAATTCCCAAGGTTCCTTCCAACCGTAACATAACTTCTTCCTTCTTAACTCATTTTGGGTTGCATCATTTAGTATGTTTTTCTCACTCCCATCCTTTTTTAGGGGCATCTTTTATTTTTCTCTGTCTTTTCGAGGAACTAAAGGTTTGGGTTAATTTTTTTCTTTGGGATTGTTCCCTCCATGACTTGGGCTCTGATGATGGAAACCTATAACATTGAGGGTTTGAAGGCCTTAACCCAACCACATAATGGCTCAGATAGTCTCTTAGTGAACATCATAATGAGTATAGGCTCTGACACATCCTCCAACATGACTGCAATCCTTGGAAACTCTAAATTGAAAGCATCCATTGTATGTGCATATTTGAGTTATGCTAACTCCTTAAAGTGCATCTCTGGATATTTCCTATCAAACTTGTCCATCGATTGTTACATGAAGTCTAGATATGGCATAATAATAGAATGTCCCAAAGTAATCATACCATGGTATCACCACTCATGAGATTCCCCCTCTAAATGAAAGACAACATATTTGATCACTTTTTCCTCCTTCATGGCGTTGAGTTGGAAATACATGTCTAGCTTCTAATCCCATGCTCTAGTTATGCATTGTCTAGTACCATCAAAGGAAGGGATAGTCAGCTTACCAACCTTCCATTGTAGATCTAAATTTTATGGGCCCCTGTTCAAGTATTTGTGTCTATTTCTATACTTGATGGTGCAAAACTCCTGATATGTCATCGTTTCCTAAAAATATTCCCCAAGAGTATGATACTCCCTTATATAGTGATTAAAACTATTGCATGGTAATGGGTACCTTGGATCACCAACTAGCTTCTCCACAAAATGAGGGAAAATAGGTCTAGGTGGCATTGTACTAGATTCTCAATTGTTTTGTTGAGTGAAAACACTAGTGATGCTTCCTTCTGCATGGTTCCCATTGTGTTGATTGGTTCCTCCAGATCTAATGTTTCCCCTGTCATATTTTCTTTCCTAAGTTTTCATGAGGATTTGAGTCATAAGTTCAACCAAGTTTTGTTTCTCCCTTGCCAACTCATTCAGAACATCCAAGGGATTTTCCTCAGGTGTCTCACTTTTGTTTGTATCATTTCTCCTACCCCAAATATGTCTCCCATTTCTTCTTTTCCGTCCTCTATGTCAAACTACTCCTCTTCTTTCGATTCTACTAGACCTTCTCAGAATGTCTCTCCTGGTCACCAAGGTTGACCTACTGAATACAATCATACCCAGCAAGGTAATCACACCAAAGGCCTCCTGAAGACCACATTTCAACAGAGTGAACAAATATTTTAAGTATTTAATCGATCTCTCGTATAATCTCCCCCCTAGGAATCCAAACCAATGCACTGTAGGAGAGAACTCCTAATAGTAAAATTTGACTCTCCCATATATAGTAGCTTCCAAACTGTCCAACTATGAATTCCCAAGGTCCCAAGATATGTCTAGAAAGGACCCACCATGCTGATGTTGGGCCACTTTGATCACAAATATCTATCCCTCATGCCTAAACTGTATCATCCACTCTTGAAACCCCAAGATGTAATTCTTAGAATATATGTTCCTACTGTCAAAAATCACATCCTGCAATCATATCTTTGTGAATTCAACATGTGCAAATCTATTTTCGGCCTAAATAACAGGTATTAGAAAAGATATTTTATCTTTCCATATGGAATGTTCCCCATCATCTCCTTTCAAGGCATTCCAAAAATGTCATGGACCCATCATATGATCTCCCAGAACCCACATCCAAACTAGGAGTCCACTATGCCTCATACCAATTGAATCCAACTATGCTGCATTGAACAACTTTGTGCCAGGTAATCTACTTAGCACCAACCAAATACATATTGTTCCTATTATTGACGATGTACGTGGGCATCCCATGGATTCTAAACATTCCCTTAAAAAAAACTCTACCATCTGCAATGACTCATACTTCGATGAGATCATAATAAAGTACAAGGTTTGGACAATAAAACCTTGTTTTACTGTCCAAGGGAGGAACACAAGGTTTGGGTTGATTTTTTTCTTTGGGACTATGCCCTCCATGTCCCGCGATATGATGATGGCATCCTGTAACATCAAAGGTTTGAAGGACTTAACCCAACCACACAGTGGCTCAGATAGTCCATCAATGAACATCATAATGAGTATAGGCTCTAACACATCTTCCAACATGACTGCAATCCTATGAAACTTTGAACTTAAAGCATCCACTGTATGCACGTGTTTGAGTTGTGCTAACTCCTTAAAGTACATATATGGATATTTCCTATCAAACTTGTCCATCATTTGTTATGTGAAGTCCAGATATGGCACAATACTATAATGTACCATAGTAATCATACCATGGTACCACCACTCATGAGCTTCCCCCTCCGGATGCAAGGAAACATATTTGATCATTCCTCCTTCATGGGATTCAATTGGAAATACGTGTCTAGCTTTTGAACCCATGCTTTAGTCATGAATTTGTTCATACCATCAAAGGAATGGATAGCTAGCTTCCCAACCTTCCATTGTAAATCAAAATTTTGTGCACCCCTATTGAAGGATTTAGGTCTATTCTTATACTTGATGGCACAAAAATCTTGTGATTTCATCATTTCCTAAAATGATGCCTCAAGAATATGATAGTCCCTCAAATAGTCATTAAAACTATCACCCAGTAATGGATTCCTTGGATTACCAACTGGCTTCTCCTCCACAAATGAGGGAAAATAGGTCTATGTATCACTGTACTAGCTTCTCAAGTATTTTGTTGAGTGGGAACATTAGTGTTTCTTCCTTCTGCATGGTTCCCATGTCATTTTGGCTTGCTTGAGTATTCATGAGGAGTTGAGTCATAAGTTCAACCAACTATTGTTGATCCCTTTCCAATTCATTCAGAATGTTCAAGGGGTTTCCCTTAGTTGTCTCACTTCTGTTTGTATCATTTCTACTACCCTGAATTTGTCCCCCGTTTATTCTTTTTCCTCCTCTATCTCAAATTTCTCCTCTTCTTTTGATTCTACTAGACCTTCTTAGAATGTCTCTACTGGACACCAAGGTTGACCTACTGAATAAAATACTACCCTACAAGGTAATGACACCGGATGCCTCCTGAAGACCACAAGTCAATAGAGTGAACAAATATTGTAAGTATTTTATCCACCTCTTGTATAACCTACCCCCTAGGAAGCTAGTCCAATGCACTATAGGATTGAATTCCTAATAGTAAAATTTGACTCTCCAATATCTAGTAGCTTCCAAACTGTCCAACCATGAAGTCCCAAGGTCCCAAGCTATGTCTAGAAAGGCCCCACCATGTTGATGTTGGGCCAATGTGATCATAAATATCTAACCCTCATGCATATATTGTATCCTCCACTCCTAAAACTCCAAGATGTAATGCTTAGAAGATATGTACCTACTTTCAAGAATCACATCCTGCAATCATATCTATGTGAAGTCAATGTTTGGAAATATATTGTCAGCCTTAATCCTGAGTAGAAGAAAATAGATTCTATCTTTCCATATGGCATGTGCACTATCATTTCCTCTCGAGTCATCCAAAAAATGACATGGACCCATCATATGAGCTCCCAGAACCCACATCCAAAATAGGATTCCACTATGCCTCATACCAATTGACTCCAACTATGCTACATTGAACAACCTTGTGCCAGGTAATATGCTCAGTGCTAGCCAAAATGCACCCAAATATCTATTATCCCTAATGTTGATGATGTACGTAGGAATCCCATGGAGTCTAAGCATCCCCATGATAAAAAAAAAACTCTGCCATCTGCGATGCCGCATACTCCGATGAGATCATAATCAAGTGCATGAAATTGGTTTTTGATCAACAACTGTATGAGTGCCATCCATAACCTCACAAGAAAACCTACTCCTAAAATATTCCACTAGGGGGTGAGAATTCCAATCAGCTGAAATATCTGTGAACCAATCCCCCATGACTTGGAACTTCCCTTGAGGTACCCGCACACCCTTTTCTCTCCTCCCGATTTTATCGTACCTCAAATGCAAATCCATCATACGCTTTGTTGTGTATGATATACCCATTTTCCCAAACACAACCTCTATCCATTAGGTTGACACACTCCTTAGAGAATCAATATGCATGCCCCCCAGAAGTACTCTCTCTCCACCCGTTATATTGAATCCCATATCCATTGTTTGGTAGTCATTGAAATTGTCCCCATTGTATTGAGCCATTGTACATCCAAGACTGCTTGAGTATCTTCCATCTAGACCACGTAGAATTCATTTTTTGGACTGTAGTTACCTATCAACACAGTCAACCACAAAACCCTATGTCTGCATAACAAAGTGCACCCACTACCTACCTCTATACTAAATCCTCCAATGTCCTTAATAGGAATGTCTCTCCTGGTCACCAAGTTTGAATCTATAAAGTTATGGGTTTCCCCACCATCTATCAAGAACATGACCCAATGTTCTTGTATCACTCCCTTGACCCAAAAAGTGTTAAATCTAGGAACACCTAATAGGGTAGAAACGATCCCTCTTATAGTCTATACCTATGGCTTCTCTTTATTCACACTATTATGCTCACCATTTTGACCTTGTTCTTCCTCCTCTTCCTCATCTCCATTCAAGTGCACCTCTATGTAATGGTTTTCACCTTTACCCATGGACTTGTTCCCCGGTTCCCAAGTATCCATGCAACCATAACATAACTTATTCCTCCTTAACTCATGTTGGGTTTCCTCATATAGTTTGTTTTTCCTGCTCCCATCCTTTTTTAGGGGGCTCTTTTATTTTTCTCTGTCTTTCTGAGGAACAAAAGGTTCAGGTTGAATTTTTTCTTTGGGACTGTGCCCTCCATGTCTCGGGCTCTGATGATGGCATCCTATGATGTCGAGGGTTTGAAGGCCTTAATCCAATCACACAGTGGCTCAGATAGTCCCTCAATGAACATCATAATGAGTATAAGCTCTAACACATCTTCCAACATGAATGTAATCCTTTGAATCTATGAACTGAAAGCATCCATTGTACGTGCATGTTTGAGTTGTGCTAACTCCTTAAAGTGCATCTCTAGACATTTCCTATAAAACTTGTCTACCAGTTTTTATGTGAAGTCTAGATATGGCATAATACTAGAATGTGCTAGAGTAATCATACCATCATACCACCACTCATGAGCTACCCCCTCCAAATGCAAGGAAACATATTTGATCACTTTTTCCTCCTTCATGGGATTGAGTTGAAAATACGTGTCTAGCTTCTAAACCCATACTCTAGTCATGCATTTGTCAGTACCATCAAAGGAAGGGATAGTCATCTTCCCAACCTTCCCTTAAATCTCTATTGGGCCTAAATAAATTAGACGCAAATCCATTGATGAGAACATAAAATAAGACAAATTTGATGCAATTGATCATCTAAGTAATGAAAGGAACACATAAACCCAAATGAGTTAACATTAATCTCAAGTACAACCAATTGACCCTATCATATGATATTGAAAGATCAATCTTGACCACCATTTCTTTCAAGTTCCTAGTTTGATATAGTGTATTCCTTCTTGGGATACCCCTACAACCTCATGGATCTGCGTACCCTCTAAAAAGTCCAAACTACTTGTTAGAGACCGAATTTTGACAATATTTTTCCCCTTCTTGCAATTATCTTAGCAACAATTTCGTAGACTCAATTGCAAAGTGAAATGGGTCTAAATTCCTCAAAAGAAAGTGGACTATCACTTTTTAGAATAAAATCTATTAAGATAGTACTGAACGCTACCAACATCTTTCCTTATGTTATTGAATCTTCTACCACTCTTCGTAGGTCGCCTTCCAATATTTCATAAAATCCCAAGAAGAATTCCACGAGCCAACCATTAGGGCTAGGACTCTTACCTTTTGAAAACTAAGGAGCACAACTTGCTTCTCACCTTGTCACTTCCTCTATTAATGAATTGTTCTCCTTCATTGAAACAAAACAAGAAAATATTGGTGTCATCCTAATAATTTCTACTATAGAAACCCTCTCTTCTACTTTGAACAACGTATTCAAGTGTTCCACTCTAGCTCTTGAAATATCCTCAAATGTGTTTACCTCCTACCAATTTGGCATTGTAATTTTCCATATTGTAATTTTGTTCTTCCTGAAATTTTCATAATGATGATTTTTTTTTTTTAAATTTCATCACCTTTAGAGAGCCAAAGTGTTGTTCTTTTAAGTCTCCATATAGCTTCTTTCTCTTTAACAACTATCTCTTTTTTACTTCCAATTATTCTAGCTTTGCATGCGTATCCTCAGTAAGGTACCCTAGCCCCCCAACCTCATAGAGTGTACCCAATTTTTCTTCAACTTCTAACAAAGCCTTTCCATATTTTAATTGTTTCCCTATGGATCCACCCTATAGTGGTCTCTTTAACTTTCTTAATATTATTTCAAGACAAATTGCAAATAAGTTGATTCTTGAAGTGAATCATCAAAAGGAGACCAAATCCCCTTAACTAACTAAACAAAATCTTCCTTAACTAACCAACTTGGATTAACTTTAAAAATGGTCTTGGGCCTATTACCATTTTTTGCCACCTCTAGTACCACTGAGGAGTGATTAGACTCCCCCCCCTGAACTAACCCATTGCTTCGAACTTGAGTAATCTAAAAGATTCTTTGAAACTAAAGATCTATCCAATCTATTCACCATCTTATCCATGCCCACTCTCTTTTTTCCAAGTAGTCTTTAATTTAATAGTTGGTTCAACATCAACTAATTGAGCTTCTTCCAAAATTTTATTTAAAAAATTAGACAACACATCCACTTGAGCATTGGGACCCCAAGCCTCCAAACAACCTATAGAAAAATTCAGGTCGCCACCCACTCTAATATTTTCTCTTATTAGAAAGCTATTTTTTAGGATACTTTTCCAAAAAACTAATCTGTCTTTATAAGGTCCATATAGGCTTAGTACTAATAAATCTCTTCCCAACTCTTGAGAGTATAGTTTTAGGCCTAGACTTAACACAACTAACCAACACTTAATGCAATTCATTGTCTTGCTTCTCCACCTTGTAATTATACCTCCTAACCTATCCCTAACATCTAAAAACCCAAACTCCTAACCTCCCAGAAGTCCTCCCAAACCCCAACTACGTTTTCTTCATCACACATAATTTCATGTAATAATAAAATATCATACCATGAAATATCTACCAACCTTTTTAAAACTAACTTTTGTGAGGGGCTAACCAACCCTATGTGACTAAATCCTTTATGTAAGAGCAAATTAAATTAAAAAACCCTCTAAGACATTTAAATTTCCAAATATTGACCTTAATATTTTATTAATTCATAAGTTAAAAGAAAACATATACATAGGAACATATACATATTCCTACGTGAGTAAATCTTTTCACTAAAAAACAAATTTAATAAAAAATAAAAACCCTCCAAAAACATTTAAATTTTCAAAATATTGATTTTAATATTTTATTAATTCACGTATTTAAAAAATATATAATATATACATATTTTTATGGAATGCAATACCTATAATCATGCTACTACTATTAAATTCTTTGTATTTAAAAAATATATACATATTTTTATGGAATGCAATACCTATAATCATTCTACTAGTATTAAATTCTCTCTTTATATGTGTGGGGATTAGTTTATTTATTTGTGTGGGGATTAGTTTATTTATATGCATGGGTTAGTTTAATAGGTAGATATTTTTGTGATACAATCATTTTACTACTAAAATTTGAAGATTAAATTCTTTAATTCGTAGATATTTTTGTGTTACATAACATAAAAGTTGTAAGATTAAGTTCTAGTGAGTCTTTTAGTTGGTGACTTATGAAAAGTATATGATTGAGCCTTTTAGTCGATGATTTATGGAAGGTATATGATTGGGTTAGGTATATTAAATTTTATGTATATTTAAAAAAGCTTCAACATGAATTATCTAGGGAAATGTTCATGTTTAGATTAACATTGTAAGTTATTCAGGCTTTCCTCATTGAGGTAGAGGGCATAAAACTAACATATCTTTTGGGCGTAGGACATGGAATTTTCTAGACTTAAAACTCCAAGGTTTAAAACACTTAGTTGAATCATCTAATGAAGACATATTGCCAATAATTAAACCATAAGGCATGGATTCCAATCTGGTCAAGTCCGTCGTGATTGCCCACCAACTATTGTGATCACTGGTTGAACCATCCTTCATTTCAAATTTATAAACATTGTGATTTTGTACCACATCATAATAAAAGTTATAAACCTTGTGATTATGGTTGGGCCACTCTTTATCTGAATATTTTGAGAAAGAAAGAGATCCCACAAAAAATAATTGTTATAAATATATATTTCATAAAAATGCTAAATCTATTTTATTAAAAAAAATATTGAAAATAACGATATTCAATTTTTTTAAATTAAAAATATAATATAATATATTTTTATTACGAAAAAAATTAATATAAAAAACAACGTTGATTGGATCTAATGATCATTACTAGAATAAATAAAATTTGAATATTGAATTAATAAAAAAACTAATTACAAATTTGATGAATCAATATTAAAAACAGACTTCATGATAGATGGATGATATAGATATGCTAATAGAAGTGGCGTCTTTTTGTTGAGAATCTCAAAATGTTTATATGAATATTTTTCTTCTCCTTTTTCTTTTGGACATCTCTTCGCTATGTGTACTTATAGAGGTTTGGTAAAAGCTGCTATAAAAAAATTAAGATATCAGTAAGATATCAGTAAGGTCAACCCTTTAACACCCTGGGGAACTTTGGGAAGTTATTATTTGAAACTATTTACATTTTAGATTTTGGCTCAATTGTTATATCCCTGGGAAGCTATTAATTGAAACTGTTTACGTTTTAGAGTTTGGTTCAATTGTTAAATTGCAATTGCAATGAAATTGTGAAAAAAGTGATAAAATTAATAAGTTGAGCTTAAAGTGAAAACTTAATTAACATCTTACTAAGTTAAAAAAATATAATGTACATATATTTTAAATATATTATATAGTTTTATGTTCTTTACATAATATTTTTTCATATGGAAATATTTACCAAAAACAAATATGTGGAAAATCATTGAATGTAACATAAAATTGTATTTTTGGTATCAGGATTGAGTTGTAGTGTTGCTCATTTAGCTATAAAATCAAGTTGTTTGTGCTAAAAGATGTACTCTGACTGCACAGAGGGCATGGCTAGCACATCTTAATGTTCAAGGTAAATGTTGATTGATTTGAATGGGTATGTGGTTGTACAACTGAGAACATTGGATTCTAAGAATAACGTTGGATAACTGGACTGAAGCAAAAATGATGTCAACGATGTCTCAAGTTCAAGGCTTAGTGATCATGAGTGGAACAAACAGTTCATTCACACATAGCATAAAATACCATGTTAAAAAATTATTATAAATATGGAATTTGAGGTACTAAATTTGAGTATGAGCCATCACAACAAAAACATTGTTGCTCAAGAATACATAACTAAGATCAGTTAAAACATAATTGCACAGTATTCAGATTTAAAAGAAAATCTAGAACCTGACTCATATAAGATGAATTCTTGCATTCAAATAACAGATCTCCAATGAAAATTACAGAGTATGTATCTTCATGCTTTGAAAATAATCACTCCTGACCTTTACAATCTCACACAACCTCTCAGCTGGAACCCCCCTCCTCCTTTAACATTCCAAATGATGGAATTTATAATAATTACAAAACCCAAGTTGTTACATGCTTTTATGAGAATAATTCTAACAATAAACTAAAAATATTAAAGCAATTGCAAGAGATTCATTACAATTGAATTTTTTTTCGATCATTCTGAAGCTCATTCCAATTTTTTGCCTGGAAAGTAGACCTGAATAGTAACATTCTTTTAGTAATACACTCAAGTAAGCCTTAACCTTTATTGTTATTGATAATGTGTGATATGATATATATCATAAAGGGTAAGGGTCTTTTAAGGATCATGCTCGTTTGATAAGGTTCCAAGTACCCTAAACATCATTTAAATTATAAATCCTGTTGACTTAGAGTGTTGTTTGTGGCAATAACCTCCATTTCTTACATCCCTTGGTGTATCATATGTCATGGTTAGTAGATTTTTTTTACCATTTGGAAGTTTTCAAACATTGTTAGCATCATAATTTGATGTTAAATTTTTTCTCTTTTTTGTTATTGTATTGAAAGGGATATTGCACAACTTTATATGGGGAAGATTGTCACAAATGATTGTAATAATAGCATCATATGTCGATTAAGAAAAGAATTATAAAATGAATGCTTTCCT
The DNA here is from genome assembly GCA_001517045.1 of Pseudotsuga menziesii. Taxonomy (NCBI): domain Eukaryota; kingdom Viridiplantae; phylum Streptophyta; class Pinopsida; order Pinales; family Pinaceae; genus Pseudotsuga; species Pseudotsuga menziesii. Next base: position 17,285 of record LPNX010001070.1, on the reverse strand, counting down.
TACACACACACAAATAAATCAAATGAAATTAGGGGTGGAAAACATGGTGGGGGTATCCCCATCGATTCCTCATAAACACCACATATCAATGAAAAGTTCACTAGATTGTATAATCTCTCAAATCAAACTAGAATCCTCTTGTTTCAAAGGCATCAAGTACTTTTATATCCTTTGAGGCATGGATGGAGAAGTGGATACACATGATAACATAGCAATTCATTTGAAGGAGGGAGAATGTAAAAAAGAAAGGAGGGATGGTATACCTCCCAATCCCCTAAGTTAGATTTCATGAGATCAAATAAGCTTTGACATTTAAACCTCATTCCAAGCCAAAAGACTCATAGACACTTGAGTAAAGTAAACCATGAAAGGGAAATTAAAGATCGGGAAGGACCTGGTAAGGCACACATGCCTTCCTTATTGTTGTCTCATCAGTTTGAATGCCCTTTCTTTAGATATGTGGGAATAGGTGGGATAATGGGTGTGGGATTTCATTCTCTCCTGGAATATGAGGGAGAAATTGAGCTCAAAGTTGTTAAGAATGTCAATATGGTAAATCGCATTTGCTTATGATTTGGTTTGTGTTGGAGGACAGTTTCTTTGAAGGCCATCCACTAGGTTTGTTTGGAAGTTGGTGTGAAATAAGAGTTGATTGTTGGCTTTATGATGTGTTTCTATGTCGAGAAGGTGAGATATGTCCTTATAACCATCCGGTTGAGGCTATTGAATCTAGGGGAATTGTGCAAGGTTTGTGTGTTAGGTTGGAAATTCATGGTTTTGGGTACCTACAATATTTTCTCTCATTATCTCTATGAAAACAATCATTACTGTCTACAAGTCTTTAAAACTTGGTTGGAAAATTTCTTTTAGTGTTCTTGCAATCAGTTTATTGAGCACCATTCTCGTTTTCATAGCATAAAGTTGGAAATTCTTGAGCTATGGATTGCCTAGGTTGTTATGGGAAATGTCAAAGGGCCATCTATGATATATAGAGGATTGTTTGGAGATAGGAAGAATACATCAATGAGAACATAGCTTCTCTTCTCTCTCTCTCTCTCTCTCTCTCTCTCTCTCTCTCCAATATAATCCATAGCAATGAAAATATTTTCAGTTGTCAAAACTCAAAAGTCATGGACATGGGTTCTACAACAAAGAAGACAAATTCATGCATTAGAGGAAAAATGCTTGGCTCAAAACTTATATCAACAACATCAACAAAGGGGCCCACTCAAATACTTCAAGTCCTTGACCATCTCTAGGTTCCACCTCGATAGACACCAAGGAAGAAGACACAATCTCTCAATTGTTTGAAGAAATGGAACTCAAGCACTCGAGAATGTACCAAGCCACAGGAGAGCCAAGATAAGCCAATAATCAACACTATTTTCACTAATTTTATGTAATGTCGTGAAAAATTGTTTATGTTTCAGGAGTAGTTGATAAGTTTGCAATAGTTTCAAGGTCTTTTTGGAGGAAGATAATAGTCCTTTTTATAGCTTTTGGTGATTCGGATACTCAAACAATCATGCCACTAATATTCTATATTTTTGTATTACTCTATTGTAAATTTTGATTGCAACCTTTTTAATACAATCACTTATCTTTTATTGTTTAAAAAAAAATTAAATGAAATTATAGTTTTTTTTAAAACTCCACACGAACACAATTGAACATAGATCTATCTAAAGTTTACATCTATGAAGAGCCAATAGAGATGAATTTCATATATATATATATATAAACTTTTTTTAGAGTATAAAAATTGAGAAATATTTGAACCATTAAACAATATTGCACATTTGGACTTATTGCTCCACATGCTTGATTAATTGAAGTTGAATCAATCATATTTAATTAATGATTGATCTCACTCTTATGTGAATTTGTTGAAGATACCTATATTTCCATTTAAATCCCTTGAAAAAAATTGTCACCTACCCTAAATCACTTTATAATTAGAAGAAGTCTATACTTCTCTATGATAATGTTTATTATATATATATTTTCTATTTTTTCTTAGAAAATTAACCTTCACAATTGCTTTGGCTAGACAATCATATAACTTATCATTTACCTATTAGAGGCCATTACCTTTATACCTTTTATCCAACTAGAAAAATGTCACAGCTAGCTTGAATTCAAACCGTACAACCCCTAACAACACATAAACTACATGTTGTCATTATTGGTAGAGCTGAACTTGCAACCTTCTAGAATATGAGGATTTGAGGAAGCCTAAATTACCACCTAAATTGTAGACAAATCCATATTGATTATATACAATTGTAAGTATTGAATTAGTATATAATAAATCTCTATAATTCATTGTAGTGTATTCCATGGGCTGTCAGCACAAAACTTTTTTAAATCAATGTATCAATGCCTATCGTATCTACAATTTGTGTATATCTACTCATTCAAAATGTTTTAATCTTGTTATATAAAGGATGTCCTTTATTGTCTTCCATTCCATGGGCTCTCAGCACAAAACTTTTTTAAATCAATGTATCAATGCCTATTGTATCTACAATTTGTGTATATCTACTCATTCAAAATGTTTAAAATGTTTTAATTGAGAAAGGAGGAGGAGGAGGAGGAGGATCAAAATGTTTTAATCTTGTTATATAAAGGATGTCCTTTATTGAGTTATATTAAAAATGTACTTTATTGATTATAATGTTTAAGTTAGCAGTGAAAAAAAAGTAAAGAATTGGAGGAGGAGGAGGTCCATTAATAGTTGGTTAATTTAAAATCTTGTTCATGTGCTCAAAAAGCTTGCCAAAAAGCTTTTCAAGCTCACTATTGTTTTGGAAATTTAGGAGGTTATAATGGTTTGTATTATAGAAAATACTATGAATTTCAAATGTAATGTGGATGCAAGAAGACCACTCTAAGTGAAAATGATTTTCATCCACAATGGTCATAGACTCACACAAATGGAAAACCCTTTCTGCCCATGGAGTTTTAGGAATAAACCAATGCACTGTTTTGCTATGTAGTTCATGAGAGTTCGTTATAATCTTAGATATATTAATTTTTTTATGTGATCTAGTTACTACCGAAAGATACTTCTGATCTTTCAAATTAGGATTAATGACCTCCTTATAGTATCTTAATTTTCTCTTAACTGCCAAATTTTCCGCACACCACAATTTCTCTTTAAACTTAGAAGTAATAATATTTTTGACATTATCAATGTTCTGCAAAATGTTGTTTTATCAATGTTTCAATGATTTAACCAATCCATGGTATATTTACACCAACAACGCTTGAGGTGTAGTTGGTTTTGACTTGAGTTTAAAGCAATTTTAGGAAGTCTTGTTTCCCATGTTATTTATCTTACGCTTGTACATCAGGTACCTAGTCATAGCAATGGTCTTGATGGGGAAAGACCCACTTCTATGAGGAGAATAGGATAAGGCGTATTGCTTTTAATTTTGAGGTTATAAGTTATAAACCACTTCTGGATTTGCTTAATCTTTCTCCGAGATTATCTAGAGATATTGCACTCCCATACTTCACAACCATACAAGATAACAAGGATGACAAGAGTTTCAAAGAGGAACTTCTTTTTATCCTACATGACCAAATTGACTTATTTACGGTTATTTTCAAGACCAAATTAAGCTTCCCACCCTCCATTAATCATTTTTTCAATTCTATAGTTCCAATTGAGCTTGTGATGAATATCAATTCCGAGATACTTGTAAGAAGTCACTTCCTCTAGATTTCTATTATCATAAATAAAGTTTGCATAGATGTCTTTCTTAAATATTATAATCATGATTTTTGTCTTGTTGGTGTTAACATTCATACCCATGTTAGAGCAAAAGTCTTTAAGAATTCTTAATTGCTTATCAAGATAAGAAGGACGCCTTTCCATAAGAACAATATCATCAATATAAAGGAGGATGATAACTATCCCAATCTAATATTGTACCTACACAACCTTCTTCTTTTAAACACCTTTCTAGCTTATCAATGTAAATGCAAAAAAGGGTAGGGGAAAGGGGGCAGCCTTGTTTAACTTCAATATTACAATTTATATTTGTTGTCCACCCATGATTATTCTTAAACTTGGCAATGACCTTTTTGTATACCCTTATCACGACAGCTCTCAACTCAAAAGGAACCTTAAACTCCTCTAACCTATTTCACAAGTTATTTCTAGGAACTATATCAAAAGATTTTCTAAAACCCACAAAGTAACAAAATAGGCCAGACTTATTATTATGACATTCCTCTGCAATGATCCTAAGCATAACAAGGTGGTTTGTAGTTGAATGACGCATTCTAAAACCTGCTTGACCTTTAACCTACTTACCTTCCATTTCTAGCCAATCATTGATATTCTTTTCTAAGATAATACCATATAACTTAGCTTAGAGAAGGCTAATCATAATAGACCGATAATTAAAGGGGTCAGTTTTATCACCACTTTTGAAAATATGAATAATGAGGCTTTGAGTCCAAGGTGTAGGAAACCTTTGCTTGATTTCTAGATTAAAGATTTTGTGGATGTGCGGGATGAGGAAATGCCCTCCAATTTTTAAGATTTCCACTTGGTAGCCTTCAATGTCTTTGGCTTTTCCATTTGCTAAGCGCTTAACCCGAAAATCTATGTCTTCTAACGATAAAACTTCTTTTGTTGTAAGGGTTTGAATGTTATCTTTGATACCCAAGGATTCATAAATCTTTTTAAGATAGGAATTCCAATCTTTTAAAGTAATTTTATTGTCTTCTTTTGTTTTGCAAGTTAGAACTTTCCTCCAGAATTTCTTATGAGCCACCTTGGAGAGGTGCAGGATATTTTCTTGCCTTTTACTTAGATAATGCCTTTTTTTTCTTTTAATCAAGGCTTTGTACTGATTTATCTTGTCCATTTTTATCGAATATGTAGTATGTTGCTTAATTTATTTTCTCGCATCTTTACACTTTTGATCATACCAATGGTTGGTTATGCTATCACTCGTTTTAGTCGAGACTTCAATAGAGAACTTGTTAATGGACGGAAAGACTCGGTTTTAGTAGAATTATGGTAGAGATTTTCTATATTCTCCATACTAGATAATGGAAAATTTTCATTTTTTAGATCATGGAGAAAAATGTCAGCTTTATCAAGTGTTTTTGGCAATGATAGTTTTCCAACTTTGGATCGCTATGCATGGCAATATTGAGAGTTATAATTAAATGACTATGATCAGAGTCGGACTCATTGTCGTTGAAGATGTTGAAATCAAATAATTTGTTGTATAGAGGGATATTAGATATAACATAATCTACCACACTACTACCAAGCCCATGGATACAAGTCATATTGCTAGAGTTGGCCATTTTGTGAGACCGTTCCAAATGATAAGATTTTGAGCACTACAAAATTTGAATAGCTTAAAACGGAATAAATTTTCACCTAGATCTTCAGAACTTCTTTTATACCTATTAGCTAGCTCAAGGTCTTCGTCTAACCAAAGAGGATTAGGGTTGGAATAATTGCTTAAAAGAATAACTTGTTCACTGGAAGTTTGAGCATTGAAGTCACCCATCAAAAGAATATTGCCTTCCTTCCTTAAAGTAGAAATATCATGTTATAAACCATTATAAGGACAATTTTCATCTAAATTGTTTTTTTTATAGAAGTTGGAATTAATAGGGGCAAAATAACAGATGACTATGTATGGTTTTTCATCATTAATGTTTGTTATCTCTATCCAAATAAATTGGTTGTAAGGGTCTTTCTTATAAATCCTAACATATGGAGATATGTTCTTCTAATGTAACATGCTATACCCCCAATGCCTTTACGACATGAACGTTTATTCCATATTGACCATATGACATATTTGTCTATGTCAAAGACCTTGGATTCCTCGTGTTACCAAAGTTTATACCAATAATATAATATCAATTTCGCTCAAGATCCAACTTAACTCAAAACCTTTGCTCCATATAAAAAACCCTCAAAACATTTCTAAAAGAACATATTAATTCCAAGGAAATATATTGTTCCTTTTTTATTGAGCTAAAAGTGTAGACACCATCGTCAACAAATGTTTCAACTCATAAATTAATTTCACTTATATTAAATCTTTGTTAATAATAGTACCTTATTGCTTGGCTGAAAGAGTAGACACCCTCATAAGGGATTTCTCAACTCGTTAATTTGAATGGATAGAATAAATAAAATCTCACCCGAGTTTATCGAAATATGAACAAACCAGAAATACAAAGATCGTAAAGAGAATTTCGATAATATTTGAGCAAAACCAGAACAGTTTGTAGAAATTTTGAACATAACTGGAAAATATTTCAACAATCGATAAAGTTAAGCAATGCGGTGAGCGTTGATCGAACACGCGACCTTCAGATCTTCAGTCTGACGCTCTCCCAACTGAGCTATCCCCGCGTAATAAATAATACGTTGACTAAATTTATACACTTTAATTATTAACACAAGAGCAGCATAAGAAAATTGCGCTATGACCATTTAACTGAGACGGTGCTGGGCAGCTCATAAGTAGAGTGGCTTTAGAAGTAGGTCAAGCCCGGCATAGGTTGTGTCAAAGAAACGCAGTTCCTTATCTCTAAATCCTTACACCAACAATATTGCAATAGCTTTCTATTTATCTAACCATTCTCACGAGAGCTCTATGTGGTCAAAATTTATTTTATGGTTTTGAAACGCAGTTCCTTATCTCTAAATCCTTACACGAACAATATTGCAATAGCTTTCTATTTATCTAACCATTCTCACGAGAGCTCTATGTGGTCAAAATTTATTTTATGGTTTTGGAATTATACATTAGGGTTTGAGGGCAATGATTTAAACATTTAAGGGGAAGCGCGGTAAAACCTTTTTGATTTCCATTTTGGTGAGAATCTTGAACTAAGTCCAAGCATAATTGTTATTGCGAAGTTTGGTCCACCATTGACTCTTGAGTTGAATCGAGTGACATTCATACATTGAATCGATTGTTTGCCATTTTCGTGACCAGGTTTTAAAGCCTCTTTCCTTTTGCACACACCCCACAAAAGTGTATCTTGCACAAACTAAGATTTGTTAAAAAAAAACAAGTATGTGAAGTGTATAGGCATTGAGCAGAGATCATGATGGTTGTGCACCTATATAACCTTGATCTTGAGCCTATGTTCATCCTACTTGTTTGTATCGCTTGACCCTACTTATTTGTATCCCTTGTCTGTATCTTGAGCCTATGTTTGACCCTTGTCTGTATCCTCATCTTGAGAAGATTTTTGCATCTTCTACAAGTTTGAGTTGTTCTCCTTTGGCATTTGTTGAGCTACTCCTTGGCTCCTTTCTGAGTTGAGATTTGAGTCCATGTCGAATGAGATATGATTAGAGGCCAACACAAGAGGATTGTAGGCTCCAGATAAGGGCTATACTAGTGTACAAACTTCTTGTTCTCTACTCGAAGCCCATACATTTTACATACTTTTATTTTTTTGGGCCATTTTCAATGCACACATGAATTGCTAGCTAGAACTTGAACACTATGCCCAAGATGCAATTCTATAGGGTGCACACACAAGGAAAGTGACATTAAACTTGGTTATGAGAATTCCAGGCTGCTCTAAGTAGGAACAAGACTCTATTCAACTCTAGGGTTTGTGGGTGACCAAACTTGGCTATAACAATAACCAAGCTTGGAAAATGTTGGGAGAAAAATATATCTAGTGATTTAAATACAAATCTATTGATAAAAATTAAGGAATAGACCTATCTATTTACATAGGATCTACTAGAGAGGTTCTCACATTATGTTTCCATTGAAGTGAAATTCACACAATTATCTAACATTAACTTAAAACCCCATTAGATTCACAATTGGGCTTCAAGTCCTTCCATTATTGAAAGCATTCATTGTGAAAATTATTTATTTCAAACATACATGAAGGATGTTATTGCAGGAGCTAGTATAACAAAAATCTAAAGGACAAAGTAGATTTCACCTTTCAAAAACTAATAGGTTAATGCAAATGTTGGAGCCAAGGAAACTTGAGCGCTAGAAATGTTAAACACAACACCAATCAAATGTTCCCCTCAAAATTCCAAAAAGAAATCAGAGTGTCTCCAAGTGTGTGCAAACATGACTTGAAGATGAAATGACAAAATTTAGTTCACAAGTTTGCTAAACAATAAACAAAGGGCCAAAAACATGAAAATGTATCATTGAAAATTCCAAAGGCTTAACCAATGCCGGAACCCATAGGGAATAGAAATCAAAACACCACCTTACTATTGTCCACATAGAAGAGAAGATTAATAGTCTATTAAACCAAGCAAACTCAAAAAAAGTGCATTTAAGGAGGGCATGCAAGCCAAGCCACCTATTAAATATATGGATGGCCCAAATAATGTCCATTGTTCTCCAATAAATCTAATAAATAGTGAACGATCTACAGGTCCTAATGAAACATACTATTTAGAGGGTAAGGTAATGCCTTATGGAGAAATTATGTTTTTCCCATCTTGCATCCCTACAAGATGATAAGAAAACGGCTAACAATTTTTTTTGTAAGTAAGTACCCACAAGAGATTTGAACTTGTGACCTTCCATTTACAACTTATTATCTCAATTCCTCGTTACCAATTTCTATAATCCCCGTGGGAAGGACTAATATTGTCTTAAAAATTATTTCAATATCCTAATAGTTACAATTTTCTTACGCCTATGTTTAAGTTGGTTAATTGTTCCACATTTTGTCATCCATTCACTTAATTGTGTTAGGCATTAGGGATCCATGTCAACTTTTGAAATAAAATGGAGCAAATAAGTTATATGACTTGTTTTCAATCAACATGAATTTTAACTTTAGTAAGAGGTGTTGTTCATTGTATAATTGAATGGGAAACATTACAAGCGTGCACATTTTTTTATTAAACTCCAACAACCTGTGAGCTATGAGCATGTGGATAAATATGGGCATCTTGGGTAAAAGTACTTACTGACCTATTTATAACCTATGTTAGGAGGGGGTAAGTATTGGGGAAGACATATGGATAAGTCTTGGAAAAGGATAATTCTATCAAGAACCAGGGTTAGACGAAGTCAACACAATATTAAAGAGAAATACAATTTTATGGAGGTTAGATATACTTCTCGGTAAATAATAGGATGGAAAAACCGTAATGTGAAAATCTAGTTTTGACATTTGGACCATATTATATTAAATCAAATTATGTAAATGATGTAAGTGTTGTTAATATGGATCACTAGTGTGGGGATCAAGGCCAAGGCTTGACTAATCAATGGTTATACATGTATCATGTAAATATATTTTTATGGAACATGAGTTAGGCTTGTCATGGTGAATTCAAGCTATGTAAATATTCGTGTTAAAATCTAATATAAAATGGACCTAACTCGTTGTGCATAGCATGAGAGGGGATATGGCCACACAAGGGGAAAAGGAAGGGGGATTAAGGAAAAAAATCATGTAATGCCAAGTGTTAGCATTATAAGTCATTTGTGTTCCACCATGTGTCTTAAATGAGACTATCCACTTTCATTGGTTCCTTTGCCCAATCATTGAAGCAAGTAAGAGGTTGGTGGGGAAAGTCATGAGCAGTGGCATAATTACAATCATTATAAGAATGAGTGAATGTCCTATGTATTGCCCTTGTTAGAAGTTGCACCAACTTTAATCCCCTCCATTCCCTCATTGTTAATCATTTTTCAAGTCATTCATGTGAGGGCTCTAGGGGTGGGAAGGGTAGGGGTGGGAAGGGCACATTATGTGCATGCATTATGTGCCATGCACCCAAGAAATCCACAATCTACTAGAGAAAATGGGGAGAAGATACCATGGAGAGGATGGGAAGCTAGAGGATGGAAGTAAAAGGTTGTAGATGAGCCAAGAGGTTGGGCACATAAAAAAATGAGACCCTAGTGGTAGTTTTTCCTATATAATGCTCTGGGACCAAATTTTTATATCCCTATTAGCTAGTAGAACCCAACAGATAATTGGTATATGGACTTCATTTGCACACACTTAGAACACTCAATAAGGGCAATAATTCCTAAGTGACCGGGTGTAAAGAAAGGAAGGTCTTCTATTATCCTCAAGGGACTAATGGCAATGAAGGGGGTATGATTTTCCTTGATATTGAGTACCACAAATATAAAGAGCACCATGTTTCATCAGAGGGTAGGACGTGATGCTTTGAGTGTCTAACATGAATTATTGGTAGAGTAACAAGAGTAGTTGGATTGATATTAGAGAGAGAGAACCTTATGAGCTGAATTCATTCGCCTTGGTGGCCTCATAACCTAGTTTAGGGGTGGTATTTGCATTGAATATCTAAGGTTGGGTTGAAAAATGTTCATGCATGACTAGTCTCTTGGAAAAATATTTCATGATAGATAAGTGTTCAATGTTGTTTGTCGGAATATGAAAAATGCTTAATAATTTTGTATCAATATTTGTCTCATAAAATTTAATGATTGCAAGAATTATTTGTATGAATACTATTTGCATTAGGATAGTGAAGCCGTGAAATGGTCATTTTGTGCTTTTATAAATGGACGGATTCATTGGATTATTTACATTGTGCATGCAATCCTATCATTTCTAATGTTTTTTCGAGTTTGGCATTGCAGTATTAATTAAATGGTTTGATAAAGGGCCAGGATGGACTTAATAAGAGCTAAAGGATTTATTAGAGAAATTGGCCACGCCACAATTGGTGTTCAATTCCTTGTATTTATAAGAGTTATTGAGCTTTTTCATTAGGGACATGTGGTAGTTTCCTATTGGTGTGGGTCATAAAAGGTGCATCTAAAGCGAATACCTTTATTCTCCATAGTGACCTGTCCATAAAAAAAATTCCCAAATTGACCAATGAGGTTAAGACCCATAACAAGTTTAACATTATTTTGTATGGAGTGGGTTCCATGAGAGTAAATCACATGGAATTGTCCCATTTATGTAGGTTTTAAACATGCACATTGGGTAGAGGGGGTTCTTTAGATCTGCATAAATCTTAATTATTTATTTATTTAGTGATCAACTATAGGGAAGGAACCCTAAGTAAAGGAGTGTGAAAGTTAATCTTATGTGGTAGAATGGGCCCAATGGAACTGGGTCTAATGAGGATTGTTGATTTAACAAGAATGACAATGGATATTTCCATGTAGTGAAAAGTTTAATTTCTTTGGTGGACAAATTGAAGAACACATGGCCTAGTCCTACTAGTGTGGGTTTTAAACTTACACAAAAATACAAAGGAGATCAACATACTTGCAAATATTTGGCTTGTTGGATGGAATTTAGAACCATGATTAGGGTTTAATCCACTAAGGAAGTGATAAATGTTTAGACCTTTTGGGAATGATAGAATGAGACACTTTACACCCTAATATTGTTGTGATTTTTTAACTTGTACACTAAAGGGTTGGAGTCATTTGGACCTACAATAATCATGGATATTGATTGTGATAAAGATCCATGGTTAGGAGTGTAGCCATCATGTAAATGAATGGAACTATCCCTAAAGGAGAGAAAACCTTCTATAAAATTATGAGCCATTTGGAAAGGTTCAATAAGGTTGATAGTCCACAAAACATAAGTTTAAACACCATTTGAAATCGAATCAAAGGCTTAATATGTTTTGAAAGAAATTAAGAGTGTCATTTGATTACCATAGGACTCTAACATGGATAATGCATAATGGTAATTGCATGAAATTTTTTCCATGCCAACCGTGAATGAGGAAAGGAAAGATCATGTGTCTCGACAACAATACTATATGGGTCTAGTATACTACACAAATACTCTCTCTTTTTAGATTTAGTAGAGGGAGTGATAGACGATAAATCATTCTGATCATAAGATCGACTAAGGGAACTTTTTATTGCAATTGGTTTCCATGCAAATACTTCAAATACATCTCTTTGTAAGGAGTTATTATGGAGAGATAATCTCAATACATTTATAGCCATGGTATTTTATGTGTACTTCTACTTGACCATACAAATTTACCAACCAAGGTATGGTGTAGACTGGAGCTGGATTTGGTGGAAACCTGTTAGAATGATTGAAAAATAATGCATATGAACGACTTAGTCCATGATGTGGGATGAGCTCAAAATTGATATTAAAGAAATAAAATATTTGATCAACTACTACAAGGAGCAATAACATCAATGACAATACTAGGAACATGCATGAAATCAAATGATAGATGTATACATCCAAGAATTCAACCGTTATCCGATTTGACTTGACTAAAAGTGATGGATGAAGAATCAAATTCAATTATCAAGTACATTTGCATATTAATCATCTCAATTTAGAAAGAGCTTGATTCATTTCATTGCTTGTGTGAATGTGAGAGAGAGAGGGGGGTATCCAAGTGCATTGCTTTCTAGAAATCTATTCTTTGATCATTGCAATTTTATTACCAAACTTACCAAGTTAGGGATTATTGAGTATCTTTGAATTCAAATGTCCTGGGTGATTCAAAAGACATCATTATGTGTTGAATTTTTTTGTTAAATAAAAAGGGAATTACTGGTATGTTGAAATTAGGGATTTTGCAAAAGTAGGAAACCAAATGTTTTACAATAGTAGGAAAAAAATGAACATTGTAAAAATTATGTTTAAACCCCCGAGGATGATTTGGAAATGGATACGCTTCTTTTGGGTAGTTGGACTTGTGCAAAAACAATTTAAACTTTTCCATGCAAAGATAATCTAAAAGTGTGCTTCTAAGTGACCATTTTTTCCTAACATTTGTTTTGGCATAATTCCTTTTGATGTATTTTACAGAGAGAGTTGTGAGAATAACTTGAAATAAGCTTTTAGGGAGCATGCGATTAATAAAACAAGAAATGTGTTTCACATTTTATGTCAATGAAGAGCTAATTCTATGCATATTGATGATAATTTCATGCATATAGATGATCAAAGGAGCTAAAGAGGAATTCACTACAAGAAAATCCCCTGTAACGAAGGTCAGAGAGGAGGTTTTTAGTTTTATAAGATTGGAAAAATAAATAAATAAATCCTTAGCTACAACCTCCATCAATGGTAGCATATGTTTTAAAGGAGGTCATAACAGATAATAAATATAATATGAAAAACTCAGTGACCAAATGTCTTAATGTTTTCTCATCACTGCGTTAAAAAAAGAAGTGCACATGTGTATTTTTTAGCAAAATGCACATGTGTTGTACATTGTAATGTATCCACACTGGTGCATTCAAAGATAAAGAACACCACAATTTTCATAATTTAAATGACACCGGTGCTCGCATATCTATTATATACACCGGTGCTTTTAAACACAATAAATGCACTGGTGTGATTAGTCACATCATGCACATCGTAAAAAAATTATGACTTTTACCACACGGTCATTTGATAGGAGCGTACTGGTGTGTATTAACCAATTATATGTATTGATGCATATAAACCAATTAGACGCACTGATGTGTATTAAGCAATTATATGCATCAGTGTGTATAAACCAATACACACTAGTGCTTAAAACAAATATAAATGCATCAATGGAACCGTCTAGCAAGAAAAAGTATTTATTTTAAAATTCAATTGTGTGCTTAACTACCATAACCACACTAGTGCTCCTAATTATGGTAGATGCCTTGATGCTCCTAATAATAGTATGCATATCGATGCTCCTAAGCATGGTAGTTGCACTGGTGCATCTTCTGTTACCAATCACACTGAATATGATTCTTCGAACATTGGTTGCTGACATTGCAACCAAATACATTAATTTTAGTGATTGAGTTTGTAAGTTTTATTAGTGTTTGGGTA
>LPNX010001055.1:10095-37593 GCA_001517045.1 Pseudotsuga menziesii | reverse complement strand
ACCCATGGTTTTATTGTACATGGTTTAGGAGGGCCTTGCAAATGGTTTTAAGACCATGTGCAAGGCCTCATAAACAACCCATGGTTTTAGGAGGGCCTTGCCCATGGTTTTAAAACCATGTAAGGGGGAGATATTGTTGTAATGTCCGTTCCTAACAAAATAAAAAATTATAAAAAATATTATATGTCGGCCATAAATAATATTAAATATTAATAATTAAAATATAATATGTCGCCCTTCAATAAAAAGATGTGTCTTTTGGTTTAAATCAAATCAATAGCTCGTTGAGTGCAATACTTAAGAAGAGGTTTGCCCCTCGAGAGATTTGATCCCTCTCGGCGCTTGATAGAGCCTAGGATTTGGATCTATGATAGTTATTACCAATTAAATATCAAAATGCCTATGGACCTAAAATAGATGGCAGATTGTAAAGCAAATCAAGGAAGTCTTCTTTCTCTAGGAATGATAACTCTAAACGAAGGTCTTTGTGTACTTCATCCCATTCCTTAATTTTGAATGGAGGTGAAAAACTGTTTTTTCAGAACTGATGTAATTGGGTGAAAGCCCAAACTATTCCTTAGCAATAAAAAAAACGTTTTGGTTAAAAATAAATAAAATAGATGGTGAATGAGTGTATTGTTAAGGCACTCCTTGCATAAGGCCACCAGTTTGAAACTTTGGGAATGTGAATACAAATAAAAACATCAAAAAATTTCACACAAATTTAAAATTTATATATATATATATTGTAATGGCTAACCAAAAATGTGAATAGGTGTACTATTAAAGTACTCCTTGCATATCTCGTGAAAAAAAAGGTACTCCTTGCATAAGATCACTATTTAAAACTTCATAAATATGAATAAAATTAAAAACATTAAATTTTTTAATAATTTTTATTTTTTCACACAAATTTAAAATTCAAAATATATATATATATAATTTTAGTATTAACCAAAAAAACATTATCTAAAAAATCAAATTCCATTTTGTAAAATTATTGTTATATAATTAATATCTTCTCATTTTTAATCTTTTCAAAATCACATTTATCTTTTTACTAAATCAACATTCTCGATCAAATCCCGTGTTCTTCCATTCGGTGGATGTTCTTTTGAAAGACTTGTCAGCGATTGAAATTTATTAAAAAATGGTGGAACTTTTCCATTGACTTTTTGCCAGTCCTTAGATTCTCTTTCGGCTATGAGAGTGGGTCTGTCCTCTCATCTTTATCCGAGATGTGGTATAAATGAATCTAGAGAAAAGAGATGTGTTTCCTGTCTTATTTTATTCCAACATTTATTTTATTCCAACATATATCAACAAGGGAATTTTTTAAAAGTGTGTGAAACAGGTTTCTTTTGCTCCAAGAACTTTATGTCATATATGTTTATTGTGCCCTCACATTTTATAGAATAAGTCACATTACTGAAAGAGGTCATAGACTCATATTGCTACCTCCCCTTAAAATGGAACGAGAAGCACTTTTACTAAATTCTAAAGAAAACTATGTGATGCAATAAGTTAGAAATGCACCAATTAAGAATATTTTTTATCCTTAATTTTATTTATTTTTATTGTTAATTTATTTTATTTTGTAAAATATTATTTATACTTATAAAGAGATATTTATCACTATGTTTAAAATGAGTTTGAAAGGAGTTTTGTAATAGATTAGTTTATCATCTTCGACCTTGGAGGGAAAATCGAGTTCACTTATGCCTGGGGATTAAGAAGGAGAACCAACAACGAAGTTGAATGGCTTGCTCTATATTACGGCATGTACTTGGCTAAGCATCTTGGCATTGCAAAGATCACGGTAATCGGGGACTCGAAGTAGGTAATACAGAAAATGAACAACATAAGTTATAAAGGCATGACCAAATTCAAAAGAATTTACAAGCGAATTCAACATCTCTCCGGGCGAATTCAAGTGTCCTATTTTCACATTCTGAGAGGCGACAACGCAGAGGCGGATAAGCTGGAAAATCTGGAAGTGAAGCTTGGAATGGGGATGACCAAGGTAAACAAAACTCCACCCAAACTTTTCTATGTTCCTTAAGAAGAATTGGACATTTGATTGCCTCTAGGGGCATCCCAAGTCAATTGAACTTTTTGGACAGTACCCTATGGCAATCATGTACACTCACAGCAAGAAGAAAAATCCAAATTTAACTACATCTAATGGAAATCCTTGGCTAGGCCCTCCTCCCTCTATCTGGCAACAGGGAAATGAAGCTTGTTTCATTCTGGATGGATATCATTCGGCAAGTCTGGCCGCTAGTGGGCTCACGGGGTCTTCACTCAGTGAAGCCATGCCATAGCGCCTTTGTTCACGGGATATTAAAGAATAGCCCTAATTTCACTAGATATTGATAATTACCTACAAAAATCCTCTTGTTGAGCCCCCCTCCCAATACACATTTCTAATTTACAAAACCCTATTTTTACGATATATTCCTTATTTTTACAAGAAACCCCTTTTTATATCCCCCAATACCTATAAACCCCTTATACGCTACTCCTCACACCCCAATACCTACAATAGATTGACCTTATTTTTCACAATTAAACCCCGCCTTTACAAATGAACGTGATAACATATTGCTCAACAAGGTGAATGCCCCATGGGTGGGCTCTCCCATCATCCAAGTCCAAGTGACGAAGTCCATGCGACGACCATAATAGATGCATCAGTCAAGAATGCAATAAAGGAATGGCTCGCTCAAAATCAAATGAAGCTACCACCCCAGACGCCTGCTCACTCAGTTGTAAAGTTCTTTGAGGAATTTGACAAGGCCAATGTCAAAACAAATGATGGCAACGAGTCAGTGAATGATGGAATAACGATTGGCTCAAATTCAGCAGACAGGTATAAGGAAAAAATAAATACAGAGGGAAAGAACTATGGAGAGGAGGTTCTAACAGTAAATCCGGGTAAAAACCAGTGTGAAAATTTGCACCCCTCTGCAGGAAATATCAATGATTGTTGGAGACATTTACCACCATACACACTTATTTTGGTCAATTTGGCCTAGTTAAACCACTATCCTAAGTTTTATTGACTTAATTGACATCAGAGGAGCACTATATGACATCAGCATGAGCACACCCACGCCTACCTTGAGTCAAGGAGGCCAACTAAGCCTTCAGCTTCATTCGGGGAGGTTAATTGGAGCACTCTGAGGGTGATCTGAGTGTCATAAATGCACTTAATTGATAACTAATGGTTACAATCAGTTAAATCTGAGTGGTGAAGGCGCCTCCTTTCATTATATTGGTTATTTAATTAATATTTAATGAACTGGAGTCAACAGGGGCGCCTCCAACCACCTCTGATGGCCAGTTTGACTTCAGTTAACCTCATTAGGGTTCACTGGAGTTAATGATGCTCTACCACTTGTTTGTTGGCATGCAGTGACATGTGTCTCAGCTACTTTTAGTTAGACTCAGTCATTCATTGCACTCCGACTTCAGTTAGGACTCAATTGAGTCAATCGACACTTGATCAGTTGGTTAACTAGTGTGTTTACTGTGGCTTAAAGTCGGTTAAGCTACACCCATTCATTCAATTCGAATGACCTCCTTGGGAATTCGAATTGTCTTGGCATCCATGCATCTTGCATGATCATTGTATTGTATTATTCATTATTCATTGATTATACATAGCTACTACTTCCATTGCAGCACCATTTTGCCAATTTTATGCATATTTGTCTGTATTCTTTGTGAGACTGTGTTTTCAGTTCCTAGACCACTGTGACAAATTAATAATGATGGTTCAAGAAAAGACGTTTTCAAAGGCCACGATCATTATGGAATCGGGTTGGTTTGGGATGAGTCACCCTTCGTAGTTGGCAAGTAGTGCAACATTAGGACTGTGAAGACGAAAGAGCCAAAGATTTGTGGGAATTCGAAGGAGGTCATAGCTGGATGGCCTGTCAAAGACAAGAAGGGAAAGAAGAATGAGCATAACCAGACAATGATTCCAAGATGTATTTTTGTATTCTCGTCTTAGGATTCTTCTATCGGTTATATCCTTGCAGGGGATTTAGTAGCAACATTAGGCATAGGAGTATGTTAAAGGAGTCCATAATCACATTTCATTTCACAATATTTCTAACCTCTCTAGATCTATGTAGGCTTCATATCTGCCATTTTTGCCATCTTTGTAACCTTGGTTGTTTACAACTTTTTTTTATCAATATAATACTTTCAAGGCTCCTGTTAAAAAAAATAGAGTAGTTTATAATATATTTTTTTGCCATTTTTACTTTAAAATTTTGTAAAAATGGTTCAAATTGTAAATATATTTTATTGAAATTGTATAATCTAAATATCAAGATAATTAAGGGTGTTGAATCCATTTATACAATCAAAAATAAATTGAAAAATACAAAATAATAATTTGACCAATTTTTTTATAATAACAAAATTAAAAATTAAAAAACATAAACTTTTAAACCACTCTTTTTAAAATTAGATCCACATTAATACAAAGTCGAACATTTCACCACTTATCATTATACCATACAAGGTGTGCTCCTTCATAATAATAATAAATCTATTTTTAAATCTTTTTCATTATACTTCTCCTAATATTTTTATGATTTAATATTTTAATTATTTTATATTTTCATGATTTTGCATTTATAGGTTATATGGAACAGTATATCTTTATTAAATAGATTGTGACTTATGCATAATAAGTATAGTAAAGAAAAATGGATATTCATGGGAATGAGAAGATGGTGAGGCATCTAGGGTTTTAGGTTAGGGTTTGGATTTGGGACAACATTGCTTGGTGCCGCCTGTACTTTCTTGCATGGATCTCCTCGTGTGAGGTGGTGGTATTTGTATCTCTTTACGGATGAAGTGTGTTTTTGGAGTCCTCGTGGCTGGATCGGGCTTTTGGTGGGTTTGTTTGCACTAGGTACATGGGTGGGTTGGTGTTTGGGATGATGGCGACTTTTCGGATTTTCACATGCACACTGGTGCACTTCCTCAAACCCGTGATGGGTTGACTTCTTCGTGGGTTGGTGTTGTTTTTCAGTCTTTACGGTGTTTTAGCGGTCTATGGGTGTGGAATATTGGTTGGTGCGTTGCGCCATGTTATTATTTTACTGGAGACCAGTTACTGTGGTGGTTTGGGGTTTACGTTCTCATCTTTCTCACATTTCTGGGGTGGTCGTGTTTAATTACGGAGACCGGCCATGATAGTCGGTCACGTGACCACAGGCGGGCGCAAGATTTTAAGTCTTTGCAGCGTAGGAAGCATTTTGTTGTGGATTCGAATAACCTGATGAAGAGGGTTACATCTCTTAGTGCCGGAGCTTTAGTGGGTCGTTTGGAGTACTGCAGAATCTACAAGGCAGGGTGACTGGAATGGATTACTGCTCAGTGGAAGCCTATCTTAAACTACACCCCTACTATCAGTCGTTTGTCAAATGGTTGGTACGTTTTTCTATTCTTGGAAGAAACTTATGCGACCAAGATACTTGAGGGTTTGTGGTTGGTTAAGGGTGGCTCCTTGGTGCTCTAGCATTGGTGGATTGATTTTGACCCATGTCGCTCAAAGGTTCCAAAGCGGCATTTGTGGGTTTTGATGCTTGGTCTTCCACTGCCCCTCTGGTCCAGGGATTCCCTCAAGGCCACCGAAAAATGCCTGGGACGTTTCATATCCCTGGAGGAGTCACGCCATCATGGTTTCGATAAGCACATTACCAAAGTCTTGGTCGAGATTGATGTGTTTGAGGATCTAGAGGAGGCCATGGACATTGTGTGGGGGGACAAGGTGTTGGAGCAAAGGCTTGACTATCTCCATGTTCCTTTTTGATGCCATTACTGCCACTCCACGGGACACTTGTGGAGCTCTTACACCTTGTTATTTTGCGGCAATCGATTTGAGGCTTCTCCTATTGTGGAACTGGAGGGTTTGTGCTCTCCTCCTGACTCTCGTAAGACCCATATTTTTTCATTGGATGCTTTGAAGGCTTCCTCTCCACGTAACACTGGTAAGTACATTCTGTGCATTGATTTTGTTTATGTTAATTACTCACAGGGGGATTTTGCGACCATCGATGATATTGCACGTGCGGCCTTGGCAGGAGGTGGTTGTCCTGATGCTGCGGGTAAGGGAAATACTGTGTCTTGTGTGGTGAATCCCTCTATTTCACCTGTGCCGGTGGGGGGGAATTTTGGTGTCGATTCATTGATTGTTTCTATTGATGTTGGTGTGTCTGTGGGTTTTGTGTACCTGACATCTAATAGGGAGGTCTAAAATGTTGTGTGGGATGGAGGCGACAGTTCCTAGGATGGACGTGGATGGGGTTTTTTCGGTTTTATTGAAACCCTTGGGGGGGAGGATGCACTGGATGTGTCGATGACGGGGTCTGACGAAGGCGATGACATTGGGGGTTTTAAAAAAGCGTTGTTCCCTCCTCTCACCTCTGAGGTTGGGATTGAGACCGAGATTGGGGATATCCCTGTGGACTCCCCTTATTTTGTTGATCCCACTCTATGAGTGTCATTACCCATTTTTTCAGATCTTCCTTAGTCGTCACCTGATGTTCTCCCTTTAACATGGATACGACATGAAAACATTACCATTTGGAGAGCCTGTAAAGTTAAGACTCAAAGGGGTTGTTGGGGTGATGAATACTCATTGCGAGATGGTTCCTATATTGCTCTCTCTGTTCACATCAAGGATGCAGCACAAGTTGCACAAAATTCCTCTCCTTCTTTATTTGTGGGGCACTTAAAGTACATACCCCCCTTAGGAAGGTTACTTGATGCGTCTTCTCTCCTTCAACAACCGGGGTTTTGGAGGGCACCCAAAACAATTGGATCTTAAGTCCTTATTGGTTTTACTTAGACCAGGCATCATCCTTTTACACAAGACACTATGTTCGCGGTCACAGCCTATTTGTATTTTTTCCAAGTTTTCCTCGGGTTGTGATTTTTGTGCAATTGATGTTGCTGGTCATTCTGGGGGGTTGCTAACTGCATGGAACCCCCCGTTGCTTCGTTGTCATGCTTTTCAAACTGAGGCTGGTTTATTAGTTGAGGATGAAGGAAATGGGATTACTGGTGTTTGGAACCTACTGAATGTTTATGCCCCTTATAGTGATAGGGAGAGGTTCTGGGATTTGCTTGAACCGAAGGGGCTTCTAAATTTGGACAAACTTCTTCTTGCATGTGATCTAAATTTTACTCTTTCTATGGCAGAGGTCTGGGGACATTCTGACAGAATTTCTCTAATGGCATCGTTTTTCATTGATCTTATTACAAAGTCACTCCTTATTGACATTATGTTGACAAAGCTTGGTCCTACTTGGCGGATAGGCATATTGGGTGCCAATGGTATTGGCAAGCAATTGGACTGCTTTCTGATGCAGAGTCTTTGCTTCCTTTGTCGGAACAATATCGTTCATGGATTAGACACTCTGAGGTCTCAGATCACTTTCCCAATTTTTTTGGATTGGAAGGGGATGCAAGCAAGGCATGCTTACCCTTTCAAATTTAACCACACCTGGTTGATTGAGTCTAATCTTGATATTTTAATCATACGGGTGTGGTTTGGCGCACACCCTATTGATGTGGAAAACCCTATTTCCTCCTTGATTAAGAAGTTAAATTTGATTAAGAGGGTGGTTGTGGAGTGGGAATGAAAAATTAAATATCATTTAGGTTGTGAATTGATGCCTATTGAGGACCATATCGTTGATTTATTCATACTAGCACCGACTGGAGTTCTTTCAAAGGAGGAGGCTGGGGTTTTGGCAAGTCTGAAGGCTCGTAAAGCATATATATTGGCCTTCGAAGCTTCTTCCTAAAGGTTTAAAAGTGGGGCTGTGTGGAATTCTCATGGTGACAGCAATACTAAATTCTTCCAAAATGATGCTAGTTCTCGTCGTAATTCTAATGCTATCTAGTATTTACAAGATCTTCGTGGGGAGTCACTACATGAGGACTCTGATCTGTAGGTGGCCAGGGTGGAGTAATTTTCTATGATTTTTAAGGAGGAGGGACCAGTCTTTCTTCTGTAGAAGCTCAAGGTTCTAAGTATTTATCCACGTTTCTTCACAATAGTTGAGGCCAATAATATTGATAGGGTTGTTACCATTGGGGAGGTTGAATCTATCTTACAGGGCTTTGCAAATGAAAAATCCCCGGGACCAGATGGGTGGTCAGTGGAGTTTTTCCTCTCTTTTTCTGACTTGGTTGGTGACGATCTTCTCCAAGATATTGAGCACAGTCGGGTTACTGGTGTTATACTGAGGGTGTTAAATGCGACTTTCATCACATTGATCCTGAAGTGCGATGAACCTTAGAATTTTTCGAACTTTCAACCTATTTCACTGTGCAACTTGGTCTATAAGGTGATCACTAAAATTCTATCAGATAGGTTGAAGCCATTGTTGGATGGTGTCTTATCAAATGAGCAATTTTGGTTCCTATGCAAAAGACATATTCATGAAGTTGCGAGTATTACGCAGGAGGTGTTACACACTATAAAACTCCGGAAGCTGGAAGCCTTAATTTTGAAGATGGATATGATAAAGGCATACAACAGGGTAAATTGGACTTTTCTACAACTTATACTTCTACATATTGGACTTAATGTGTCTACGGTTAACTAGATCATGGAATGCATCTCCCCTGCAAATTTTGTTGTGTTGATCAATGGCACTCCCTCCCAATATTTCAGTGCAAGTCGTGGACTTCGATAGGGATTCCCTTTGTCGCATGTTCTATTTCTGCTGATTGTTGAAGGGTTGAGCCTCCTTATCCATGAGACTAAGCGTTTGGGTAGGATCAAAGGTATACACATCACTACTGCGCTGGAACTCACACACATCCTTTTTGTGGATGATGTGGTACTTTTTGGCCTCGGATCGATTGCGGAATGGAGACATTACATAGTTATCATTGATCTCTTTGTGGCCACATCAATTATGAATATTATTGCGATCCTCCTTTCTTGCTAATAATGTGTCAAATGTGGTGACTGAGAATTTACAGGTGTCGTTCCCCTATTACATGGAAAGGATTGATGTGGGTTTCAAGTACTTGGGATATTGGTTGAAGCCGCTAAGTTATCGGGTGGATGACTGGCGATGGCTCATCAAAAAGTTTGAACAAAAGCTTCACCATTGGACCTTTAGGTTCCTATCACTGTGGGGCAGATTTATTTTAATTAAATCAGATTTAAGTGCCTTGCCTGTATATTGGTATGCATTGATAAAGATACCCATCTCCATCTTACATGTTATTAGAATGTTGATGTTTAAATTTCTCTAGGGTGGTTGCGTGGGGAGAAAAGGCCAACACTTGGTGAAGTGGGATTTGTTGTCCCGACCCTATTCTTTCGGGGGATGGAATATAAAGAATTTGGAATGTTTCAATTCAGCCTTGAGAATGAAGAACCTATGGATGGTTGTGACTGGGAATGGTATTTGGAGCTCGGTACTCAATTATAAATACATAAAGAGCTTAAATATTGTTGATTGGTTTAGAAAATGGAAGTAGGCAGTTTGTAACTCCTGCATTATCTAGAATGGGTTTATACAGGTCATTGGTAGGATCAGTAGGTGCATTAGCTGGAAATTGGGAAGGGCCAGTGTGGTGGTGGTTGGGGTGGATCTGGTGGTTGGGATGGAGCAGTTTTACACACTGTTTGATGCCCTTGTAAGTTATATGTGGGGCTATGGCATTAACACGTTGGACCATGCTTGCTGCGTGAATGGAAATATTCAAGTTCCTATTGGTTGTCAGCAGACGAACTTGAACTCACTGGAGAGTGGAAGGAAGAGTGGGAGCATTATATTAATTCCTTACAGCACCTGGGTATACTCCTCACAGATAGGGAGGATTGTCTTGTTTGGTCATACAACAAGTCAAATGGGAAGGTTACTACAAAGTTATCTTATACCTCCCTGATGGAAACATATTTGGATGCTTCGCAGGATTGGTGTATGAGAGACCTGTGGAGCTGGAGGCTGCCACTAAAGATCAAATGTTTCAGTTAGTTGTATATGATGAATAAAATCAGCACCTGGTACAACCTTATCAAAAGGGGATGGGTCAAACTGATCATTTCTCCTCTCTGTCGGTGTGAGTGAAATAGTGTGCCACCTTTTTGTGGACTATGGGATTGGTAAGGTGGTGTGTAGACATATGGTGGATACTTTGGGTCTATTTTTTGTTGGGAAGATCAAAGTCTACATGATAATATGTTGGGTTTCTTTCGAAGGGGCCTGGTTTCTTCCTATCTTCCACTATTATGCAATTGGTCCATTTGGTTATGCAGGAACGTTTTTTTATTTGTTGGTACTAAAACTTTTGTTCAGGTGGTCTTGGCGAGGGGTCCCAGCCTTATTGACAATTATCTGCCTCCCCCTGTTAAACACAGGCATAGAGACATTGGAATTGGTCTAGAAGTGATTGTAGCCACAGGATTTTTTTATGGAGCAGCTACTAATCTTATGGGAGGCGCTGGAGCAATTCTATATATTTCAAAAACACATTTCTTTCTACTTCAATTTGGTTGTGGGAGGAGTACCAGTACCCGTGTTGAACTGCTGGCACTTTGGGTTATTATGTACACTACACATGAGATGGACCTTCCACAACTGTTGTTATTCTGGGACTCCAAGACTATCATTGAGTGGTTAAACGATTCAACAACACTAAATGTTTTGAAACTGGGTCACTGGTGTAATAGGATAAAATATTTAAGCAGGGAGTTTCTCTCTTTTCAATGCAGGCATATTTATAGGGAACATAATCATCTAGTGGATGGGCTATCGAAGGATGCACTGAGTTTAAATCCTGGTACTCTAACCTTCCAAGAATTCATGGAAGACACATTGTTATATGAGCATACATATACTTTATCTTCTTTTGATTAGAAACACTTCATTATAGTATGGGAGGGAAATGATATTTATCTTTTTTTTTTGTAGCTGGTATGAAGATACTTTTTGTTTTGACATTACAATTATGATTATGCATGAGGGATTGGATAGATACTTTATAGCTGAGTGGCGGTAGTTTTTTGTATAGTTGTAAGAGACGAATGATGTAATATTTTGAAAGACTTTGAAGAATACCTATGGCATATATTTAGGTCCTTTACTAATATAAAAAACGATGGAACTTTTCTTCTTGAAAAAAATATAGTAAAATAATAGGTGGATTTTTTTTATTGTTTAACTTTTTTGTTTTCTAGTTCCATTTTATGGAGTAGTCTAAATATTCTACATTTTTCAAATTATATTTTTTGGTTTGTTTTGTTTAGATTTTGGAAATCTTAAAAAAAAAATTAAAGTCAAATATATTAGTTCTCAAAATTGCATAACATGAGTGGCATAGGGGTATTTGAGGGTGATGAATCGATTTATGCATTCATAGACTCAATTTAAATGCTTCTAAATTTGGATTTAACCAAAAAAAGTTGACCAAATTCCAACCAAAAACAACCTAAAAATCCAAAACCTAGAATAAATAGACTACTCCCCGTTTGATTAATGAGGGTTCTGAATATAAAATTTTGTTATTAAAGTTTTTGGTCCATTTCTAGATTTGTGGAATGCTTTTGAAAATTCTAAAAAAAATTAGATGGATATTTATCTCGTACGAAAAAATATGGATAAGTGGATTAAAGTGTAAATTCACTTCACAGAAAAATTGAAGTTACTTGAAAAGTAAAGGTGATTAGAGAGTCCGCAAAGTCATATATTTGAATGATTTTGATCCTTGTGTGGTGCATTAGGTGTTTTATTACTCTCTTGAGGTCGCCCCATCACTTATATTGAGGCTCTTTTTTATTGTTTCCAAGGAAAACAATTTGGCGAAACTAAGGGATGCTTCTCCACATACCACATGACAATTGCTTCCTCAAATTCATATATTCCAAGAATTTTAATCCTCATGTGCTATGTTATGTGTTTTATTACTACCCAAGCTCTCACATTACATATATAAATTTGTTGTTTTTTTTTATACTAGGGGAATCGAAAACTAGGGACTAGGCTGGTACTCGCGTGACACAAGGTCCAGGGATCCATTCCCACTACCACTATACCCCTAGGTGTCCCACAACAACCCGCAAGCATGGGACACGGGTAAGCCTAGGTGTGATTTGAACTCGTGACATACTTTACAACATATCAAGTGAATCGCCAATGAGCCACACCCGTGCGGATATGTATAAATTTGTTGTTATTGTTGTTTGTTTTTGCTTTTTCAAAATCCAAGGAATTCACATGAAGAATCTAAGGCATGCTTTCTTGATTTTCAAAATTTGATGGTTACAACATATATATAAAAGCTATTATATGTTTTAAAGAACTTTTTAGATGGGTATATGAAGGTTTTGAACATATTTACCTGTCAAATTCTATATTTGTACCCCACACATTTGAAACAACACACTGAGTTAACCCTTTGAGCACTTCATACAATTTAAGCGCATCGACCAAAAATATCTGCTAAAACCTCCATTTTTCACCTCTATTGGCAACCTTCACTATAAATGAACAAGGGGGGCTTTTAGGGGGGGAGGTTCCACAAAATATTTTGCTAGGAGGTGATTTCCTTGTAGTGAAGGGTTGAAGGCTTTTAGAGCCTTATTGATGAACTTTCTAAAGGAATGACTAGAAAAGGCCTAAAGGATTTTAGGCCCTTTTCATTTTGACATTGGAATTTTCAAAAGTGGGCGACAATAGGCTTTAGATAATACTTTAGATTATAGGTTAGCAACCTTCCTTCCAATTAAGTAATACAAGCATTCAAAATCTTATTGTCTAATTCAAACAATTTAACATATAAAAATGTGAGCTTAAACAAGGAGTTAGAATATCTTAAGCCGTTATTCTTTCAAACTATTTGTGCTAAAAGATGCACTCCGACTGCAGAGAGGGAGTGGATAGCACATATTAATGCTCAGGGAAAAATGATTGATTTGGGTTAGGTGGTTGGATTGGCTCTCAGGATTATGAAAATGAAAACCACAACAATTTTAGAAACAAACTTCAACTAAATATATGAAACTTGATGAAGTAAAGAGAATCAAACAAATGGTTGGTGAAAGATATTGCAAATGATGGATGAAAAGAAGAATATCAAAGAAAATTGTTAGAATGATCATCCTAAGCAAAATATATTTATCAAATACTTCAATAAATATCACAAATCTTCTAAATGTATATGCAGATGATTACTAGTTCAGCAGATACTTTGCCTCACTAAGAAATTCACACACGCACTATTTCAGAGAGCTCCAGAGATAGCTCTTTCATTCAAAGGTAGATGAACATAGAATTATGTAAAAAGTAAGAAAGAAACATACACCAAGACATTCATTGTCAAAAATCTGTATCATATATTTCATAGGTCATTTGAAGTATATAGAATGATACAAAAGAAATTCATAACATATTCATAAAGAACCAAAATCCCACAGCTCTGTGGATCCATTTCCCCCTTCCATCTGTCGAACTTATGTTGATTAAATAAGCAATGAAATGAAACAAAAATTAAATTGAATCTCTTTGTTGGCCGCAACTTAGAAAAACATGTTTAAAGAACCCACAAAATCTCTTAGATCCTTGACATTTTGAGGAAAACACTTGCAAGTAAGATAAATAAGCTCCTTCTACAAAAAAAACACTTGACATTTTGAGGAAAACACTTGCAAGTAAGATAAATAAGCTCCTTCTACAAAAAAAACCCATGTGTTGGAATTTTGATATCTGCCTTCACTTACTCCCAGTTCGTTAAAAAAATCATTGCCTAAATATTGATGGAAATTTTGTGATCTTCATCAAATTTGGATCCGCCAAATCTGCTCCCTTAAAATATGGAATTCACAATTGGACTGCCAACATTGTTGAATTCAATTCTAAATCTGATAGTTGAAATTTTTTACCTTTCACCTGAGCTATTGCTCGGATTATGAGAAAGATATTTGATGCTGAAAATAAAGAGTTGATTTTTGGAAATAAGGATATGCATGATTATCATTGATTAACTGTTGATACTTTACCTTCAAGAATGGAACCACCTAATTTATTTTGACCAAAATGGAGATCAAAACATATTTTAAATTATCCAAATCATTTATTGTTGGATGCTATGTCACTAAGTGCTCATTCTTCTCCTTGAAATCTCATAATAATAAGCTACTATGCCACTTGAAAATACCCAATATCTCGAACTAGTGTTTGATGATGATTTTTTTTTGCCTTAAAAGAGGGATCTATATCCATTTGTGCTACCAAATTTGCACCTTTCTCATCAACTGACTTCATATCTTTTAAACAGATTATTGACTATGTGTGCCTCTTCATAGATCACAGTAGTACTCTGCCTTCGATCTTTTAAAGGTTTGAATGCTGGAACGTTGTGTTAGAGAAGCATCCAAAGAATCATCCATTGAGTTCTCCATTGATCACGCCAATGCCAATGATACAGCCTGTGATCAAGGAATCACAATCAATGCAGCAGATCAAGGACTCGCAGCTTGCGCAGCAGCCTATATTAGGCATGACCAAATCATTCCACCCTTCATCCAAGGCATGAACAAAGCATGCGCATCGGTAGGAAGGAAAGAGGAAATGTAATTAGTATTGTATGTAAATATCGTTGAACATTCCCTTTGTAATTTTTTGCATTCCTTTTCTTTTCTGTTATTTTCGTGTATATAATGCCTTGAGCATTCTCTTGTGTTTCATCAAGTAATAAGAATATCTTCTGTTCTTACATGGTATCAAAGCCCTAGGCAAACGCCACATTTCAATCTCTTTCTTAAGCTTCAGTTCTTATGGCTTCCTCCACCAACTCTGCCTCATCCTCACCTTCACCAACAATATCCCTCACCCTTCCCAATTACACTCAAATGGCTGGAGTGAAATTGGATGGTCCTGGCACCTATATCCAATGGTTGTCAATCTTTTTACCTGTTCTACGCAGCAATGAACTGGTAGGAATCATCGATGGGACTGAACCTTGTCCCCTAAAGCTTCTGACCAATGAACAAGGTCAAGCCATTCCTAATCCAGAATACTCTGTCTGGATCAAGAAGGACCAGCACTTACTAAGCTGGATCAATGCATCTCTCTATGAGAAAGTGTTGTCAACCGTGTATGGCTTGAATACCTCTCGGTAGGTATGTACTACATTGGCTAACATATTTGCCAGTTAGTCTCGTACTCATGTATCTCACATCAAACAGCAGCTGCAGAATCTGCGCCAAGGTTCTAAATCATGTTTAGAATACCTACAGTCAGCCAAAGCCTGGTCTGACCAACTTGTAGTCATTGGTAAACCACTGGATGATGAAGGTCTCATATCTGTCATCACCAATGGTCTTAATCCAACTTTCATCCACTTTGTGACTACATTTGCATTTGCAACTCATGAAAAGTCTCTTAGTTTTGATGACTTTCAGGAAATGTTACTGAATCACGAAATGCTGCTCAATAACCAACACCTTTCCACCCCTGATATGTCCACCTATGCTCTATTTTCTCAAAAGGAAGGTCCTCGCAATTTTAATCAAAATAGCAAAGGATCATATCAATCCTATAGACAGCAGCCACGCAATAATCAATATGCCAAGTCACCAACCAATGGCTTTCCTGCATTCAGATCACAGCAAGGAAATCACATCTCTGGTGCTCTCAGATTCAACAATGCTCCAGGATTCTTCAACAGGAAGACTCCACATGATTCCTCCAACAATGCATCAAACTCATCACGTGCTCCCTGTCATATCTGTGGTAAGACAAGCCACCAAGCCCTTGATTGCTTCCACAGGATGAACTACTCCTATTAAGGTAGACATCCTCATCCTCAGCTGCCAGCCATGACAGCTCAATCAAATGCTCTATATGATGATGAACAAGAGTGGCTTGTTGATATTGGTGCAAATGACCACATCACCAATAACTTGGAGAATCTCACAATCCAGCAAACCTTTGAAGGCAATGACATGGTTGCTATAGGAAATTGATCTGGTCTTAAGATTGACAATGCTGGTTCAGCTCTTCTCCATTCCTCTAATTCCATTTTTGATTTCCATCTTAAAAATGTGCTTCATTGTCCTAATGCATCTACTAATCTTTTATCCATTCAAAGATTTTGCTTAGATAATGATTGTCACTTTATGCATACCTCATCTCATTTTTTGTGAAGGACAACCGCACCAAGGCAATCCTCTTGGAAGGCAAGAGTGAGAATGGACTCTATCCATTGCGGTTTCAAGGGAACTCACACAAATCCAGTCATGCCATTGTAGCCTTTTTAGGAATAAAGACCTCAGCCATGAGTTGTATTTGCTGTATAATGGCCTCCACAAAATCCTAAGTGAAACTCTGCTAAGATATTCTTGGAATCCTGCTCGTTGATGCACCTAAGTATGATACCATCTGGGTTCCTCCAACCCAGACCCTCTTGGGTGAGGCAATACCTAGTAGTCTTAAGTCTCAAAGCCCTATGCTTGTGACCTTTGAGGTGATCAGGGCAAGTGGGATGGAGAAGGAAGAAAATGATGTCAGAATACCAATGATTATCAAGCTCTTGAAGGGCAGGAGTCATGGTAGGCTGAGGGATATTGTTTTCTGCAATCATTTCAATGGATTCTTCGTTTTTTCAAGTAAGCATTCTAGCAAGGCCCTGTCCTTTGATTAATTTAGTTGGCTTTATTTCAAGGTCATACTCCTAGATCTTGGACACCCATGTACCCGTTATTCCTGAACAATCCTTTTGGGATAGGATATCTTTAACCACAGTGTGGGGAACATATCCAATGACCTTAGAATAACCAATATAGGTCCTGAAATGTTTCAAAGATTTGACTAAGGCATAAGCTTGCTTCTCCATGATGGTATACTTTAGTTCAGAGTTCTGCAAGGATATACTCATAAATTCTATAGGTTGCTCGAACCCTTCGAAGTTCTTTTGGAGCAACACACCGGAAATAGTGTGTTCAGAAGCAAATGAAAAGATCATAAAATCCTTCACATAATTCAGGCTAACTAAGACTGGAGACCTAGTAATGGCATTCTTTATAGAATCAAAGGCTTTCCTTCCTTCACTGGTCCACACAAACTTGGCATTTTTCTTAAGTAAGGCCTGCATAGGTTTCATTAATTCGGCCAAGTTTGGAATGAATCTTATGGTAAAATTTACATGACCATTGAAGGATTGGAGGGCTTTAATAGTCTTAGGGAGGGGAATCTTTCTTATGGCCTCTACTCTTTCAGGATCAATTTTGACACCGTCCTTATTGATGACGTGTCCTAAGAGTTTTCCCTCTTCTATGCCCAACACCGACTTAGCCGGATTCAAAGAAATGCCATACTTCCTACATCGCTCGAAAATATGCCTGAGATGACCGACATGGCTGGATCTTTCTTTTGAAAAAATAGTGAGATCATCTTGATATATCTCAATGATTTTTCCAATCAACTCCTTGAAAGCATAATCCATGGCCCTTTGGAAAGTAGCTCCTGTGTTTAAAACGCCAAAGTGCATTCTCACATATTCAAAAGTGCCCCAAGGAGTTGTGAAGGTGGTCTTATGTCTATCTTCCTCTTGAATGACTACTTGATTATAGCTAGAAAAACCATCTAGCATTGACATCATGCTTGATCCAGTGACCCATTGGAGGAGGGTCTCCATGTTGGGGAGGGGGTAATTGTCCTTTTGAATGCTATGTTTAGATTTATGAAATCTATACATATCCTTAAACTCTCGTTCTTCTTTCTAACTACGACGAAGTTAGAACACCATGTTGAATGTCTTGTAGGAGCTATTATTCCTGCTGCCAACATTTTTTCTAACTCTTTTTTAATGATTGGTGCTAACTTATGATTTATTTGCCTAAGTTTTTGTCTGAAAGACTTGCCTTTTTTATAGTCTGGTTTTAAGGGAATTGTATGTTGAAATACATCTTCCCTATAGGATTTGAGTTTGTCATAAGTAAAGGAAAATACATCCCTATACTCTTTCACTAGATTTATGAGGTTGTTCCTTTCTTTTTCGGAAGTACCTTTTCCAATTTTTATAATTTTAGGTTCTGTTCCCGTCCCAATGTTGATTTCAATGTAATCCCCTGGTTTCATCTGTTCGACATTGCTTTTTATTCTGCCCTGTCTGTCAAAGATGTTTTCTAAGGCAACTAGACCACATGGGACAGGATTGTTAAACTGGTCACCTTCTCCATAATATTCTTTGTTTTCTTCTTGATCATTTACTTTAAAGTTTAGGAATTCATCAACATTATGAATGAATCTCAAAATTTGCTCATCGTCTTTGAAGACCTGCCAATGTTCTACATTATCAGGAACAGAAGGTCTGAAGTTAATCTCTAAAGGACAATCCCCCTCTAACATCTCATCCGATGGTTGAAGAGTTGATGCTGAAACTGTAAGCTTCTCGGAGGCACTATTCAGATCTCTATGGACTGCTTCTATGTTAAGGGCATCAAAGAATTCCATTGTATCCCAGATTGCATTTCTATATTTTTTAAGTCTTTGACACTTACATGCAAACTGACCCTTAACTTGTTGGACAATTAAGTCAGAGTCCCCTTTAATATTAAGAAACTTGATCCCCATGTCCTTGGCAATCTCAATGCCTAGTAGAAGTGCCTCATACTACGCCACATTGTTAGTTGCTTCGAATTCCAATATATTTACGAATGGACATTAGGGCCATTTGCCGAATGTGAATAATATATTTACGAATTTTTTCTATGAAAAAAAAATTAAAAAATCTTACCCTGAGTCCGATGATTTCTTACTTGACTCCTTGACATTTAAATTTCGTGTGACTCCTTGACTTTTAGTATTCATGTCCAAGCATTAGTTAGGGTGGGATTTCAATTTTTTGCAAATTCCATAAAGGTTGGTTTATAGTTTTTTTTACTTAATATTTTTTTAAAGCTTATTTATTTATCTTACTGGTCGCCCATTNATATATATATAAACAAGAGGAAGCAACGAGATTGTTGGTCTCTTTGTACCTTCAAAATATTTTAAACTACCATATATCATACTTTCAAAAAAAACTAGCCATGAGGTGTAGCTCATGTGGTCTCTGTGGGGTTTAATCCTCATGAGGTCTCATGTTCAAACCTCATGGTCAGCAGCGCGATGGAAAGAGCAGCGGGAGGTTTGATGGTTGCCCTGATAGAAGTCCAGTTTCGATTCCTGTAGGGGAGGTGCGGGAAGGCATACCGCACCCCAGAAAATTCCTGTATGACTACGGTGGTGGCCGTACTCCTGTTGCAACCTATCGGGACTTAAGGATGGCTGTGGGCTCATGATTTTGGTATCCACGTGGTGCAGTTCACTAGGCGGCATGGAGAGGTTCTCATGGTTGTGAAAAAAGAAAAAAAAATCATACTTTCAAAATAGCCAAGCATATTCGGGTTTTTAAAAGTATCTCTATATAAAACATTGAATTATTTGATATATATATATATATATATATATATATATATATATTATTTTAAACAAGCGGAAGTAACGAGAGTGTTGGTCTCTTTGTACCTTCAAAATATTTTAAACTACCATATATCATACTTTCAAAATAGCCAAGCATATTCGTGTTTTTAAAAGTATCTCCATATAAAATACTAAATTTTGATTCTAAACTACTTTTGAAAAAGAGGAAAGACTACAAAATTCCTCTTGTCTTTGTCCCTTCAAAATATTTTAAAGTATTATTTAATGAGTTTGGTGGCCTATGGTACCTGCATTAAGTCGCAGTTTTAATTCCAATAAAGTATATTTTACAGTCAATCACAACCTGTCACAGTACTTCCTGACGGTCGTGTTTAATTAATCCAAGTGTTTTAGAATTTTTCGTTGGGCATCGATTTTTGGATCAAGCATCTTCCCTCAAACTTTAGGCTTTCCATAAGGAGGCTAAGAGATTTCATCTGGGGAAGATCAATTACTCTATGGCTCTCGTATGGGCTGTAGCGGTGTGGCGGTTTTTCTTTATTGGCGTCTTCGGTGTTACGTCTCTGGTGAGCTCTATGTTTAATGCTGTTGCAGCAGGCTTGATGACCCTTGGATCTTAAGCTGCTCGAGATCCAACGGTCATCAAGCTTGCTGCAGCAGCATTAAATGCTCTGTAGCTCAATGGATAGCTTTTGCCCTCTCTATTGAGCGGTGTGATTATTGGTGCCATGATTCTGGTGACAGAGGTCCTAGCGATGGTTTTGTTCCATGAGAAATTCAATGCGGAAAAGAAAATGGCACTAGTGCTTTCGTTGTGGGGATTCGCCTCGTATCTCTATGAGGAGTAGCATTGTAACAAGTATATCAAAATTTCTTACAAGATTATCAATTCTGCAAACAATTTGCTACAGTACATATTGTTGAGATGGTCGAGTTGCAAAGTGGTTTTCATAATCAACATTCCTTTGGCCTGTAAACAATCTATTCGAAGTCTCCCATCTCATGTTGCATTCAAGGACATAAAAATAGCAGGATTTGGATGGTCCACTTGCTTCTCTGAATGTATGAAATTGAAATCTAGGCTTACCCATCAAACAACTTCAATCTGATGGAGGTGGTGAATACACTTCACTTCACTTTCAATCCTTCCTCACCAAGAATGGAATTGTCCATTGCAAATCATGTCCCTATACCTCTCAACAGAAATGGCTTAGCAGAAAGAAAACTAAGGTACATTCTTGAAACAGGCTTGACACTCCTAGCACATTCACATCTTTCTAATGTTTACCGGGTTGATGCATTCCTTACAGCAACTCATCTTATAAATCGTCTTCCCACTCAAACTTTGGATAATCTTTCTCCTTACTTCAAGCTATATCACAAAGACCTTGATTATCAAAAACTCAAGGTCTTTGGATGTAAATGCTACCCTCTTTTACATCCCTTTGGATTGCATAAACTTGAATATAGATCAAAACCCTGCATCTTTCTTGGTTACAGCTATGCTAGTTACAAATGCTTAGATCCTATTACTAAAAAGGTATACTTGTCACGACATGTGGTTTTTAATGAGAAGAACTTTCCAGCCAAGGATCAAGCCTCTTCTCACTTTCCCTCCAAGATCATTGCTATTGGTGATGCGCCCTTCATCCTTCTGGTAAGTCTTCTTCCTAATTTTGTTTCTGGTTATCCTAACTCACCCTTTCTTCCTTACAGTACCTCTCCCATTTCAAGTAATGCAAATGGCTCTCTTGCATCTGCATCCCATTCTGAATCTACATTGCCTAATGCTCCTGTTGTACCCTCACCTACATTGCCTTCACATCCTTCTCCTGAGATGCAACTCTCCATCCCTGTCCTTGACAATCCCATTCCTGCCCCTCCCTCTTTGCATCCTATGAACACTCGATACAGAACAAGCTCTACTCGACCTAAACAATTCCCTAATTTCAAGTTATACAAAGCTACCAAATATCCCCCTCAATTGTTTCACCTCACCATCTCTACCACTGAACCATCTTGCTATCGCAAGGCAACTTCTGATCCTCGGTGGGTTCAAGCCATGACATAAGAGTTTCAAGCACTCCAAAATAATGGAACCTGGACACTATGTCCACATCTTCCTCATCAAAACATCATAAGCAACAAGTGGGTTTATCGCATCAAACAAAAATCTAATGGCACCATAGAGAGGTTTAATGCAAGACTAGTTGCCAAAGGATTTGATCAACAAAATGGCATCAATTATATGGAGACCTTCAGTCCAGTAATCAATCCTGCTACCATCCATGTTATTCTCTCATTGGTTGTTCAATTTGACTGGACCATATGGCAATTGGACATCTCCAATGCCTTTCTTCATGGTCACCTTCTTGAGGATGTCTACATGGAGCAACCAAGGGGGTTTATTGACAATCGACATCTCGACTTTGTCTGCAAGCTTCACAAGGCCCTCTATGGCCTCAAACAAGCTCCTCGAGCTTGGTTTAATCGCCTATCTTCCTTCCTTTTGGACATTGGCTTCACTGCCTCACTTTTGGATTCCTTCTTATTCACAGTACATTTGGGATCTGCTCACATTTCCATGCTGGTTTATGTAGATGACATCATTCTCACTGGATCCGATGATAAACTCATACAATCCATTATTGCTCAACTACAGAGAGAATTTCCTCTTAAGGATATTGGCCTTCTTCACTTCTTTCTGGGAATTCAATTTTCCCGCACTCCTCAAGGTCTACACCTCTGCCAACTAAGTATGTCTATGATCTTCTTCACCGCACTCATATGCAGGATGCAAAACCATCTAAGTCTCCTGCTCCCTCTGGTCTGAAACTTTCTCAATATGATGGAGAACCTTTGTCCAATCCTACTGAATATAAGCAAGTGGTTGGTGCTCTCCAATACTGCACCTTAACACGTCCAAAAATTGCATTCTCTGTTAACCATCTCTGCCAATACATGCATGCGCCCTCCACGGCTCATTGGTCTGCTGTGAAGCGAGTGCTGAGATACCTCAAATCTTCACATACATGCATGCACCCTCCACGGCTCATTGGTCTGCTGTGAAGCGAGTGCTGAGATACCTCAAATCTTCATATTCATTTTCATATTCATATTAATCTTATTGTCGTTGTTTACATTACATTAATTTTAATGTTGGCATTTACATTAATCTTAATATATTTTTTTTGTAACGCGACACAGTTCTATTAAATTATGAAAACAAAATATACAAAATAAACTTTGACCAAAGGAGGTCTCAGGTGGTGAAACCACCACCCAAGCCTCTCAAAAATGGAGGGTCGTCTAAGAAAAACAAAGCTGAAATTGTTCAAGATGGTAAGACTTGCAGAGTACCCAGTTTTTGACGTCATATCAGACATAGACATAGACATAGTTACAAGGTTCGTTTTCAAAAATAAACAAAGACAATACAAAACTAGACAATTATGGCATAAAAACCTGAAACTCCAATGTGTTTCTGTAGAGGATCTGAGCATGCTTCAAGATGGGGGGTGTTCCTCGATGATGGGACATCCCCATGTTTTCCTCCTGCAAAGGGTTGGACGCGTTGGTGGCCGACTCTAGAGCTGTTTGCGGTTGTTGTTGTTGTAGATCCATCTTTTGGCCGTCCATTTTTTTTAGACACTTGAACAGCGGCTCCACGGTCGAAGGGATGGGGAAAGGCGCTGCTTGTGGAGCCTGAATAGAGATGGCGTCCCGCGATGTTCCCCGTGTCGCACTCCCACTGCCACCACCCCCGAGACCAACCTTCCCAGTGTTACCAACCATACCTTTCCAAGCAAAAGTGTTGTCCAGTGTTGTAAGCTGTGTGTCTATTTCCGCCATTTTGGCTTTCATAGCTAGCACAAAATCACGTGCATCCGCCCAGTTGCTTAGCATGTCTTCCACGAGATTGCACAACATATTTTTGACCATCCAGTAGTGATTAACATGGCTTCCATTTTGCCCAAAAGCTAGCCTCTGATTGAGAACCCTCCCCTCCCAATATATAACAAGGATGTAGACCTGTGGGGAGATGCGGTTTTCATACCCCTTAGTAACTTGCATGTTGAACCCGCGCTGGGATTTTCCCTTGCCCAAGCTAGCGCGACGAGGCGTTCCTCGTTTTCTGGACATAATTGTCAGGAAAAATCTCGGCAGAAAGAGGAGAGCGAGGTGGTCACTGGAGCCTGCAAGCAGAATACTAGGATGCCACCTAGAAGACCTAAGAGAATAGCCCAACCAAGTTGCAAGGGTGCCACCTTGAGGCAGAGACCTAACTTTCAAACATGCAATGGACCCAAAATTACATAGAGCAGGAATACTGGGACGATAACCACACAAAGCAGAGCCAAATCCAGCAAAGATGATGAAACAATTGTCCATGGCGAATATATACCCCCATCCGGGGACATTAATCTTAATATTAATGTGAGAATTAACATTTAAAATTAATACTATTATTACTGTAATTAATAAGATTGCTATTAAAATTTTTAATTTTATTTACATTCTTATTATTACAATTTGTATTAAAATTTACTTTTATATCTCGATGGTACATTTATGCGGCAATAAATGTAAATGCTATAGTTGATATTCCGTTGCTTCATAGATATGGATTATTGGATTAACAGTGAATCTAGAGCCGAAACGACAACGAATGTAGTACTGCGGGTAATGATTATTGAATGCTATTTATCTCAGCCCTCAATAAGCATCCCAACACTGCTGCTGTGGGAAGGATCATAATCCTACATCAGCATTAAACATGCTGCCAGGTGCATATTTGTTGCCAGGTATTTTTTCTAATATTGGATATGAAATGCTATATATTTCACTGTTGTGTTTAATTAGTACCGTCGGTATTAAACACCATATATATCATGTCTAATGTGAAGAATGTGAAGTGTGTAATTATATTTGTCAGGTGGACACGGGTGGCAACTCGCAACTGTTCTTCTTAACGGGTTTAATTTAACATTGAAGACACGGACTACGATAAAATAAAAATATGTATTCTTCCAATTTATATATCAACGGGATAAATATAGTTTAACTCCTATTCATAGATTAGTTAGATATTGTGTTTATAACATTTTTTCTTTTCGAATGACTAAGCAAAGATCTTCCAAGTGTCGCTCTGTTGTGTTATATAACAATTTTCTTTTTGAATGGCCAAGAAAAGATCTGCCAAGTTTCGCTTTGTTCCTCCACACTTTGTTCGATATAGATTATAACACGATGTTCGATAGATCAGATGGTTGTGTATTAAGGCGATAAATACTTTACATGGTGTAGAGCATTAAATGCGAAGGCGGTTGCACTGTCCGCTGTTGGATCTTACTTTGGAAAGGATCCGAGGGCGGACAGTACGACCGCCTTAGCATTTAATGATGTACAGCATCTAGAGTATTTTTCGCCATGTATTAAACTATACAGAGCAATTCACATAACTAAGAATTAGCAAAACGAGGTTGTGAGATAGTGGGAACTGTAAAGTGTAACAACATCGTTAGCATGCGTACATGAGGTTGTAATTGCTACTTAAAATCAAGTCTTTTCTTAGTATCTACACATTAAAGTTTTATTACTGTCAGAATTCATGAAGAGAGTGAGGCCTGGTCTTATTTTATGCACTAGATTGCAAGTTGGGAAGAAAATTAATGGATTGAACCTTGTCTACGTTTAGGTCAAACCTTGTATCTTGGCCTCTGTTTGTTTTTGAAAATGATCCTTGAATGCTTTTTATATCTTCCTTCTATTATGGTTTCCTTCTAACTTGATTTCTTTACAACAAAGATTGTAAAATCATCTTCATGACCAGAAAATGATAATTACAAAATAGGTTATTTATTAAAGTTATTAGTTAAGGATTCCATTAATTAATTAAGAGTATAATTAATTTTATTAAAGTTGTTTTTAATTAAATATTTAACTATTAGGATGAGTTAAGTGTATAATTTGATAACATTAATTATGAAATACTATATAAGAGAGTTAGAAATCTGTCATCCCCTTTTAAAAATCCAATTCAAATGCATATATACTTTTTTTGGAATTTTACTCATTATTCCAATATTATTGATTTTAATACACTCCGAAATTTTTAACGACAGGAATGCTTACTCCATTGTTTTGTATCTTACCCTGAGTCTGATGCTTTCTTACTTGACTCCTTTGACATTTAAATTTCGTGTGACTCCTTGACTTTTAGTATTCGTGTCCAAGCATTAGTTAGGGCGGGATTTCAATTTTTTGCAAATTCCATAAAGGTTGGTTTATAGTTTTTTTTACTTAATATTTTTTTAAAGCTTATTATACCTGCCTCAGGCAGATATATTGTAATCGATTACATGTCAAACTCCTTTGACTTTGGTGTTTTTTGAGGCAGGTATAAAGAATTAAAAACTATTTTGCAAAGTATGACTTAGGGGTTTGTAAAATATTTTTTTTAATTTTGTTAAAAAAACTATTTTTGTAAACAGCTGATTGGTGGATAGAAGATGATGTAAGCTTTGGGATTTGGTATTTGGATTTGGGTTGACATGTGGCAAGATGACGTCATAATAATAAAATTAAAAAAATAAAAATTATATGCCATTGCCATCTGGCTCATGCCTCCTGCTGCTGTTGCTGCCGCTGCCGCTGCCGCTGCCGTGTGGACCGTGGCGCCTACCAGCAATCAATCAATAAAATACAAGTACTACCCATCAATCAATAAAATACGAGTACTACCAACAGTGCAGAAAAAACAAATCCTGCAAGCTGCTTTTCGCTTGACCCCATATACCTGTAACACAGGACGACTGCCTATAAACACGACCTTATCTCCTCGTAATTCTTGGCATGAATATCCATCGGTTCTTGAGTAATTGTGTTCAAGGGCGATATCGGGAATCGAACGCTCGACCTGCTAATCAGATTGGGTATAGAATATCTTGATTTCCATCTTCACAGAATGTCTGAGCAGCGCCGCCACCACCACCGTAGGCAAGCTTCACAGGCATTGCCCAACTCCTTCAATGCACCGGATTCTCCCGTGGATCCGACCAATCCGGCCACATCGGCTTCTCCACCTCCAGCTCCTCCTGCTGCGTTGCCACTGATGCCTCAACGAAATCTCCATCCACGCAGACTCCTCCACCTCATAAGCCACCATCCAGTTCAAAGCGCTCTTAATAAGCTAATATATGGCTACTTCTCCGACTGTATCGTTTTGTGAGAAAAAAATAATTTGTGAACATCGACTCCAAAACGGATATTTATAATAGTCTGGGTTTATGTTGTGAAAGAAATGTGTGGTGGTATTTGAAGTTTATATGTTGTCTTTGAAGGTATCGGCAGTTCTAGAAAAATACTTGTCATTAAATCCAGGTATCGTTATCTGGTCCTGGTTCTGGCTTGTCTGATTATCACTTATTTACTGATATATAATATTTGTTTCTATCTTTTACTGAGATATATATTACTTGTTTGTTTCTATCTTTTACTGAGATATATATTACTTGTTTATAAGTTCCCTTCGACTTACTACGCAACTTTCAGCCAACTTTGTCAAAGGTCATACAAGTCGAAATCTTGTATGCCAGTCTGGCAAGGAGGAAAAGTCTCCGAGTAGGCAACATAGTCCAGTCGAATTTATTTCAGAAGCTAAGTTATTAGGTAGCAGTTATTACAGCCTTTAATGACAAGTCAGTCGATCTATGCTGTAGCAATTTTTTCAAATTGCCTATAAATAGAAGAAGCATTTTGTAAATCAGTAGAGAACAACAGGTAGTAGACAGCAGAGGAACTCCAGGTGAGGAAGAACAGTTGAAGCTCAAGCTTCTGTGCATGTAATTTAGTCGACGAGCTGAAGCTCTGTAGACCGACTAGTCTGGTCGGACAAGTCTGGACCGACCATTTTGTAATCGACAAGTTTGTAGTACTTTGTTATTTCAGCATAGTTAATATATGAAATAGTTTGTGGTTGAATGCATGATTATTTGGCCGCACATGTTTCTAGATTTAC
>LPNX010001035.1:284343-324171 GCA_001517045.1 Pseudotsuga menziesii | reverse complement strand
AAACCCCCCCCCCCCCCCCCCCCCACATCAATGATATAAACCATTGTACATATTATTTTATACCCCATTAGAAATCAAACATGTTTTTTTTTTCAATATTTTATTTTCAACTAAACTTACCATTATTTTCTTCATTTAATACCTTTATACATGATTATTTATTAAATTTATGATTAACAACTTTGCGAATACTAAATATATCATGATGTTGATGTAATAAATGAAATTTAAATCTACTTTTATTATGATAGATAAATATATCTTTATATATATATATATATATATATAACAACAACAAAAAATTGCATAGGAAGATATGTTTTCATACATGTTCTTTTTAAGTTATAAGATACAAACAATATTACACTTTCACCACACTTACCAATTCATTATTATCCATTTTTCATATGCCTCTTTTTTTTTTAACAAAGTATGGTTTATCTTATATACTCTTCAAAACATATAGTAGCTTGAAAAAATATATGCTTGCAATTAGATTTTGAATTGTGTATATTCAATTTATAATTATGTACTTCTTACTCACTTTTTATTTTTATTTTTGAAGCCTTATATACATCCTTGTACATCTTAGTTTATAGTCCATAGATCCAGTTGGGTCACTCAATGTCATTGGAAATCATACTCACATTTTTTTCATCCAAATAATCACGCCAATATTTTCTCCATTCAATATTTTGACACATACGGATTAATTACTATACATTCTCTTTTGTTCACTCATTTTATATTGTTTCTATTTATCATTTTCTTTAACATAAAACAAATGTATTCACTCTACAAATAAAATTACCATGTTATTTCCTTTGTTGCAAGGCTTCTATAGATAAACCACAAAATTGGAATATAACTTACCAACTAAATTAGCAATGGTGGACCAAAGAACAAGGCATACAGTTTGCACTCGACACCTTGTAGATGACCTTCATCTACAAAGAATTCAATTTCAAATCCATGTTATCCATCCTGGAAGGGGTAACCTTTCCAGGCCAGAGACAAAACAGGAAATGGCGAGGAAATTTAATGTTGCAAATAAACAAACAATTTTCATTTTTGGTTTCCAAACAAAACCTCCACTCTCTAAGGATGTGGTATAATCTATGACATCATAGAGGATGCATTGAAACATGAACCAGCGCATCGTTTGGCTCAAAATGGTCTTAAATATCATGTTGTGAAGACTACCAAAGAAAGTACAACTAGAGAAAAAAATCCATGGTATTAAAACCATAAACAAAAACAAAAATTGTAAGGCAAAACATGGTTGAGGTTGATGTTTTCTTCCAACATCGCTTAGACCTACAT
This sequence comes from Pseudotsuga menziesii, assembly GCA_001517045.1. Taxonomy (NCBI): domain Eukaryota; kingdom Viridiplantae; phylum Streptophyta; class Pinopsida; order Pinales; family Pinaceae; genus Pseudotsuga; species Pseudotsuga menziesii. The sequence goes on along the minus strand of LPNX010001035.1, from coordinate 322,848 downwards.
ATTTTCCCAGACTTTGAACATAACCATATCTTATCGGTTATGTATAATGTACATATCTTTACATTTTTACATGTAATCCAATATATATCTTTTATGTATATCATTTGACAAATTTGATATTTAATGTTTTTGAAAAAACAAAAATCCACTTTATTACGAGTACTTGTAATTATAAAATATGTTTTCTAAATTCGTTATCATCTTCTTCACTTTGTAATTCAAATTCCCACTAACAAATAAAAGGACTTTACATTACAGTGAGTATTTAAATACCCAAGCATTCAAGCTTTAGATATATCAACTTATTCATTTTTTATTCAAATTCCTACTAACCAACAAATGTGATCTTTACATTAAAACATTAAAATGCATAATTTATTAACCAATCATTCAAGTTTTCACTATTCAACTTTTAATATCTATTAAATAAGAGTTCTTTGTTCTACATATTTCAAGTAAAAATAATATATTTTTTTACAGTTCTCTCTCTCTATAAAACATGGCTATATCATGATTGCATACGTTTACAATGGCATTATTCATAACATGGTATACATTTGTTAAACATATTCTATGCATTTCTTTCTTTATGCAAAATGTAGAATATATTTGTACTTGTTTGACAAATTCTTGGTGTTCAAATAGTTATAGACATCCTTCAAAAAATTACTCAACCTACATATGTCTTTTTCTTAAATCACACACACACACACACACACATATATATCCTAATACGTCAATGCAAAATTGTTTCTTCGTAGGTTATGTTTTGGGACCCCTACATAGAATTTCTGTGAAAAGAGAAATTTATAATGATGGTGTTAATGTTAACATTGAACTCTATTACAATGATTGGAAATGGAGAGGTACTTTGCAATCCTATTCGGCAAATTTTGGAATTCAGACCAACTTCTGAATATCGTCATTATGTACACCTATCCAATGGAAATACTACAATACAAAGTCTATTTGTCTCGCCTCTCAGCTCCCTTTTCACATCATATCAAGTGGAAACTGAATCATTGGTTCAAATAAATAGCTTCACTTGTAAATATATCCAAAAGAAAAAGTATGTATTCACTTATCTACTTTTCCCTACTATTTATTTCTCAACCACATAAATCACACATAGTAACCAAAATTTATATTACTTACTATTTAACCATACTTTTTTTCCATTTTTTGCAGGATTCTTATAGTTCATGATACATAGGTGCATACTATGACATCATAGATTATTGGTGGCCCACTATTGAACAATGATGTAAGTTCTCCTGGCAAGCACCAATTAGAAAAAACTAACAAAACCCTAAGCTTTACTCCTATCAAATCTTTATAGCCATACATGCAAGAATGGACATTGAAAGTCAAAGTCCTTTCAAAATATGAACTTTGCACCTTCACCAATGCTAGGGGGCTTGGGCATGTGTTTATATTTCATGTCATTGATATCATGGGTAGTGAAATATGCATCACATGACTCAACATCCAAGCAACACAGTTCCACCCTTCAATAGATATTGGTAAACTGTACACAATATCAAAAGGTCTCATCAAACCTATAAAGATAGAATTCAATCATTTGAAAAATGATTGGGAAATAAATATTTCCAGTAACTCCACCATAGAAGCTTTATTACATGATGAAAACTCAATAGAGAACCATAACTTCATCTTCACTCCTATTAATGAATTACCAAGTCTAATCAACAAATATGTAGTTGATAATATTGGAGTAGCTATATGTATTATCCCTTTAGTAACAATCATGAGGAAAACTGGAATGGAGACACATAAGAGAACCCTTTATCTTAAGGACATGTCAAGTTATAGCATAGAGGTCACATTGTGGAGGGTCTTATGCAATAAATATAATCCAGAGCAATATTCCACCATAAATATATTTCCAATCATTGCTATTAAGGCTAGGAAAACAACATACTTCAATAAGATCTCGATTACTACAACCTTCTCATCCTAGCTTTACATCAAACCTAATCTCAAAGAAACTCAGGAATTGTGAACTTGGTTTGAAAATCTAGGTGCAGACCTCCAATGTTTCTCATTATTTGCACATGGTGCTTCAAGAGGACATCATTCCATACACAAGCATTTGTTTGACATACAAACTGAAGGGATCAGTATAGGGGTGGACCCTTCATACATTTTAGTTGAGGGAACTATTGCTTCTATGGATATAGACAACTATTGGTCGTCACCAATCAATGAGTACAACATAGAGGGTTTATTCGACATTGAATTCCAAAATATTTCTCCAAATGGGGATGCACTACCTCATCAACCGCGTATCAAGATCAACATTCCACTTAATGGTTATGCATTAGACTTAATGAGATACCATGACAATAGATTTGGTTGTCATCCTTGTTTTAGATACTACTTGTACAACTTAATTATGCATCATAGGAGTTAGGAAATTGCAAATTTATTCTTCACAAAGCAAGAAGAGCATAACATACCAACCACAATTGAGGAATTGTGCATGTTGGCCTCCTATTTTGACTGTTTAGCATCATATTTTCTAGTTTCAAGTCTCATGAGATCAAGTAATAGTCAGCTTTATTTAGTGTTGTTTTGTGCATGGTTATGCCTTTTGAAGATCAAGATTGCTAGGTGATTTGGTAAGTGACTTTTTAATTGTTTATTTAGTATTTTGCTTTGTTTTATGTATATAATGGAACCTTTCACTTTCATTTAACAATGGGTCAATTAATAAGTCTTTGTTTCTTTTCTATGCAGGGGTCTTTTTACTACCCGACTCAACGTTTGTTCCGGCGCTCCAAAGAAGTATGTTGACTGAACTAGAGATTTTGGGGATTCTGTCTGCAGAGGAGATGTTTCTCTTGGGTTCACATCGCTTTCCAGATGCATGTGAAGATCATTCAGGTGCTGTTTCGTGGCTGTCCTGTGTTCAAGGCATTGTTGCCCTCCATTTTTAGCAGTTTATGGATCTTAAGGGATTTGAATCCCATCTTTTGGTTCATGTATGCCGAGATAGGTGTAGAATTGTTAGATGGGTCGATCCTTGCCTCCAAGGTCGATTTTGTTTTGTATTTTCAAGTATAAAATGTGACCTTGAAACCCTAAGTGGAGAGACATATACAGAGAAGACTGTAAAAATCTGTTTTTATTAATCGATCCAGCGTTTATTTCCTTAAAACTTTGATTTAAGACTTGCATGCATTGAGGGCAGGGCCCACCTTCAACACCGATCCTTTGTGTTTAAGCGTTGTTTATATTGCTGTAAGTAGAGTGATGTTGTATACTTTGACATTGTTTTTATAATGGAATGTTAATGATTTTGTTTACTTGTGAGTTGGAATGGGATTTATGTTTGCAGAATATTAATTGATATCATATGTATTCAGTCTAGCCTGTAGAATCGATTCAATAAATTAGTAAGAGTGGATTTGTATTTTAACCCTCTTTGACTCCCATCGTGATATTGCTTGTTGATGGTTACGATTCTTGTTCAAAGACTCCATTCAGGGTTATGGAATTTACAAAACTATATGATGAATTTGATTCAGTCTGCTGTAGAATCGACTTAATGGAGGATTGAAAATAGACTGGGATTTCATATTTCTTTTATTCCCAGCGTGATATTGATTAAGTGGATAGCTCCAATCCTTGTTTAGAATCTTTTTGGCTATCGAGCTTACCAGGCTGTAGGGTATTTTCAACTTGTATTGCGTGGATTTTAAAAAGAATTTGCAATATTTGTTGAATCAACAGAGGAATTAAAGATTTTGGTTTACAAAGTATCTAGGGTTTGATAAATAGCATTTTGAATTGACTACATAAGGATTTGAATCATGCTTTTGTCCACTACATGGTGTTGAATGAAATTAGGAAAAGAATCATAGTTCACTGACAGATAACAGCATTATTTTCTAGGGTTTGAATATCAGTCTCATAGTCCATATAGATGAGAGTGGGTGTGCCTTTTCTGAATAGTTCCAGCATTCTTTTGTGTGCATAGAACGCAGGTAGGGTATATTTTGACATTAGAAGCAAGTCAAATTTCCTTTTGTTAAACTGTTTGTGAACAATTTAGGGTTAAGAGGAAATAGATTTCATTTCAGTAGTTATTTGAGAAGTGTTTGTATAAATTTTAGCATCAGACTCTGTAGGGCTAATGGTTGCAGTCTTAGATATGATATAAGATCATCAGGGTTGACTCATCATACTCATTGGGTAGGTAAGGTTGGAACTAGGGTTTTTATTTACTAAGTTCTTTTCTTGGCAGGCTGCTTGCTCTGGAGAATAGATCATAATCGTTGTAGCTTAGTATTGCTTTGGAAGATTGCTGTAGCTTAGTATTGTTGTAGGTTGTTGTAGGTTATATTGAATTTGACAGTGTTGTAGATTGTAAGATAGGGACCAGTAAGTTGATTTCTTTTCTTTAGGACAGACCTAGTAACTCTTAGCATTGGGCATTCAATAGAGCAATAGTTCCATCAATTTCATTTTGTTTGTGAGTAGACTAGAATTTCTTTAAGTATGAACATTGAAACTACTTTGCCCGCACATATGGTGTAGCAGCTCGAAGTATACGTATTCCGGTTGATAATTAAATTAAGGTAAATTAAATAACATTAATTTTAACCAACACCTAACATGACCCATTTTGAGAGGAAATAATTTGTCAGGATCTTAAGTTATGGACAATGGTCGAGCTCTCTATTTCTAAGGAGGATTTAGTCTTTGAGGTGACACACACTCGAGGAAATCTAGGCCTCATAATATTCATGTGACATTTAGCCAAAGCCAGGGGAGGGATGGAAACCATGGCCGGGAAAGAGAGACTAGAGATGCCCTTATCATTAGATAAGGGAAAATATTGAAAAGGAAATGTAATTTGAGCATCAATGGACATACATTTTTTCGCGACCGAAGCAGGTTCTACAGCTGGTACACCCTCCTATAAACCTACAACTTGACTCGCTTCTTTCTCGATCATCATTTATTGAGGTGAACCCTGGGATGAGTTTGGTCGCAAGCATGAGGGGCTCTTATGTCATCCTACGTTGTGAAGAGGATGGATCCCAACTGATTGATTCCCATGCCCTAAACCAAGGTTGCTTGCTCCAATATCTTCACCTTTGTGGATAATTTTGTATCTTTGTTTCCTTTCGAACAAACCGTCAGAGTAAAGGGAGCGATCTCTTGCAATATGTTTGACTTCATGACAGCTTCAGCATGTGAAAGGGATCCTGTCATAGTCTAGGGTTTGAAAATAATAATTTTCTCCTCTTACCATATTCATTTCTTTCAATAGACAATCCTGAATGTTTGTTTTCAATAGAATATGAGATACAAACATAATGTATTTCTTCCCAAAACAGAACCAAGGGAATTCCCAATATATTTGAAAGCATTAAGAGACCAAAATTCAAGAGCTGGGCTAGGGAGACATACCCAAGTTGGAAAGAAATTTAATCTCTCTTGCTTTTGATCGAACATATAATTTTGACTGTTCATGAAAAAGGGAATCAACTAGATTCTCCATTTTTGAGACATAACCCAATTGGTGTCCTCAAGAGACTCTAGGAAAAACACAAACCGTCCCCTAGCCATGCCTTTGACCCTAAGGGTGTAGTTGATCTTATGCCCCCATTTTTTCTTGCCCAAACCCTTAGGGTTTCCAAATGAAATAATTTTTCTTGAGCTCTCCCCACCACTACTTTGTCGGCAACCTCTTCAACATTGTTCATCGTGATACCCCTTTCAAAAACCAACTCAAAATCATCCCCTCTCTTCGATGCACATCTTGCCTTCTTATTTTGTCTTCTTTTTGGGATTAACTACATATTCTTTGTCTAGTTTCCCCATGTGATAATTGATTCAAAGCTAGATCTAGGAGCCAAATTAACTCTCACAATTTGATCTTATTTACAAAACATGCACAAAATAGCTGAAAGAGTGAAAAATGCATACACACATGATGTCAATAACATATATTATTATGACTGCCCAACATGTAACTATGTATTGAATAGGTATATAGTACAATATGGAAAAATCGTGAGGCCTTGGAGGCCATTTGGATGCATACAAGTGTCAGCTCAATATTTGACCCTCAAACCCCCCTAGGTAGACCACTAAGCTTCCTAATAATCCCAAACGGTCACGAATGCGTAAGTGAATGTGGGAAAGTCATGCAGGAACATAAATGTAGGTATGACAGGCGTGGGTGAGCACATGGGTGAGTGGGAGTGGCTCTAGGAGGGCAATAAATGCCCAAGGAAGGCCAAAACCACCCAAACCAAGCACTTGCGCCTCAAGTAAAACAACATCCATGAAATTGGGGATGGGGGGTGCATGCTAGTTAACTATAATAAATGTGGGCACCTAGGTTTTCAGAATTATCAACCGGGAGTGCTTTAACTGTGCATAATGATCAACCAAGAGCGCCTCAGCTATGAGTAAATGACCAGTTTCCCTAAGTCTAAACCATAGAATCACTACATTAAAAGAAATGAAATGCACCTAATGTATAATACAATGGGACTAAGGTGTATTATGCTCTAACACCCCCGCTTGATCCTAACTTAGTACATCTTAACCAAAATATCATGGAGGCCTTGGCAACAAAGGCTCAAGTCACCTCATAGAACAAAAAAAATTATTTGTCCATAAAAACAAGGTAAGGAGGAAAACCACATGGAAACAAAACCTCCCCTCAAAAAATGGAGATGGAGCCAAAAATATGAAAGTGAATGGTATCCATCACCATATATCACCCACTCCAAGAAGGGATCTCAGATAGGTGAAGGTCTTCTCTGTGAAGCACTTCATGAAAATGCTAGCAGTTTTCTCTACAGATGGGCAATACTGCAAGGCTATCACCTAATCATGCACCAAGCTCCAGATGTAGTGCATGTGTATCTCAATGTGTTTGTCCCTCTGTCTCTGCACTGGATCTATGGAAATCTTGATTGCACTTTTATTGTCACACCAAATAACTGTGGGTGAATCAAATGCAACTCCAAGTTCCTGAAGAATACCTTGCAACCACAAACATTGTGTAGTTGCATTCACTACTCCTTTGTACTCGACATCAGCTGAATATAGGGAGATGGTGTATTGTTTCTTACTTGAACAGCATATCGGACCTTGTTCTAGCATGAATACATAACCTCAAGTGGACTTCCTATCATTGGGATCACCAGCCAAATCAAAATCATAAAATCCTAGTGGTTCTAGTGGAGAACCAACAACATACTTTAACCTATGTATTATTACAAAAAAAATTTAAATATTATCCTAGCTTTCTATTCCAAACCTACACAAAACACTTTTGCTCAGCCAATGGTATATACCACAATGCTTTATCCACCAATGAATAAGTTGGACCTCTTATTTGGCCTCATATCGATGCGATGAGCAATTCCACATAAATTTAATCTAATCTTTTTTCTTCAAAAAATGAATAAATATAGAGATGTGAATTAATGATGAGGCATGTTTAACATTATTTCTCCAGCATTAAATTTTGGATATAGATTTTACATTTCTCAATCGTCTTGGTTATACCAGTTAGCGATCTTGGCAATCTCCATAGTACTCCTAGTTAATATCACAAATGTCACATTGTTTCGAAGTGGCTATTCACATGTTGGTTACTTGTATATAATTTAATCCTCGTAGTGTAACATTTATACACCATTTCCACCATGTCCGTCATAAGATAGGATCTCATGTTCTTCGCTCCTCTACACTCCAATGTCGGTTTGGTAAGAGATGCAAGTAGAACGATTCCCTGAGAGAAAAATAACATGGAAGATGGCGATGGTCACATCCTTTCTCTCTATATCGTGTTCTTCTTGCAATCATCTATTATTCCAGTAGTAGATCTGGTTTGAACTTTTATCCTATTTAGTAAACCACTCAATACTTACAAAACCAAAATATTTGCATATTTTAGCTTTTAAAACATGAATCTATGGTTGTCAAAGGACAATAGAATTTTGAAATTAAAATAATTAATAGGTCCCAGAATTTACCCTTTGAGTGTTAGAATATGAGAATATGTGAATAACATATAACAATACAAAACATGAAAAACATAACTAGCCTAGCCTCCTATCCATACAACAACAAACAATAAAATAGTAATAACAAAGAGAAAAGAGAAAAATAGAACACCACGTACCCATCTTGCAAACAAGACATATCCACATATGCATCACTCTCCATCTTCACATCATGTCACAATAATGTGTGTACAAATGTCATACACAACATGAGATGTGTGATTTCACAATGTATCACAACATACCCAAAAGGGTCTTCTTCACTTGTATTATATACCAAGAGGTATGGAATATTTACATCCCATAACACATGTGGGATAGATAGTTTTCCATCTCTCTTATATAAAGAATGGTTATAAGAGAATTTAATTACATGATGCATGCATGATAACTCTATTTTATAATATTAGATTTATTTATGCCTTCTTATGATATTTTTCTAGCAATATCACACAAGTCATCATTACACTATTACATATTCTAACATTGAGAACAATAACTAAGGAAAAATCACAGTAAGGGAGTTTGGACCTGAGTGAAGGGATTATGCCTCTATAGCTGCTGGGATTGGGTAAGAAAAATCAAATTCCTTTGCTTCTACGTAGAGAACACAACCCCTAAGGGTACAACTATTGTCCTTTGAACTAAATAATATTTTACTTTAAGTTCTCCATCTCAATCCATTGTGGGTGGACCTGCTTATGGCATTGGGTCAACGAAATCAATGGTTGCTTGATCCTTTGCCTTTATCTTTACCTCTATGGGTTCTTATATCATTATTGGTGCTATTGGTTCATTTGATTCTAATGTAGGTGCTTCTTCAATGGGTCTACTATGAGAATGTGATACTGTTATCTATTTGGAAGAGATGCTTTGATATCTCGAAATGAAGGATCTAGTTCGTGTGTATTAAGTGATGATTTATCCTTTCTTCCAAGTGACACAAGTCATGATCGAACCTCAATAAGTAGTATATCCTCTTAAAGATTCATTTAAATGGTTTTTTTCTAATATGGGAGACCATGAATCAAGTTGAGTTTGACATCAATGTGAGTACAAGTGATAATGCCCAAGAGGATTTGGATTTGAGTGAAGAGAACCTAGTTCTTGTGTGTCAAGTGATGATTTATCCTTTCTTCCAAGTGGCACAAGTCATGATCAAGCCTCAATAAGTAGTATATCCTCTTAAAGATTCATTTAAATGGTTGGTTTCTAATATGGGAGAACATGAATCAAGTTGAGTTTGACATCAATGTGAGTACAAGTGATAATGCCCTATTAGACTTGATTAAATTTACCAGATCATTTCTAGTCAATTATTCTAGGCTCTTTCGATGGGAACATTGCATTAGGTTATCACAATGATGCTATATGATTGGTATGTAATATACTAACTCATTAAATCCATGGATTAATGTATCAATGCTTGAGTAATAACTTGAATTTTGGATTCATGTTTTATATTCCAGTTGCTTGTAGCTAAAATTATGACCTGGTAAATTAATTTTTTTAAACAATGGATGCCTAAACACAACTTAACATCCATAGGAACAATATTATCATACTTGACATAGAACTAGTAGCATGAGACTCGTTACAAGGACCTTCCTTGCAATTTCAATTGAAATCACCATGAAAACTAGTGGGGAAAATACCGTCTCTTATTGTTAAAGCTCTGCAATTTATAAGTTAAACAAATATTATTGTTGGAGCCATATGAATGCTACAACCATATGATTTATATGAGCAATTTCAGTACCATCCATAGCTTTGAATTATAGTCTGTCTGCATTTATGAATTACACATTTCTCACTCCTTTGTGTCGAAGGGAGGAACATTGAACAAACTCCTTTCTGTTGAAGGGAGGAACATTAAACAACTATAATCCTATATATACCTAGTTTGTAAACCATATTTGAGACGTTGAATATGAACAACAGAGCGTAATAGAAACAGAGTTGAAACTCTGATATTTTCCTATGTAATTATGTGTTTTACTCTGTTTTTGAAAAAACTCAGTTTTATTTTTTATATATATCAGGTTGTTGTAGTAGCTCGTGTTTTAGTGTGAATATTGTTTATTTGTTCAGTAGAATGTGTGTGATAAGTTTATGGACGCAAGGGTCATCAAATCAATAAAAAATAGTGAGCTGCAACAGAGCTGCGCGTGAGCTGTGAGTGACGTCAGCAGTTGCAGCTAGTTGAATTAAGCGTTTAGAGTGTTGTCAGCTGTAACAGACAACAGCAACACCTTCTGCTGAGTACAGTTAGTAGTAGTAGTCGAGCTGCAACAGTTCTGTAGGTGTTGGGTTGTTATTTTAAGCTCTGTCAGTAAAGCTGTACATTGCTGAGAAAGGCTGTACATTGATTGTAAGTGTTTTTTGAGCTGTACGTGAATTCTTTAGTGTTGCTAAGGAAAGGAGCGGCACTCCCCTGCCTTCCCCACAATTTTGACAATAGCTAGAGGGATAGTATTAATTATTGTTGACGCAATAGTTGGCATAAGGTTGAAACATTGCAAGGCAATGGGTGTGTATATATCACTTTTTGTATTTCTTTGCATAAGAGTATAATAAAATACAACCACGGCAGTATGTATAAGGCAATTTAAAGAGCTATTTCTAGTTAATGCAAATTTCAATTGAGTTCAAGTGAAACTAGATAGGAATAGAGGAAAATAGAAATAGAATGAATTGGGGAGGAGGCTGTGAATTAGAGTTTGAAGGCTTGTGATTTTTTTTGTTCAATAATGTTGCTACAAGCATGACTTTCTGCAATCTTGCAAGCATGACTTTCCATTCATAATCTCCAAATATTATAATGAAATGGAGCCTACACTTGTGAAAATTCCTCCTTAAATTTGAAGCTCATATCACCATTCCATACTATCAAACCAAATTCCTCACAATATCCTAAGATAGTATGAACTTCTTGTTAGCTGCTTTTCTTTGTTGATATCTCGAGTTTATATGAACTCTATTGTCACTTGTTTCCCTTTGGTGATATGGAGTTTTAGTATAAATGTGTAGAGTTTTAGTATTGGTGGAACTTATTTGGGGCTAACAATAGAAACATGTAATGAACAAATCCCTGCACATTATGGTTTTTTTCCTATCAATGGAGTGCTCTTAATGAACTATCATGATCGGTTCTTGTCAAATTAATTACATGTAATTCTTTTGCCATAGGTTGTGAGCATTTTTAGTTGTAGTGGTCGAACATGTTCTTACTAATAGTGATGGATTTATTTGTACCAATGCAATGCATCAATATAAGCCATGGATGACTCAATTAGAAGTTGTGGATTTCCTCTCTCTAGCTTCCTAGATGGATAAGACAGGTTCCTCTCCTCCTAGACTTTCAGGTAATTATTGAAGTGGCATGTAATTGATAATGTTTGTGTTTTTTCATTATTTCTTGTTGTATTGAAATAGCTTCCACAATAATCAAATCTCATTTTGTGAGAAATAACTCATTTAGTTAGAATAAAGCAAAAAGCAAAAACAAATCTCATTTTGCGAGAAATAACTCATTTAGTTAGAATAAAGCAAAAAGCAAAAACAAGTAAAATAACATTTCAATTGTAACCTATAGATATTCATCAACAATCAACCATAAGTTACATGATTGTGATTTAATTATAATAGAATTTAAAGTAGTATAAAATTCTCCACGTTAGGTAATTGCATGTTTTCCTAACCCTCGTGCCTGCTTTTTCTTAATAATGCTTACTCAGTTTATTAGTTCATTTATCATATTAATTTTTGCAACCGTTCAGCGCTGTTGGAAGCAGAAGCTCCATTCATAGATCAGTAACAACTGTTCCATAAGCCATGCATACGATTAAATTTGCAGATTTTATTTATTAGAATCACTACAGAACGATCTGATCTGAGCTTATTTATATAAAATATACCATCGGATCTGAAATATACGAGCAACTTAGAAATTTACAGGAAGAGGAAGCCGACATAGTGACTGGCGTATCAGTTGACTTCAGCTCGCTATGAATCTCACAATAACAACACAACAAATTCAAACAAGAAAGCGAAGCAAAGATACAACAATATTTTAAATGCAAGAGTGTTAATTATATGCTAAAAAGAATGGTGATGCTTTTTGCCATCCGTTTCTTTTTCTTCTTCTTTGGATCCCTTCTTCTCGTGATGCTCATGGAAGGCGTAACCCCCTTCTCCCACTGCACCTGATGCTGCAACCTCCTCCTCGATCTTCTCCCACTGCACCTGATGCTGCAACCTCCTCCTCGATCTTGTGCCTTCCAGCCTTCCCTGGATCCTTTTTTTCTGGATCCTTTTTTTCTGCGTGCTTCTTGTGCTGCACATACATGACAACAACAATTATTCACAATTCATCAGTAACTTTTCTCCATAAAAAATGATTTGAAGGGTTAGGAGTGCTATTCCCAGCGCCTGAGCTTAAAAAACATGTATGTTCGGTCCATCCGGTCCATCCAACGGACCAACAGCCTCCGTTGGATGAACCAATCGTACATGTTTGTTAAGGATTCCCAGCTATGATCAAGACATATTAATGAGAATAAAAAAAAACATGTTATAAAAATGTCTTAATGAGAATAAAAAGAAACATGTTATAAAAACAGCGTCCATTGAATCAACAGACAGAACGTACATGTTTGTTAAGGATTCCCAGCTATGATCAAGACATATTAATGAGAATAAAAAGAGACATGTTATAAAAAGAGATGACTTACCAATGCAAATTCTCCCGTGCCCGCTGCTCCGAGTCCACCCAATTCCTCCATATGCTTATGATGCTTCTCCTCCTTCACTGCCTTTTCATGTTCATCTGAGCTCTGCCCGGGCACCTGTTCTTCATTATCTTCCTTGCGGTGGAACAGATGGTGGTGCTGTTTTTCCTCAGACATCTTCGAAAAAGAAAGATTTCAAAAAGAGAGTAGAGAATAGAGCGATGTCACAATTCTTCTGAAAATAAAATGGAAATTGGCTTAGCAGATTTGCATTTTATGAGATGAGATACATGGGTTGGGGGTTGATCATATCGCCCGGGCTCACGCGGTAAGTTGAAGGCGACTTCACTAGGCGGTGCTTGTCCCATCTTTCTATTTTCCAAAACTCTAATGACACTGATATATACCTATATGTTTATTCAAATCCCACCGTGGTGTAAGAGAAGAGGACGACACATTAAAGATAAGATTTTTATCCTTTTATAAATTTATTAAAATTAAAATGATGAGGTCTTACAAAATCCCAATTCCATATCCAATCAACATTGAAAAAGTAATGTAAATGCCCACCGTCAACGTTGTAGAGGCAAGAAGAATAATTAATTTTTTCAAAAGGAATGGCATGGTTACACCTAGAAGACGTGAGGTACACACAGGCAGAATAACATCCAACGTATATGAATAATGCGTTAAAATCTTGTCAAAATGGCATCATAAATTAATGTGTTAAGGTCTTTATCAAAATGCCATCATTGATGATTGCGTTAAAATGTTATCCCTGTGTCTTTCCCGGAGCAGTATGCCAGCAAACCAAAACGCCCCCGTCAGCCAGAATCCGGCAATGTAAGAATGGTTGAAATCACAGTTTTCATTGCTCAAATCAGGATTTCGACTATATAAGTAGTTTTAAATCTTGCATTTAGTTTACAGTAGTAGAATTCGGCAATGTAAGAATAGTTGAAATCACAGTTTTCATTGCTCAAATCATGATTTCTACTATCTAAGTAGTTTGTAAATCTTGCAGTTAGTCCAGAACAAGTTATTATGCTTGTTGGAATTTTAAAAATTGCAATATCCAAAACTGATTTAAAGGATATTTCATTTAAAACAAAAGAAGTGGGACTTTTTTTGTTGTTTTTTATCATGGTTGTTCTCTTAAGAATTGTAATCTCAACCGACCACTATCAATACTGCATTAATTAGTTAGTTTGTTGACTAGTTGAGTTGGTCACATTAAGTATAATTAGTTACCCATAGTATTTGATGACCCATGGTATTTACCTATGGCTTTGCTATTATGTAGACTTATAAACACTGCTTCTTAATATTGAGAAGGCAATTCAATAGCCCATGATTTCAACTATCACAGATTGAGGAGGCTAAGTACATATTCAAATCGTGCACCATTCAAAAAATGGAGTTACTTGTGCTTAGCACCCTTGAATGGAGAATGAGTCGTGTAACTCCTCTTTCCTACATTGATCATGCTAGTTCAATGATTAGGTTGGAGAATCGCTCTTGTTGGATTTTCACAATGCACTGCAAGGACATACTATTGAATACACTAATAGCTAAGCATTGCATTTTTTACCATTCAATGGGTGATTACAATGTATTATTATCACATTGCCACTATCATACCCATTTTATGGGATTTGGTTTATTATTCATAGTACTTGGGATTTCTGAAAGTTGGATTTCCTTTCCCTTTTAAGATTTCATATGCTTATCTAGATATCATTAGTGTTTAATCCAAATTCACAATAGTATCATATGTAGAATCACTGAACAAAACACAATCACAAGATAGACACATATTTATCTTGGGAAACCCTCAAGGAGAAGAAAACCCAACAAAAATTCCTCTATATAAGATGTATAAGATAAAGCCCCAAAACAAGTAATCCTCCTCCTTGTTGGTATGTCTCTCTTTCTCTCTTATGTGCAATACATAAGTGTGAGTCTGTGTTCAAATGAGAAGCACAACTCCTCTATTTATATTCTTTTTGTCACTTGACTTTTAACCTAACAAGTCGACCCCACTAAATTGTTTGGGCCGACTTCACCTAGGAAATCACAAAATAGAATAATATTAAATTTATTAGGGTACCATTGACCCGACTTACAATGGAGGTTTTACCTCATGACTCTATGATGACCAATTACAATAATAACATCCCGACGGAAGAATAAAACATCCCCCTTGGGGTACATCAGCAAAATACATTTAGAATATCCTTTGAAGTTACAATATTTCAACACTCCACCATAACGAGAAGGATATTCTACTAACAACAACATCATCAACTATAGGAGTAACGAGAGAGAGCATATTCAGCAGTATCAATGTAATACATCTATATGTCATAAAAAAAATCAACAATCAACAACTAGAACAACTACTCTTCAATGTCTTCAGTACTGGAACATTATCTTCTACAACACCGAGTCTTTATGTTTTGCAACACTCGATCACTTGATCCTTTGTAGCAACACTTCAGTCTTCCTGATCTTTTGCAGCAACACTTCGATCTTCTTGATCCTTTGCAGCATCATTTTGATCTTCTCGATCCTTTGCAGTAGTACTTCGATCTTATCAATCATTTGTAGCAGCACTTCGATCTTCTCGATCCTTTGTAGCAGCATTTCAATCTTTTTGATCCTTTTTTGCAACACTACCTGCATTACACATGATCTCTTTGCGGGATGATCAATCCCTATCACTTTAAGACATAGGTCCAAGGATGATGCAATCCTCATCATCCTACTTCCCCTTAATGAGGAGGGTCCATTGTATCGACCGACTAGATCATCCACAAATGAATGCAGTACCATATCGTCTGCAGCTGAATGTGGATATCATCCACACGTGAATGCACAACTTGAAATCTGTAAGGAATCAACGTAGACCATCCTCAACTTGTTAGGGATAAAACCACTCCAAGTGAGTGTTATACTACAACATCTACATATAAATGTAGGAACACTCTCCATGTGAGAGTATCATTTGCTATTGCATATATCGTCCGCATGTGAATGCAAAACATGTCGTCCATAAAGACTCAACGTAAACCATCATCAGCTTGTTAAGGCTAGGACCACTCCAAGCGAGCGTCATTCTACGAAATCTACATATGAATGTAGGTACACTCTCCATGCGAGAGTGTCATCTGATACTACAGATCTCGTCCTCAAGTGAATGCATGACCTTTCCTTTGTAAGGACTCAACATAGAATATCCTCAGCTTTAAAGCTAGGAACACTCCCAAGCGAGTGTTATTCTACGACATCTACATATGAATGTAGGTACACAATCCATGCAAGAGTCTCGTCTGTAGGACCATCCTCATATTGTAAGGACCACTCTTAGGAGCAAAGTGTTATTGTCTGCAAGACCATCCTTGTGAGAGGATACTATCATCCATAAGTGAATGTCGAACCTTGTTAGCATCTGCAGGTGCACTTGGCCTCTTTCATACCGGAGCATCACTTGGTCGGCATATCAGCAACTTCCTCATCAGTACTCACATACTGGAGTTTTATAGCTCCCTTCTATACCATATCCCTTATATAAAAATATCATATTTCTATGTGCTTTGATTTATCATCGGAACACAAGATTCTCTGTCATGTTTATACAACTCGGGTTGTCACATAGAGTCATTGTGGTATCCAAATCCATGTCAAATAGACATGACATAAGTTTTCAAATCCATATCCCTTCACAACTAGCAAAGCAAGATGCTATGTATTTTTCTTTAGTCGTGCTGAGAGCAACACTTAATTGTTTCTTACTAAACTATGAGATCATAGCGGATCCCTGAGGTGCTCTTTCTATTTGTGGCACTTTCTGCCCAATCTGAATCCATATATCCATACAATCTGTAGTCATGATCTCTATCATTCCTTTTAGGTACCTCATCACATGCTTTGTAGCTATCAAGTGAACCTATCTAGATTTAACTAGATATTGACTTAAGGTGTTCACAACAAAGCATATATCTGCCCTTGTATTTGTCAGATACATCAATGACTTGAATAATTTGTCTGTACTGAGGCATATCCACTAACTCTGATGATTTATCAGATAACAACTTCAGGTTGGTGGCCATGGCTTTACAATCCGACATATCAAATATTTTCAAGATTTCTGCTGCATACTTTCCCTCGTTCAGAAAGATTCCTTCTGGGCACTCCCACACTTCCAGCCCGAGGAAATAATGCATCAATCCAAGATCTATCATCTTGAATTCTTCAGCTAGCTTCTTTTTGCAATCTATAATATGTTTCTCATTTCTTGTCAGGAATGGATCATCCACATACAGTAATAGTATGATAGGTTCATCATCCATAACATTCATGTAAAGGTTAGGGTTGGCTTTACTCTTGGTAAAACCCAATCTTGTCAAGAAGCTATCAATTCTTCCATACCAAGCTCTAGGAGCTTGCTTTAGTCCATATCGATACTTTTTCAACTTACATACATGAGTTACTATGTATTTGACTTCAAATCCTTGTGGTTGTTCGATGTATACCTCTTCCTCAATCACACCATTCAGGAAGGATGTCTTTACATCCATCTGGTGTAGATCCCACGTCATCATGGAAGCAAGTGCCATGATGGTTCTGATGGAAGTGTACCTTGCTACTAGAGAAAAATTCTCTTCATAATCAATTACCTCTTTCTGAAAGAATCCTCTGGTCACAAATATTTCCTTGTATTTTTCAATACTTCCATTAGTTGCATGTTTTATCTTGTAGATCCACTTCGAAGATACCACACTCTTGTTTTCTGGTTTGGGTACTATATACCAAACATCATTCTTCATTATTGACTTATATTATTCCGTCGTTTCTTCCACCCAATATTTCTTGTGTGCATCTTCCTCGTAGATGGCGGGTTCTTGATCTACAAGATCACACATCAAAGCTACATAACTGGAGAATGGCTTTGATCTCTTGCTTGTTCTTGTGGATCCCTCTGGAGCTCCATACTTATCTCCTTCTTGTATGATTTCTCTTACCCAAGCAGGTTTTCTCTTTCGAGATATATCCATAGTAGGGGGTTCCTAAGGTTCTAGCATATCATGATCTTCTGATGTTATTGTTTCAGGAGAGGGTTTATCTTATACCTTTTTGGGAGGTACATCCTCTTCATGTACTTCTTCAAGATGGCACCTTATGGATTTATTAAGAGCAGCTTCTTCATCAAATGTCACATCCCTACTAATCTCTATATGATGGAATCCTGAAACGTATATCCTAAAGGCTTTCGAGACTTCATAGTATCCAACAAATATTTCCTTCTTTTCGGAAGGATCCAAATTGGTTCTCTTCTCTTTCAGAATATGAACATATACTCGACATCCAAATATCTTGAGATGGCTCACTTCAGTTTTATTTGTTGTATACATTTCTTCAAGAGTCTTGAATCCAAGAGCACTATGAAATAATCTATTCTGCACATACATAGTTGTTCTTGTTGCTTCAGTCAACGGGTGCATGGGATGAGGTATGGGTCATGAATCATTGTTTTCATTGCTTCCATAATGGTTCTATTCTTTCTTTCCACAACACCATTATGTTGGGGATTGTAGGGAGTGGTTATTTCCCTCTTGATTCTAGCTTCTTTGTAGAATGCTTCAAATTCTTTTGAAGTATATTCTCCACCATTATCTGATCTCAATGTCTTGGTTCTTCTTTCTAAATGGTTCTCTATCAAGGATTTGAATTTCTTGAATTTCCTGAAATGGTTCTTCAAGAAGTATATCCATGTCTTTCTTGAATAGTCATCAATAAATGTGACATAGTATTCATATCCACTTAAAGATGTGGAGGGAATAGGACCGCATACATCAGAATGAATTAATTCCAATGTAACTTTAGTATTTGTTTTACTTTTCAGAAATGGATTCTTGATGTTCTTTCCTCTTGCACATCCTTTGCAAGTTCCATCATGATCAATCATCAGATATTGTAAACATGTTACCACCTTGCTCACATAGGGTAATGCTTTGTAATTGATGTGATCGAGTCTTCTATGCCATAGTTCACTTGAGCTAGTGGTCTCATGGAAAAGGGTTGTCTCTGGATGTTCCTTGAGTTTGTACAGTCCTCCTTCTTCTTCACCAATGACCATGACATCTTTAATTGTCTTTCCTTTGGACCACATGAGTACTTTTCCATATATAAAATAAACTCTATATCCTTTCTTATCTAGTGATGAGATGGAAAGTAGGATATTTTTCAAACCTGGTACATATAGTACTTCCTTCATCTTCATGGAGGTTCCAGATTCAAGCTTGGAAAAATCAATTCTTTTAGAGAATTCCCTTCTGGAAGCAATAAAGAGCAGGTTAAAAGTTGAAGTCCCATTTACACTAAAACATCTAGCAAAGGGGTTTAAATATGTAGGTTTCAACCTAAATCCCAACTCTTACCCTTTTAAATATTGGTAATGGATGTATAAGAAGGTGGAGGGATGAATAGGGGTTTGGACAAATTGGTTTTTGTCCAGAGGGAGAAGATTGGTTCTTCTCAAGGTGGTCATTCAGAACATTCCTGTTTATTAGGAATCTATAACATATATCCCCAAAGGGATCCTCCACAAAATCTGGAAGAAGTTCTTCTCATTCCTGTAGACCACAAGTAAGCAAGTTGAATGAATCCCTCTTGTCAATTGGAAAACTATGGTCAATTTAAATGATCTGGGAGGGTGGGGTATAAAAAATCCCTTTTTGTTCTATCAATATTTGGCAGCCAAGTCTCTATGGATGTTGATAAACAATTCTACTTCTTTATGGGGGAAATTCATGGTGTCGAAGTACCGTCCACACTCCTCCATCTTAGATTGGATAAGGAATCCAGGAAAATCTTATAAAAACAGTTCCATTGGTTGGAAATCCTTTGTGCTCTCCTTTCCTTTGATTGGTTACTGGTTGGCATGGGAAGAAAATACGGATTTGGAAAGGTCCTTGGATCAGAGCAGGGAACATATTCAAAATCTCCATTGCAACTTTAGCAAATCTCAAAAACATCCAAATAAGCAACTTAAATGGTGTCAAATCTCAGGCTTCTCCTGAAGAAGGGAAAACAATATGGAAAAACGTTGGAGAACTAAGATGGGAAGGTGATTCAATAATAGAATGGCCGTCATTCATTGCCCTACTGGAATCATGCTACATTTGCTTAAAGGAAGATGATGATGACAGACTGGTCTGGTTGAAAAATGCAGCCACAGGGGATTTTATTGTGAAGCTTGGGTATGCCACGATAGCCATAGAATCCTTCAATGGTGACAAAGAGTGGAGATGGAATGTTGTATGGAAGGAAAAATGATCATTAAAATCCAAGATCACCTTGTGGATTTCCCTCAGCAATAAATTATTAACTTGGGAAAACCTCTTGAAAAGAGGATGGCAAGGCCTAAGTCGTTATGTCTTATGCCATTCCGATGAGGAAACATGCTCTCACAATTTTGTTTTTTGTCACTATGTAGTGTCGATCTGGATGGTTGCCTCCACTGAACTAAAATATCAGGGTTCACATGAATGTTCATCTCTGGAACATAAAATTTATGGGTGGTGGACGTATAGATTGGTACGTCACTACAGCTCCTTCTCTTCCTCATTCATTTGTGGAATTTGGTGGGCTCACAACATAACCATTTTCCAAAACTATCTCAATCCTGAAGAGGTAACGATTGGCCTTATCATGTAGTGGACAAAGGAACGCAAAGCTAAGGAAAAAACAAAAAAGCATTAGATATTGGTTCCCCTAACCATTGACAAAGCTTCTCCATGGGATTTTTTTGATGGTGCGATCCAAGGAGATCCCCCTCTAGGAGGATCTAGAGGAGTATTATATATTGTTGAGAATCACAATTTCTAATAAAATATGAGTCAGGGCATTGTTCAAACAATAAAGCGGAGCTTGCTGCTTTGCATTCAGTTTTGAAATTGGCAATTATCAGGAATGTAAAGTGTCTTCTTCATTGATACATTCTTTGTTTTCTCTATAGCTCATGTATATAGGGAACTAAATACATAAGCTGATCTATTATAATAATAATAAAATGCACTACTCTCGGTGCCAAGACAAACAGAGATTGAAGAATTTCTAGACGGCATGCATATGTAAATCAAAAAAGGATTTTTGTGAAAAGTATATGAAGACATGATTATATGTAATCTCTTTCTAAAGACAACTAAATGTAACTCTGAATGTAAGTCCTATGAAGACACTTCATGATCATTCTTCTTGAATGATTGATATTTTTCATTTGGAATACTTTTTTTTTCCAAAGAAAAAATTCGTAAATATATTATTCACATTCAGCAGATGGCCCTAATGTCCATTATACCAAAAAAAACCCAACTATAAAGTTGACATTACATACAGATAATTGCCTCACGAAGAGCACAATGTACCATTACTATATCCAAAATCTGACCCAACTATAAAGTTGTCATTACATACAGATAATTGCCTCATGAAGAGCACAATGTACCATTACTTTTCAGCACATAGACAAAACAATGATCAAGCCTGTATTAACAGCCAGCCAGCAGAAAAATATAAAAAGTTTGATCATAATAGACTTTTTTCATCATTCCTGATCTATCAGGTCAGATAATGCTGTGAATCGGAGGTGATCTCAAGCAGACAATCCAGAGCAAAACTAGCTGGTTGAAAAAGTCTCAACATGAATAATAAAGCATATCATCAAATACTGAAATATCAAATGCTGAAAAAAGTTCAGCAGCTAATAAATTGGCCATGTTTTATGACCATTGCATCCAGTGTTTCAAAGAAAGTTCCATATCCATTTCAGCGCCTGTTTGGAGAGGCCATCAGCCAGCATGTCATGCTCTCGGTATATTTGCTTGAAAATCACCGGAGGGACAAGATGAAGCATATTATTTATTTCATCACACCAATGCATCAAATATCAAGGGTGGAAGAGCCAAGAAATCAGAAAAAGCTGATCACATCAGTTTAAACCACAAATACCCAAGCATTAATATCACCATAGTTTCATACCATCAAGGTATTCACAAAAACTATCAGAGAAAATAATCAAAAAGGCATATAGCCATCAACAAAAAAACCAGCCATGCTCATAAACTTCAACAGATGTCCATCAAAACAGCTCACTGTACCATATGAACCTGAGCTTCAAAAGTTAGAAAACCTGAAAGGTTTCCACATTGTCTTCACCTCTCTGTTCACAAATACTCCAAGATCCTTCCAGAATGCTTCCACCTGCTTTAGCTAGTGCATCTGCTTTATAGTTTTGTTCCCTATAAATGTGTTTAAAAGACACATAATCAGGACTGTCAGCAAAACAGTGAACATCTTGAAGAATCATGGCTAGTTCAGTATTTTGTAAACGATACTTACCAGATGCCCAGTTTATAACTAACTGGGAATCCCCAAAAACTTGAATTTTATCCAAATTATTCTTCCGAGTCAGCATAAGAAGAAGCTTGAGAGCACATAATTCTGCATAATTACTAGTACCCAAGCCTAAACCCGCTTTGAAAGAAAAAAAATGAATATCAGATATGAACAATATACCTCCATCCCCACAAATCATTGGGTCCCCAGCTGCAGATCCATCAAAGTAACCTCGTGCATAAGTTTTATCAATATCTTCCACAAAAATTGATCTGATGGAAGCCACAGATATGGACTGTGGTAAATTCTTCATCATACCCAAATTGTAGCTAGATACCTGTGCAGGGGTTGTGACAAGATCCTCAAAACAAGACCTATTTCTTGCTTTCCATATAAACCAGAGTACAATGATAGGTAAAGGTTTGATAAGTACCACATCTGAAATAAAACACCAGTTTTTAAAACATACAGACAGAGAATCTCCATTCCATAAATGATTAAGTTTCAAATGATCCTCAATAATTGACCAAACAGATTGAGTGAATGGGAAGTCCACACCAATATGAAAGTTGGATTCACAACTCTGTTTGCATAAAAAGCACCTTCCAGGACCTTCTCTACCCCTCAAACAGAGAACATCCCAGGTCAATGCTTTACCAGAAGGAAGAAACCAACTAAAAATTTTTGTTTTAAGGGGACACTTCATATTCCAGATGACCTTCCACCACCAGATCGGTTCCACTTCTCTATTCATAAGCTCAGCATAACCCTGTTTAGGAGAATACTTGCCTGTTTTAGATAAATTCCAGATAAGACAATCAGGTGCAGTAGAAAGTCTAACATGACTAGACTTGAGAATGGAAATATATCCATTCCAAACATCTATCTCAAGAGGGTCAGTAAATCCAATGGTTTCTGCATATAACCATTTTTGAGACATCAAACCAGACATACAGTGAAGTCCAATATCATAAATGAAATGAAAACCAGCCAAATGTAATTTTTCTAACATAGGATAAGGTAGAGCATGTATCCATTTACAACCAGACCACGGATCTAAACCAATAGGAACAGCATTACCAACACCAATCTTCCAGACCAGAAAATTTCCAATGAGGTCAAATGCCCAAAGAACAGCTTTCCAACAGATAGAAATGTTCTTTTTCTTTTTAACAGTAGATCTAATCCAATCCAAAATATGCATTGGATAAATATATTTCTGTATTGCAATCTTAACCCATAAACCCTAACCATGAATGATATTCCAAACATTTTTTAATGCAAGTGCCTTGGCAAATAAAACAGGAACTTTAAGTCCCCATCCACCCATGGATTTAGGCATAGCAAGTAACTTCCATGAAATCCAGGGTAAACCATAAGAGTTCTGTTTACCAGCCCAAAGAAAATTAAAGCAAAGCTTTCTGATTTTGTCTATGACTCCCATAGGTACCCAAAAGTGCATCCAATAGACTGGTATGGCCTCTAAAACAGCTTTAATCAAGATCAGTTTTCCTCCTTTGGACAGCCAATGGAAGCTCCAATTCTGAATCATTTGTTCAACTTTAATAATCAGCCAATCCCAATCCCTAATAAGGTATCTGCATGGTTTAAGATGAAACCCAAGGTACTTCATACCATTTTCAATTCTGTCAACAGGAAAGCTAAAAATATTCTGTAATGTAATAACTTCAGAATCTTCCTTACACGAGAAATATAAAGATGATTTATTATCATTAATTTGCATCCCAGATGCCTTACAGAAATTCATTAAAATCTCATAAAGAGTAGAGAGAGATTGTTCAGAACCATCATTAACCATGACAATATCATCCACAAAGAGTACATGAGTTAAAACTGTATCATTACCAAAAGATAAACCATGATAAGTCTCACAGAGTTTAGCATAAAGAATAGCCCTCCCAAGGCCTTCAACCACAATAAGAAACAGAAGTGGTGCCAAAGGACACCCCTGTCTAAGGCCTCTGCTAGATTTTAAAAAATTGGTAGCAACACCATTGATGAGCAAAGAGAAAGAAACAGAAGATAGACTACTCATAACCCATGCAATAAAATTTCCTGCAAATCCCATTTTTGCAAGGATAACCCGAAGATAGATCCAGCTGACTCGGTCATAAGCTTTAGATAGATCGATCTTAATCATGATAGCTTTTAAGGATTTAACATGCATAGTATGCATACCTTCCTGAATGACACCTACAGCATTATGAATCTGCCTTCCCGGCAAAAACCCAAACTGTTCACCAGAAATATATCTACCCAAAACCTTTCTGATTCTGATCGAAATAATCTTACCAATAATTTTGTAAACAAAATTACACAAAGATATAGGCCTAAAGTCCTCAAATGATAAGGGATGATCAATCTTAGGAATTAGAGCAAGAAAGGTAGAATTAAAAACACCTGGGATTTTGCCACTTATCTGGGACAATTCAATGACTCTTAAAAGATCCTCACCCAAAACATCAAACAGACATCTATACACCTCAACAGGAATACCATCTGGTCCAGGACTCTTATCATTTTTGCTGATGGATAAAATATGCTTGACATCTGTAAGAGTAATAGCCTGCATAAGCTCAACGTTTTCATCCTCAGAGACAGATGATGGGAAATTACCAGCACTATGAACAATCTCTGGAAGATGAAGGTCATCTTCTTCTTTAAACAGGGTTTCAAAATGCTGAATCCCAGCCTCGGCTATAGCCTCTGATCCTTCCACAAGATTTCTAGAATCGTCATAAAGTTTCCAAATAGTATTGCGACATTTCCTATGAGCAGCAAATTTGTGAAAGAAAGGAGTATTGTCATCACCACAACTCAACCATAACGCCCTACTTTTCTGGCGGGCCTCCTTTTCCCGAAAAAGAAGAATAGAGCTCTTGCGTGATTCATTTGGAATATATGTGTTAGGATGAAGATTGTAAGTTTTACCTTACTTATCATTTATAAATAATGGAAAATATTAAAAAAATGCAAAAAATTATTACTAATTTAATACGTTACAATAATTAAATAAATATATAAACTTAATTTGATAGAATAATTAATACTTATCGCAACTAATCCCCTCCCCTCAACCTCGTTGACCAGACACTCTGAGGCTCCTATTTGTATGATAGTTATAAATGTCAAATGAAAACGTATTGACACGTTATGGAGGCTCCTAAATGTCAAATGAAAACATATTAAAGCAATGGGTAGATTTTGAATAATTAGGATCCTTAATAATAGTTCAACAAAAAACTGATTTTAAGAATCTATTCGGAACTAAACATAAATTTATGGAAAAATATAATTACCATTAAATATTTATATTTTTATTAAAAAATATAATATTATGTATAGTAAAATTAGAAAATCATATTTATTACTTGCTTGCTCATGTTATTATCATCCGTACATTGAATTTGGTGTGTTAGTCTTACTTCGGGAGTGAAGATTATTTGTACACTTAATTTCTGTATGTAAAAGAATATTTTTTAATTTCAACAATTTTCCAAGATTCTCCGCGCAGACTTTCCGTATACCGCGTTACTTTTTACACTTGTAAACCAGCCTCTATATGGTTGATTAAACTATTGAAACTTGGAAGGAGTAAGAAAATAATTATATATATATATGTGAATGATGATGAT
Source organism: Pseudotsuga menziesii (assembly GCA_001517045.1). Taxonomy (NCBI): domain Eukaryota; kingdom Viridiplantae; phylum Streptophyta; class Pinopsida; order Pinales; family Pinaceae; genus Pseudotsuga; species Pseudotsuga menziesii. The sequence continues at coordinate 297,003 of LPNX010001035.1, read as the reverse complement.
AGTTAATGTTTTATTTATAATAATTTTAGGTTATCAGATTTTAATAAATAAAAGTTAGGAAATACTTTGTTGGTTTTAAGGGTTTTATTTTCATTTTCAAAAAGCTTTGAGAGAAGTGTTTCTTAATTATTATAATTCTGATGAAATAGAAGGTTGGACAAATTGTAACGATTTTTTTGAAATTGAGATCTTGTGTGGGTATACATAGGGCAATCTAAGAAGAAGTGCTTTTTATCCTCAACACTCATAGTCTCACAAAGATGATAGATACTTTCAGCCCACGAAGTTTTATTAAAGGTCCAACGCCCTATTTCTCTATGCAACTCATGAGAGTTCATTCTTATTTTAGCTCTGTGGATCTTCTTCTTTATGCTAGTTAAAACAAAGAGATAATTTTGATCTTCAAGATTAGGGTTAATGATCTCCTTGCAATATCTTAATTTTCTTTTGCCCTCTAAATTTTCATCACAACACAACTTCTCTTTGAAATTCAAAGTAATAATATTTTTAATATCATCTATATTTTGCAACTTAGTAAATTGAAACTACAGAAAAATAATGTAGAAAGACAGGCATAGCAAAAGATATCAAGTAGAGATTAACTAAACATGAACTAGTTCATAATACATATAGTCTTCATTGGTAGATGATGCAATTCATTGATAAGTTATTCAATAATTTGATATAAAATATACAGAGATATTGATTGAATGATGCACTCTCATCTCTCTCTATATGTATGCTACTATGTTAACAAGATAATTTAGAGCATCCCAAATACCAAAATGGTATTGACTACCTTCTGAGACAAAGCAAGGAGAGAGACATAATTTTTTACAACAACAAAAAAAAAAGTATAAAATCCGTCGTTTTGGAAGCAATTATAATGGCAGAATATCCATAGTAAGTTCCGAGAATTAAAGCCACTTGGATCAAATTTCAGTATTGACCACTCAATACATCACATTGCATGCAAACATGCACTTGCCATGATAGCTTAGTTGGCAATAGAGTATAGATGGCTACTTTTGCTAAAGAAGTTTGAAGCTACTTTTGTTATAAATTCCAATAGAATTTATTTATACACAAAGTTTACACATCTATATATTTAAATTTTAACATATTTTATACATAACTTAAAATAACTTTAGGTTTAATTTTATTTTCTCAAGAAAAAAAAGGCTCTTATTTATTATTTATGAGAAATGAATCAAAGTTAATATAAATTCTTTTTACTATCCAATAAATCATATTCAGACAATTCCATTTCTAATTTAATAAAGCAATCTAAGCTTACTAGTTATACTCTATTCTAAAATCTATAATGATTAGAAAACTTCCCCAAGAACTTCAAAGCTAAAGCAATATGAATTGATTTCCTACAAATTACCAGTTCCTTAAATTAAAAAACAAATTAACTAATTAACTAATTGTACTATAATCTCATAACCAAAAAAATGTTTTCAAAAAATGCAGACTTCCAACCAACCTCACAACTAAAAATCAGACATCTTAATAAACATAAAAAACAACCCCTTGTTCCATTGATAATTTAGATATATAGCGAGTTACTAGAAAGAACACCTCCACGCTTCATATAATTATTCCAAATCAAGACTTTGAATGCTAGAAAGAACAACAAACTTAATAACTTAACTTTACACGCTTCATGTAATTATACCAGGTAAACACTGAGATGTCCACACCACTTCCAAATTGTTCCATACCCCCTTTTAACTATTGAAATAATCACCATCAGTAATTTCTCTTCTTAAAAGCACGATCATCATCATTTTGAACCTTCCACCTAATAAATTAAAAATTAATAATACAAATATATATCAGGTAGGTACAGACAACACGAAAACCGAACGTCTATAAGATCAGCTGAACAATGTCAAAGTCAAGGCGGCCACCCAATCTTGAACGGAGTTGAGTTTCTCCGTTCAACTCGAGCATTGTCATTTTTATGACAAGTTTGGTTGAAATCTGTGAACACTATTTGCTAGTGAAAACTCAAGAACATTTGCAATTTTTATGACAAGTTGGTTGAAATCTGTCAACACTATTTGTTGTTATTGAAAATAAGATTTCCAATGTTGAAATTGCAATTTTTATTGCAGAAATAGATTTAGCATTTTCCATTACTCCTCCTCGGATACTAAAATTACATAATTCAATTACTGAAAACTGCCATTAAAACAATTTCGACAGAATTTTTAGCTAAAAATCCCGAATTTCAGGTGCAAATGGTGGAGAGTTTAGCTTACACAATCTTGAACCTGCCGAATTCGATTCCCGTCCCAAGTCCCGACTTAGGAGCCCTGGCCAGCGTCCCCGGCAGCAGCCGCCGAGATCCAAATGTTTCGTTGTTTTGAAAGCGCTTTTAGCAGAGGACCCACAGGCGGCTCTTGAATTTGCATATGCCCTTCTAGCATTCGGCTCACAGCACTGGCTTTCGGTCTGAGGCCAGGTTCCTCCTGTATGCACCAAAGTGCCACCATAACAACTTTCCTCATTTCATCCTCCTCCGGCACTCCGCCATCCATCAAACGAGGATCCAAGATTTCCATTAATTGCCCCTCCAGAAACCTCCGCATGGTCGCAGCAGGAAGATAACTGTCTACCGCCGGAGCCAAGAGGTCCACGCACCGGCGCCCGGACAGCATCTCCAGCAACACGATGCCCAAGCTGTAAACGTCGCTCTTGCTGCTTACCCCCGTTTCCATAAGCCATTCGGGCGCCAGGTAGCCCGGCGTGCCTCTCATTCCAGTCAGAACTCGGCTCTGCTGAGACGTCCTGTCGATGAGCTTCGAAAGCCCGAAGTCTGATAGCTTGGCCCTGAACTTATCATCAAGGAGAATGTTCTCGGGTTTTACATCAAGATGCACAATGCATTCACGGCATTCTTCGTGTAAGAACGCCAGCCCACGGGCAGTATCAATGGCGATGCTCAACCGGGTACCCCAACTCAGAAGCCTCGCGATGTCTTCAGAGAAAAGCCAGCCATCCAAAGAGCGGTTTGCCATGTATTCGTAGACGAGCAGGTGATGGGATTCTTCCGCGCAGAATCCCCGAAGTCGAACTAGGCTTACATGGCTCAGGCTTCCCAGAGTGGCTATCTCTGTCCGGAATTCGCCATAGCCCTGAGAAGCTTCTTCCAATTGCTTCACACCCACCATGGTTCCATCCGCCAGGACTCCCTCATAAACCGAACCGAAGCCACCGGATCCAAGCTTCTCACTGAAGTCGCGCGTGATTGCCTTCAGTTCTTCGAAGGTGAATCTGGGAGGCAGAACCGAAAGCGTCTTCAAAAAACCGTCGTCCCCATTAGCGGCCGCCGTCTTTCTTGTCCGCTGCCTCTTTCGCACCAGGGTAAAGCAATAAAAGAAAATCACTATCAACAAAAAGGCGGCCCCTAAACTGATCCCGACAATGTTCCTGGTCTGTTTCCAGAAACGAGATCTCCAATTCTTTTTCGCCGGCAGGGTGGATTCACCCATGACCTTAATGAACGCTAGCTGGGTTTGATCCGAAACGGATTTCATAGACAAAAGCTCTTCGTAATGGAAACAAGAGCCGGAGGATTGCCAATAGAACGCAGCAACGCAAGAACAGTTAGCCAAGCAGAGGCTCTTGCAGTTATCCAGGCTTGTTTGAAGCGGAACCAAGTACCTGCTAGGAAAATAATCAATTCCTCGCAGAGCGACAAACGTATGACTGGAATTGCATCTTAATTCCGTCTTCGGCTTGCAGCCGGCTGAGGCCTGATCCGACTGCGAGAAATAAGACGATTCCGGGCAGGTGCACCGCACTCCAATATTGTTACAGATACCGTAAGGGCCGCAATTGTTAGGAAGCCGGCAGATATCACTAAAGTAATCACGGAAGAAATCCGTCTCGACAGTCAACATCGACTGCGTCTGCAAATAAAGCTTTATATTCCCGCCGGGCTCCATTTTCATATACCGAAAACCTTCTTCGCTGGAATTGGTGGAAACCGTGATAGAGAAACCTTCAGAATTTCCTCCCGTTTCTCTCATGCATTCTTGTGTACTGTTTCCCTCTTGCTGGTACTCGAGCAACAGTCCGTCGTCTGAGTATATAACAATGGTATGATTACAGCTAGAATTGTAAAGGCTGATATACGCTGCTGGGGCCGATAGCCTGAGCGTATTGAATTCCAGCACACCGTAAGGGAAAAACTGCGGCGCCATGGCGAAAAATCCCGCTCCTCCGGGCAGCACCCCACCCAAGTAAATGCTCTCCGTGGTATTCGAATCCGAAACGCTGGACACCAGAAACGTGCCCGCCTTGATCCATTGACCCGGCACAAGTGTATCGGCAGGATTATCAAAACTCTGCCACAGAATCCCTCCGCTTCCATTGTATATCAAGAGATTGCCCTTGGGATTGAGGGCCATGCGGGAAGCGCCTGTAATATTTGCAGACCAGATCGTGAACCCTGCATCTCCAACTCCATCTTTGAGTACCAGATTTCTATCTGTGCTGACAAACAGCTTCGTATTGATTGAGCCTGGCCTATTCCTATTGCCTGACCAAATTATCGTTTCGTTGTACAGAAGATTAACAATTGCCAAAAGAAAAAGCTTTCCATCCCGGGAATGGAATTTAAGGCCGAATTGGCCTCCGTTGCTTTCGAGAATCGATTGAGATGCATTGTTGGTTGCAGTTGCTATGGGATTAGCAGAGAATTGGAGACTGGTCTCATTGTTTGCACTTGTTGCAGCAAATGCTGCAGTGCAGAAGAATAAAGTCGAACAGACGGACACGCAGGCGAGAAGGAGGAACCACCAACAATTAGCCATCGATAAATGCGTTAAACACAGCCTGTACAATAAATATTATGCAAACTTAACCATGGGTATAATGCTTTTACCTGAAATTCAGTAATGGTCATTGACTTGACTTGAGCACGTCTTTTGTCTATATATATTTTAAGAAAGAAGTTACACTGGAACACGTCTGGATTCCATCGAATCTGCTTGACTTTCCATGGTTCGAAATAATTGGAAAGAAAAAGACCATAATCTCACGAATCTGTGGAACACCAAGTTTGAATGCAATTATTAATTAATGCTATGCGGTGGAAACGTGAAATTTATTAGGATCATCCCTGCCAAGTTCCAACTGTCTGAAATTTATTAGTATCATCCATGCCAAGTTCCAACTGTCATAAATTTTTAGCCAGAGAATATTGAATTTTATGTCATATTTTTCTTCGAAGTATTTCTACCGTTACTGTCTTCTTGGCCCATCGATGTTTATTAAAGTAGAAATATATTGTGATGCGATATATCATTGGCCAATTGAAGCTTATTAACCTGGAAAGCTACTTCAATTCAATAAGGAATCAATTGATTTTATTAAATTAAAATATATTTGTGATACGTTTGTCTTCCATGGAAATTGAAGTTTATTGAAGTGGAAAGATAATGCAATTTCCTAGAAAACTAATTTGCTTAAATTAGCAAGTGGGTTTCGTGGTCCTTTAGTAATATTATTGGTTTAAGTTGAATTATTTGTGCATTTTATATGGAATTTTATTTTTTCAAATTATTATCATGTAATTATGCTATCAAATCCATTTTGATGACCATCAAAAAAAGGAGTTCACTTTCAAACCGACCGTTTGCACCGATCGGACGACCGCAGTCGCGTGAGCGGTTACGTCCGACAACCGCAGTCATCCGATCGGTGCAAATGGTCGGTTAAATAAGATTCTCCCCAAAAAACCCAGCTCCTCTAGAATACTCCATTCTATAAAAGTATATTCCTAGAGAATCCTCGTAACAATCTAAAGAAACATGAATTAGAGAGCTTGGGAAAGGATAATCCACACATCTACCCATGATGATCGAGTCACAAACAAGTTTACGGGTCCACAAAATTTTCGGTAATAATGAAAATTGGTGTTAAATTCAATTTAATTGCAGTAGTGAAAGGGATGATGTCAGCGTGGACGTAATATCAATGACGTACCATTAAAATGGATACCTCTAGTGTCACATTTATGCAAGAATGTGTTGGCAACTTGGCACGGTATAGAGAGTGACTTAAATAATAGCTACTAATTTGGTGAACAGTTTTATAACTATTCGTTAGGAATAATTAATATTATTTTCAAGATTAATGGTTAAGAATATTATTTTTTGTGCTATTTATTCTATTAAGTAATATTATATGATTGAGAGGGTGGATTGAAATTGACTAAATAAATAATATAATGTTAATACCTTATTTCCACCGGTGTAAGGGAGGGAAGAGGATGTGGGGAAGAATTATTGACTTTGGCATTAGGATTATCTTTTCAAGGAGGTATGTAGGGTAGTATAGTAGTACAAACATGGTGACTCATAAAGGAGGTATGTAGGGTAGTATAGTAGTACAATCATGGTGACTCATAAGAGCATTTTTGTTTAAAGAGGTTATGTTAAGAGAAATGGAATAGTGGTTATGTTACAAGAAGCTTTAAGAAAAAGGAAATTGGAATGTAATAGAGGAGAGTTTGGAAGTTTTAGGTATGGTGGTTAGCAAAAACTTCTTATTTAGGGAGATAAGATAAGAATCAAATTAGAAGGTGACTGCTTAAAGTTATGGGCGCTCGCATGAAATTGGTTCCACTTTTTAGTGCCAATTAAGAAATCGGAAACGCACTTTCGAAGTGTAAATCGAGAACGCATATGCGTTATTGATGGTACGTTTGGAATAACCTGAGCCCAAACACAAGGATAAGGTTAGTAAGGAAATATCGCATATGTATTCTGTAAAAGTTAAATATCGCATATGCGATATGGAAGACAAAAAACAAAACAGAGGCCGTGGGCCTCATTTCTCATTTGCACTGGGACATTTCAGGAGAGTGATAAAACGCAGAGGCGATAAACTGCACAGGCGATTTGCGTTTCACCATTTGGAGGTCGAGTTGGAGGTGGCTTGGCTCCAATGGCAGGTAACTACTCATATCCCTTATAAATTGTTTTCATTTTTTTATTGTTTTTGTTAATTTCATAGTTTTTATAATTGTTTAAAACAAATTTAATAAACAAAATTGAATTAAATAAAAAAATGATAAATTAAAACAATTTGTATTTTTTGTTTACATCTTAACAGATAACAGAAATAAGCAAGTTAATGTGGAAAACAAACCCACTAATAACCCAAAGCCTAACCCAAACATGAACCCAAACCCAAACCCGGAGGGGGAAGAAGATCGAAACTCACAGATTCTGGCGCGTTCGGCGTCATTGAGGCGCCTTAGCTCATCTAACCCAAATATAAAGGCCAATTGGATGGATCGTTGGTATATGGTCTTCGATGAATACCCTCTTGGGAATATGGACATCCCATTTTATTTCCTTAGGAAGTTGTATGCAGACACTAGTACATGTGATCAATTTTGCCACGGAAAAAACGTGGCAATATCCACGAAAAAGCGTGGATATTGCCACGTCTAAGTGCTTTTTGTTCCGTGGAAACTATTTCGTCGCAATAGCGACGACCCCTAATTTGCGTCGCAAGAGCGACGACCCTTTCCGTCGCTATAGCCACGCTCTGTATAAAGGTTTTTTAAAAATGGAGATCCAAGCCCTCGCTATAGCCACGCACTTCCGTCGCTATATCCACGAACCGCCATCGCTATATCCACGGACTGCCGTCGCTATATCCACGGACTTCCCGTCGCTATATCCACGGACTCCCGTCGCTATAGCAACGCCTTTCCGTTGCTATATCGACGGTGGGTGAAATTTAAAAAAAAAATAGTTGCAGCCGTCGCCGGCTTATGCAACCAGCAAATCGAGGCATGTACACGAACAGGGTGAACCCCAGTATGAAGATGGGGCACAAGAACTCGAAATGCTTCAGGTGTATGAAATTATGAATGGCATTTTCAGTTGCATTTTTAACAAGTGCTATTTCTCCTTCACACAATACCTCAAAGAGAGTCTTTGAAGGTGCATCAAATATATGTCCAAAAAATGTTATAGCAGGCAGGCCCAACTGGTCTCGTTGCCGCATTCTTCATTATTTATTTGCAGGTTTACGTGCAAGCTTTATCATGGATAAAGAATTGAGGCCAAGGTGGATCGATCCAACAACCAAGGGAAACCAGGTCAAGACGCTCCATTCTCATGATAAAATTTAGCCATGGCCCATCAAATATTCACTATGTGATCTCCGGCCTGTGTTATTTGCTACTCAGCCCGTGAATGAAATCTTCAGCAATTTTTCTCCCTTTAAAACGAATTTGCCTGAAAATAAGTGCTAATCACCACCATTGTCAAAAAATTGATTGGCAGCATGCAGGATTGAGTGCCTGTGAGCGCTGGCAAGCAGTCCAGATATTGCTGATTGTTCCTTTCTTGCTGCAATCAAATGAAACAATATGCTACAGGATTCCAATGCCACAGAATAAGTATAAGTATGCAGGGTAAGATAACTGCTTACAATGTAATGGCATGCTCGTGGGAACCCTGAGAACTGTGCTTAGGCTGTCTCATGATTTATATGCCGAAGTAAAAAAAACTCTAGTCTTTTTTTATACTGCAATATGATCTGGAAACAGGGGACTATCATCTTCCAATAGGCTGCTACTATAGGACTACAAGATGCTCAACAAGCTGTATCTTTTCATGCCAGAGAAAGATGTGAAAACATATTCCATACTCACGTCTAACATAGTGCTGAGAACAACAATTTTCTGTGTATTTGCAGGTTATCAAATTATTATTTACCCAGGTCTGCTTGGAGTAATGGAACTGTTTGTCATGCTTCATCATGATTGTCATGCAATTCTGCTAATCATGACTGTGAAAAGATGACAGAACTGGGAACTGGGAATGACATGGCTGCCCCAATCCACAGAAAAAAGTGTAGGGCGAGTTATTATCAAGTGAATCCTAACCTGGTTTGCTTCAACCAGAAAAAAATAGAGGTTTGTATCATCCTCAAGATCTAGAAGCTAATGTAGTTTATTGGGTTAAAAGAAACTCAGCTGAGCATATTATAGCAGAAATGTACTAAAACATGGTAAGAACAAACTTGTTAACCTACTAAAGCCTTCTCCATACATCATTTGCAGATTGAGGCTTTTCTTCCACAAAAAGTGCTCCTGGAACTGCTGCAAGCTGTTCTTTAATAAAAAGAAAATATTAAAATATGCCAAAGCCTGAATCACCTCACATCAATATCAAGCATTCTAGATCAATACAGTGATTTCCTAGAGATATATAAACATTTTTCAACACATAATTATTCAAAGGCCCAAGTTACCTAAACTATTAGACCAGAGCTACTTCTCAAGTTAATCACTTTTCCAGGTACCAAGTTGGGCATTACTTAAATATCATGTTTCATATTTAAGGACATATTATCAACTTTTCCATGATTACAAGTTGGCCTCACATTCAGTTCATTACTTGTGCTAAAGACACAAAGGCCATATCAAGATTCAATTCCTGCTAGACATTTTAAAGGAGGTGGAACATTGTTTGGGCTAGACATTCTAAAGGAGGTGGTCAAATATATGTTATGCCACTTATCTTGCACAGTATGTGTTGAAAATAGAAAACATCTCCAGACTTGTTAACAGTGAATTTGCCCTATAAAACATCTCCAGACTTGTTAACAGTGAATTTGCCCTAGGCAGCTTCATTGTCAAGTTGCAGCACATTCATGAGTACATTTTGTGATCAGGATGAAGCCTGATTGATTCACTATCAATTGTTGTGCATACATTAGCAGTGGTTTCAGCATCAATGGTTTGTGGGTACCTTGGCCTTTGCTTCTATTTACTCCACCCCTAACAAACTCTTCTAAACCATAGGAAACAATGTATACCTATAATTCAGTGTATTTTGACACCTTCATACCCCTTGTAAGGATCTTTTAATTGGAAGGAGACAAACTAGCCTTTTACACCTCTCTACAACCTGTGTAATAACCAACTCATATGCCAAAATATAGCCTGCTTCAAGTTTCTTGTGCATAATTTGAGGCTGCAAGCATGGGGGTTACCTTAGCTTAAGCACCTTGAGAATAGGGCATACGTGTATCAGTACATAGTGGTTTCAAAGAACCCAAAAGGTAGAATGAATATGAATCATAGCAATCTACAATTTTCTACTGCTGATCCTACCTGTACAATTTTTTCCCATCAGATGCTTCTTGTTGGATAAGGCCAAGGCCATGTGATCATTTAGTACCATTCACCTTGCAGTTTCTGTTGAAAAGGAATCCAAAAATGAACCTCTATCTTGGAGAAGACCAACTGTGAGAAGAATTTTCTTCTTCAATGTCGACATTGGCATCAATATTACCTGTATTAATAAAAGAAGGGGATTCTGCAGGCTCAGCAACTTTCTCAGCAGGTCTTCCTGGCTGTGAACCATCATTTGCACTCCTCTTCATTCTCTTCCCAGGTCTTCCTTTCTGTTTAGAATCACCATCTATTCTCAAATGCTTAGGATCCATTTGTTCTAGAGGTGTTTCTGAATCCTTGACAGTTTTCTGAGCGTTTCTAGGTTTTGAAGATGGCTTCCTCTTTGAATTAAATTTTCTCTGCAAAATTCAGAACATCTTCTATAACATCAATTTACAGATCCCCACAAACTGCCTAAAAGATAAGCACTTTACTTGCCAAACGAAAAAATTGCAATAACTAACAAATAATACAAACCAACCTTCAAGATAGTGTTTTTCTCAGCATTCTTTACTATCCCAATCAAATACTGAAAAGAAACAAACTAACCTTTCTAGTTCCTGCCTTTCCAGTATCTAGTTCAATAGCATTCTCTTAATGCAACTTGTTACTCTAACAAGTTCTTGAATTGTGGAAGACAAACCATCCAAGACTTGAAGGCATATCTCTCGTTATGATAGAAATTGCATATAGGTTTCTTCCTTCTCAATCAGCCCAAAAATAAGTAGCCACATTACTGGGGAAAATATCCACTTCGAGTCCATTTTGTTCAAAGATGATGCAAATAGATACGCAAAAAGTCACCTTGATTAGACCCCAAAAAAAGTACCAACTTCTTTAAAAAATTGTAGTGTACAAAATCTGCACTATGATGGCACAAGCCTTAGATAAAGAGCATAACCCAAAGCGAGAAATTCGACTGCAAAAATAACAATAAGGATAGTGTTGGGTTTGAAAAAGGCTTTTAAACTCGAAAAAATAAATGATCCAGAAACCCAGATTCCTTGTCACTTGAGGCAATGCCACTAGCCAAAATCTCTAGATCCACTACCAAAACAAACAGATCTGGAAACCCTAGTTCTGCAACCCTTAGGGCAATGCCTCTAGCCAAAAAAACTTTAGATCCATTGTGAAAAAGTTAGATCTCAAAATCATAGTTCTGCAGCCCTTAGGGCAATGCCACTAGCCAAAATATCAGCCGTTGAAAAACAATCAGATCTGGAAAGCCTAGTTCTGCAACCCATAGGGCAATGCCACTATAGCTAATATCTCTGGATCTGCTGCTGAAAAACAAATCAGATCTGAAGCCTGAGTTCCACAGCCCTAAAAAAGGTGATGCCACCAACCAAGAGCCTCTGAACTGTTGCTGAAAATAAAAATAAATGAGATGGTCTGAAAGCCTGGTTTTTGCAATCACAAAAAATAGTGATGCCACTAGCCCATAGCCATGGATTAGCTCCAGAAAAGATGGTTGAAATGAAATAGCCGGTAAGCTTTGATGTTGGGCATTCAAATCTCGTGCCAGGGGTCTCAAAAATAGCACAAAGTTTGGTCTTAAACAGCCCTAAAGAAGGTGTCCAACTACAGCCAGTCACTATGAAATAGTCCCAATACTCTGCAAATTAGGAACAATCTTCAGCTGCAAATTTTGATCACTACAAAAATCGACCATAAAGAAACCCTAACCAATACTGAAAAGAGTAAGGGAGGTTCACACCCACTCTGAAACCATGTTGAGATCCATATGAAAGAGAAGGATCAAATGGAACCACCAACAAACCCTAAAGGCTAAAACCTACAACAAATGGAGAAAATAACAACATTGCCGTAGAGAAACTTACCAATGACAACAAACAACTATAGAGTTGATCCATAGGAGCACTAGAGAAAAGTAACCCATACACAAGAGAAAAATACCCAAGCACAAGGTGAACTCCAAAGATATAGATGTCCTTAGGCATAAAAGGACTTAATAAAAGAATGATGAAGAAGATCACAAGATGATGAATTACAAATGAAATAACTAAATGCATATTTATAGTATATACACTAGGCAAAAGATAAGGCACCCTACCCAAGAGGATTCTGGGCCCACATATAAGTTGAAATAGGTCCCTAAACCATAACCTAGTATTATAATAAAATATTACATTAATGCCAAACCAAATGCATTAATGAGTTGACTATAGCCAAATGTGGGGATTCTCAATTGCATTCCAGCTCGCTAAACAAAGGGCTATAGAGAGAAATGGTGAAATGGAAACAAGAGTGGGTTTACAACTTTACAGGTACTCGAGTTAATAATGGGTCCGTTGCAACCAAAAATAGGAGAGAGTTCATGTGACTACCAAAATTGATAAAGGTTGGTCGATGACTGAATACAAATGAGAGTGGATTTCTAAATACCCACTTCGATACAAGTGAAAGGGGGTGTATAA
>LPNX010001035.1:258819-276521 GCA_001517045.1 Pseudotsuga menziesii | reverse complement strand
CATTCCACCCAGGCACTCAGCCTTGGCCCTAGCCCAATGCCTAAGAAGAATACCAGACCAGCTGTGCACAAAAAGTACATTGGGGCCTCCTATCCCACCACCTCTCAAGGGGTGGTGACCATAGGACTCGAATTTGAACCCCATGCCATAACGGACCAAACTTAAATAAAAACTGATAAAAAGAACACAAACCAAACCGAGTAAGCTAAACACATTCTACGACCTTGAAAAATCGTTAGTAACTGCAGATCTATGCAAATCGTAGAACGTTTTACTTATTTCCAAACGATCCAGTTCTAAAGTTAAATTGTACTTCAAATAAACAAAGATTGCGACTCACAGGCACGAATGCTGGCACCCAATTTTCCCAGTCCACTATGTGTCCCATATTCTGTGAAGGAGCCGAATCGTGCCCAATCCATCCACTCTGAATCCACACCGCCCCCAACAAAACCCCACAGCTAGCATGAAGCCAAAACCCTTCATAAAACAACACACCCACTACACACAAAGCCAGCATTGCCATCATCATCCATTGATTTTCCTCCATGAGAGACGTTGTAGCTCGCATTCACAAAAAACACAAACATAACCGCGCTGAACAAAATTCCCAAAAAAATCAAACATAACCGCGCAAACTCTTGGCCGTCACTGTATTGACGCCTTGACCGTTGAAAAGACGGGCCATCGCTATATCGACGGTCAGGCGTGGATACAGCGACGAAAGTCGGGGCTTCCTTCAAAAAAATTGTAAAAATGCATAATTTACCCTTGATTTTTCCACGAAAGTAAAAAAACGTGGAAAACTAACGTGGAAAAATATGCCCATATGTACTAGTGAGAATTCATCCTAGGGAAACATGTTAACTATTTCGATATCTTAGGCTTCTAGGGTGTTGGTCATGGGATGCCCCAAGATAAGGAAGGGGCCAGGACGGATCCTAACCATGTGCCACGCCCTCCACACACACCAAAACTCCCTCGGCTATATCCTCTTGCGGGTCCTGTGATTGAGGATACACAGGAGGCCTTATTTGACTTGGCAGATACATTGCTTCAGCATGGGACTGATGTCCAAGGCAATGTAGGCCAAGGGGTTGACACTTCTAAGGTCATTCCATCGCATAGTAAGGATCCATCTACAGATCACACAGGAGACGCAGAGCATTTAGAGCGTCGTGTTACTCCACACCCTTGCACATCGTGTGGAGGCATATGCTATGGCCCTGCTTCAAACTTTCGGGATGATGGATTACTTCAATTTGTAAGTAAAACTCATTATTTTCATATTATATTTTGTTTCATGTCACAATTTTCAATTGTTTCGCAATTTGTTTATATTTAATTATCTAACAAATTATGTGAACAAATATACAACTGGTGTCCCATGGAAAACCAAAGTCACATAGTCCGTCAATCAATGTTGAGAACATTGATGCTACTGTCAATATTGCATATGGGTTTGGTTCTTCACCATTAGCGGTAAGAACTATACTTGTTAATTTGTCAACTTTATTTACATATTTATAGTAGAGATTGTAAAATTCAATACATCCTAATTTTGATACAACATATTTTATGTAGGGTGATCAGGATGAGTACATTGAATCCCAGCCTAGTCCCTCTCATGTAGAGGTAGATTCCCAGACACAGGTATTATTTTAAATATGCTTTTAATTATGTTTTGTTTTCTTTGGAAAAATCATTTTTCATCCATCATGTATATGTCTCGTTTTGTTTGTATTATCTGACATTGACATATGTTACGTTATGTAGGTATCCATTGAGCCATTGGTGCTTGAAGAGCACCAAAGCGAGGTTGTTGCCAACCCACATCTTCCCCCCCACCAGGTACATGTATGTTTCACTTTCTTTGGAAACATCACTTTACGTCCATGTAGTATATATGTCTATGATTCTTTTTATTATCTGAATTTGACGTATGTTATTTTATGCAGGCTTCTATTGAGGCACCGGTGCTTGAAGAGCACCAGATTGATGACCCACCTATGACGAGCCAGCAGATACGTTTATGTATCGCTTTCTTTTAATTGTGATTTTAATGATTCAACATGTACTTTTTTATTTTTTGAAATTGTCTAATTGTATCTTTATCCTTTTGTGCGTAGGAACGTGAGTTTGATGAATATGTCCAAAAAACAAGCTTCTTCGCTAGTACAAGTAGAAGTCCTTTTCTCTCGTTGCTAGTTAATCGATCCACTGGTTACACACCTCCTCACATCCCCCAGGTATATTTATACATTGCAACTCTTGCTTATATTGCTTTTTGTACATGCAAGTATCTTTTTCCTTGTTGCCCCCATTGATATGTCTCTTTTGCTTTGTATTATCTGACATTGACATATATGTTACTTTATGCAGAAATCTATTGAGACAGTGGTGCTTGAAGAGCACCAAAGCGAGGTTGTTGGCGACCCACCTCTGACAAGCCAGCAGGTAAGTTTATGTATCGCTTTCTTTGTACGTTTATGTATGGCTTTCCCTGATTTGGTGCTTTCTCTTTGTATGTTTTTGTAGGTTTATGTATTGCTTTGACATATGTTACTTTATGCAGGAATCTATTGAGACAATGGTGCTTGAAGAGCACCAAAGCAAGGTTGTTTTTGACCCACCTCTTCCCCCCCGCCAGGTACATGTATGTTTTGCTTTCTTTGGAAACATCATTTTCCGTCCATGTAGTATATATGTCTATGATTCTTTTTATTATCTGAAATTGACATATATGTTGCTTTATGCAGGATTCTAGTGAGGCACTGGTGCTTGAAGAGAACCAAATTGATGAGCCAGCATGTACGTTTATGTATCACTTTCTTTGTACGTTTGTGTATCGCTTTCTCTGATTTGGTGCTTGAAGAGACCCAAATCGGTGACCCACCTCTTCCCCCCCAATGTACATGTATATTTGTTGACATTGTGTTGGTTTAAGCTTGGGCAGACCCGGGTTTACTATTATTAACCAACAACACCCCTAGCTCACTGGCCCTTTCGGCGACAAACCGCAAGCGGCCTGAAGTCTCACCCGAAGTGATTTTAATGGGTTGGCCAAAGACTCAAGTGTCTTGGACCAGGTTTTGGGCACCCTACTTGCTACTCGTATCTCTGCTAGCCGCAAGGCCTCTATCTCTGCACATCGCGCAATCTCCTCTACTCACAGCTCTGCTAGCCGCGAGACCTCTATCCTTGCGCAAGTCGCGTCGTCCCTTCCCACGTCGCGCAACTTCCACTTACCCGCAATATCTCCAACCTTACCGCATCGCCGCGCACCATGCGACACGCAGCTCCTACCCAACGCTAAGTCCTCAACCTGCGGTATCGCGCACCGCAGCTCCTCTGCCAGTACGGTATCACCTCTCTGCGATATCCTACCTCCGCAACTTAGCGCACTTAGGGTTGCTCGTGTTGACGTGCAAGACTCAACATACAAGACTGTTTATACTGCGACTAAATGGTTGTTTAAGGCAAGCATAAATGAACCCTCATGCAACCTACTAAAAGACTTCAACTTATATTTCTCCTTCTATGATTCTGCGACTGAATACACATACGTACCTTTACTGTAACAAAGTCCTTGCGCAAAATAATAAGTAACAATAAACAAATACAATCACATGCATTCAACACATAACACGCAGGTTTTACGTGGTTCACCCCCAGGATGGGAGTTACGTCCACAGAACTGTGTTTCTCTATTATAGCTCAGGGGAAGGTAAACACAGTTCTGTTGCACCGCATATGCAGCTAGAGATCTTCTGGGTAACTCCGCACACAGCCTGGAGCCCTTCTCTCTTAGATCTCTTCTCTCTTTCTATCTCTATATTGTCTCTCTTACAATATACTCTTCCCTCTCTGTTGATCCCTGCGGATCGTTACACCCAAGCTCAATGAGCCAGCTACTGGTTACAGTAAGATACTACAGCTAATAACAGAACCAAAGCTTAGCTTCTATCACTGTCTAATAATCAACAAAAACCCACAAAGTGACCAACTATTATCTCTCTAGCATCAACCTTTACAATACAAGATATATCCCTTTATAGGCGGCCTGAAGGTCTCACCATTACAACACTGTGGGCCTGTCCCAACAGTAACCCAAACCCTAATTAGTGACAGTCGGTGTATCTGTAATTGAGGTAGCCGCTTTCCATCACACCACAGCTCTCTGCGGTCTTCCATGCTTCCCGGCGCTGATCATGGGTACTGTGCACCGCTTCCTTTCACCACAGCTTCCTGTAGTCTTCCATGCTTCCCAGCGCTGACCATGGGTATCGGCGCTGCTTCCTATCTGTCCTTTGTCTTCAATGCCTCGGCCTCATTGCTCCTTTTCCTTTATGAGGGTAGCTGAGCCCTCTTGTCTTCCGTCGCTGCCTTCAATGCAGTGGGTGAGCTCTCTCTTCTTGGCCGCTCAGGTACCGTCACCTTTCTTGACTTCTCTATCTTAAAAGTCGTGGTTTACGGCTCTACTCTGCAGCTGGAAACCTGCTACGGTGTCGTAGCTCCGCTTCTTCTTTTTCCGCCCAAACTGTTTGTCCGCCAAAAATAGCAGCTTCTTCTGTAGCTGCGGGACCCTACTCCAACAGTCCCCTAACACTTACTTGTGGCTCGCCCTTGAGCCACTACCAGTGGGCTTCTCCTGCTGTAGCTTCTCCTTCGTTTCCTGCGAAGTGTGTTGCAGCTTGTCTCACAGTCCTGCGACTTCCTTCTCCTGGTTGTGTTAAGACAACCCCTAGTGTGATGCCTGATGCATCCACATGTACATGAAATGGCTTAGTCCAGTCTGGAAATACTAGGATGGGTGTTGTAACCATCTTCTCTTTAAGTGTGTCTAGACTCTGCTGACATTCCTCATTCCATAGGAATTTTACATCTTTCTTTAGCAATTTCTCCATTGGTGTTGTAATCTTTGCGTAGCCCTTGATGAACTTTCTGTAGTACCCGGTATGACCAAGTACTGTCCTCAGTTGCTTGACTGAGTTGGGTGCTGGAATATTTACAATGATGGCGATCTTCGCGGGATCTACCATCAAGCCTTGTCTGCACACAATATGACCCAACAAAATACTGAATGGTGCACAAAATATACATTTTTTCAAGTTTAGATAAATATGATACTGCCTAGATTTCTCTAACATCAGTCTTAAATCTCCTATGTGCTTGTCGATTAGTCCAAATACAGTCCAATCATCAAAATATAATTCTAGGAATTTATGGATGTATTCTTTAAATACAGCAACTACTACTCTAGAAAATATAGCTAGTGCATTCTTAAGACCAAAGGGCATTACCCTATACTGGAACGAGCCCCATTCTGTCACAAAAGTGGTCTTATGGCGATCCTCTGGATGGATCCTGATCTGGTGATAGCCGGAGAAGCCATCAGTGAAGGAGTAGACCTCCTGTCCTCCCACATTATCTAGCACTTCGTCTGTGAACGGTGTCGAAAATGGATCGTGAACCGATGCATCGTTGAGCTTGCGCAGATCGACACAGATCCTGATGTCTCCTTTTGTTTTCTTCTCTTGCACAACCATGGGGCTAACCCATTCGCTTTCTTCTATTGGTTCAATGATGCCTGCTGCTAGCATATTATCAATCTCATCCTTAACTTTTTTTTGTAGCGCGGATTCAATTTATATGGGTGTTGCTTGACTGGTCTAGCATCCTCCTTCAATGGTATCCTCATAACTCCCAGGTCTCCAACTATTCCCTTCATCTCGGTGAATCTGCAATCTGCAATCTGTCCGACTGTTTCATCATTCCAATAGTCTCCAATAGAGGCAAACTTAGGTTCTGCGTCTGTGCCAATATTGATCTTTTTAGTCTTGATGGGTTCGGTGATTGCTGGAATCTCTAACTGTGGTCCCTCAACATCGCGAGTCCCTTCTAACTCCAGAATGTTGGTGTTGCGAGGGTCTTCATCCTCATCCTTATCTTCGTTGTCTGACTTTGCTGCGAAATTATAGCACTCAAGCGCGGCTTCCAACTGGATAGCCCACTCAGGTTGAGCCTGCACTGAGATGGTACAGTCCTCAAATATCTTGCTCTTTATTACTTGTAGGGCCTGATCAACACCTGGATACTCAGATTCAAAAGTGAAGGTGAGTAGAAAGCTATCTATCATAAGTGGCCATGTTGTTGTTCCCTTGCGCAGTTCAGTATCTATGTACCAGTTCCTTGGAATTGTATCCAAAGTGTGAATGAATCGGTGGACCCATTCATCCTCAGGAATGTCCGACCAATTCAGTTCGCATGTCTGAATGTGTGACCTGGGGTCACTCTCTCCTGTGTACTTCTACGGGACATACTCTCCGTCGACAGAAAATCTGATCGCCATCAATCTTTTAATATCATCCCATGATGCAATGTTCTCTTTATGCGCGTACCACCATCTTGCAGGTGTGGCTCGTACTGCAAGGTCCATAGCTGTGATCCTTTCTTCATGAGGGATTTGTTGCTCGAACTGTATAAAAAAGTCCTGGAGATCTGTTAGACCATGAAATGTTGGAATCTCAGTGATCTCTGCGCCAATCCATCGCAGTGACTTACTCATAAACGCACATCTGCGCGCTGATACTTCGTAAAGTCTGTTCTTCCAGTTCTCTAAACCAACATCGGAATCCGATGCGCATGAGCTGTCGCATCGCCAACTAATGTTCCCTTCTGCGGTTGGATTGATGTAGTCATTCTGGTTCGTAGTCATCTGGTAGAGACTATCCATGTTCTGTGTTTCTGCCTCTGCACAGATAGGTTCAATGTATCTGGGACCTTGATGAGGATCCAACGGCGCGATGACCCGGATCTGCGCATCCTCAAAGGTCATTTGTCTTCTCTTTAGGTCGATGACAGCCTTGCTACCGATCGCCCAATCGATACTTAATAATGCTGGATACGGTCGACTGTCGCCAATGATTTCTATAACCTCGAAGTCCGCAAACCTGTGAACTTCGTCAATGTCAACTGGCACCTGCGGCAGTCGACCCAATGGTGATACTCGCTGCTGGTTAGCTAATCTCAGGTGGATAGGCGATCTGACTAACTGAGGGCTACCCATCTGTTCCCATGTCTGCTTAGTCAGAACATTCACCTCTAATCCTAGATCTAAGACGACCTCATCCATTTCAAACTCTCCAATCTGTGCTATGAGCTTCATCTCTCTTCCGGTCCTTGCATGTCCTGTAATATTATGAACAGCGCGGTGTGCACTGCCCAAGAGAGAAGGTTGCTGACACTGATCTATGATGCGCTAGAGCTCGCCGATAGCTTTTTCATTTCTCACGAGTTTCAAGCAACTGCCCAGGAAGGATTGTACGCTTCCTGTCGATTCATCCTCGTCACATCTTCCCGATGTGGTAGCCTACGGTATCTGTTCAGGGCTATCACCACAAGGTGATTGCTGCGGTACACCCCTAGACGGCGGTACCTGCGATCCTGATTGCGTAGGTTCATCAAAGAAAGCCTTGGCTTCGTGAAATGTCTCTTTATTCTTCTGCAGGTCGAGTGATGTTGCTTTACTAGGAGCTCTGCGCACCCATTGCTGACCTGTGTTCTTTTCGATATCCTGCGATGTCCCACTGGTGGAAGCACCGCTACGAGTCACAATGTTGACTCTTGGTTCGGGTTCATCCGGCTCAGCAGTAATAAGTTGGATGTTCTGGTGTGCTGCTAGTTTAGGCTCTCTGATCTTAGCGATCAGAACAGGACATTCTTCTATAGTATGATCGTAAGATTTACAGTAATTACATGTGGTGGTGGGGCTCTGACAGTCCCTAGCGTAGTGTCCTATAATTCCACAGTTATAACAAGTGATTGGTCCGCGACCATGGCCAAATCCTTCTCCTCGGCCAAAGCCTCCTCCACTTCCTCATCCTCTGAATCCTCCACCACGGCCAACTTGAGCTGGATCATGTGGTGGTCCTGCTACTGGGCCCTGTGTTTCTGATTGGACTATGTACACGTCATGTTTTCTATCTAACATGAGATCATAGGCTCAGCAATCCTGTTCATCATGTCCGACGAATTTACAGAAGACACAGTATAGGTTCTTAGGTGTCTGTACATACTTCTGAAGCAGAGGGCATTGCTGAGGCTGATGTCCTCGCGTCTTGCATATTTCACAGCATGGCCCGTGCGTTTGTGGTAAGGGGTTAGGAGCACCTGACGCTAAATATTCTGCAAAGACTAGACAGTTGTCTTTACTATGGCCTTGTGCTTTACATGTTATGCACCATATGTCTTGCGCAACCTCTTTCCCTTTCTTAAGCTCATGCAACTATAATGTGAGATTAGCCAACTAATTTTGTAAAGTTGCCATGCTTGTACTGCTCTCAGCTAGAGGTGAGGCCTCTAGTTTCATCGCCATCTCCAACGCGTCATCCTGCCTCTAGATTTTCTGCTACATCAACGACATTCTAATGTGAGGGAGCAGCGCTGCAATAAACCATTCCTTATGCTGCTCTGACGCAAACTCAAAGCTTACTTGGTCTATAAGGGCTTTGAATTTATGGTCAAAGTCCCATAGTGACTTCGATGGTAGCTGCTTAATGTCCTTGAGCTCTATTATACACTGAGACTCAGACTTAGGTTTCTTGAACTCTTTAATCATGGCGGTCTTGACCTGGGCAAGTGTCCTGGGTATTGCGGTATACTTTATGTACCATGTTAAAGCTCGATCTCTGAGTGTGGTGACCAACTGTACAAGTTTAAGGTTATCGTTATTGATTGTTTTAATGGTCCACATGGCTTCACATAGAAACCAATGCTGCACTGGGTCTTCTGCCCATGTTCCCTTAAATATAGGTAGCTTCATATCATCCCCCATTCTATTTCTATGTGGTGGATGTTGGTTTACTATGTTACTACCACTCGGTGGTGTAGGTGGAGGTGATGTAGCAGTGGTAGGTACTGTCTGCGAGCTACTGGATGGAGTTCCTACGGGATTGTTCTGAATCTCGGTCTATTTCTGTGGGGTGTAAGGGTGGTAAGGGATACCCCCCTCTGTTCCTTCTGTGGTACTATGACTCTATTGTCCGGTACTATCTGAACTGTCCTCAAGTATTGGAGATCTGAAATCTACTTTATACTTCTTTCCACTTCGTGTTCTTCCAATGTCATCAAAATCACTTTCGAACTCTTGTGACATTACTATTTCTACTTATTCATCTCAGACTAGATCCATTGTTCCTTTTTCATGTAATAGCATCTTAATGGACAAATTTAAAGCTCTTAGGTACTTACCACGATATCCTTTGAAGAAGTAGCGCTCAGCCTCGTTGAAGCTTTTCATCTGGTCAACTACAAACTCTGTGACGAAGCCTCCTAGAACACTCGCAAGCCAGA
Organism: Pseudotsuga menziesii; assembly: GCA_001517045.1. Lineage (NCBI taxonomy): Eukaryota > Viridiplantae > Streptophyta > Pinopsida > Pinales > Pinaceae > Pseudotsuga > Pseudotsuga menziesii. Next base: position 267,167 of record LPNX010001035.1, on the reverse strand, counting down.
AGTCTACTGCCCTCGTGAGGGGATTATCAAGGTTCTCCACGGTCTGAATCAGCTCCGTGTCCAGACAATGTCTCTTTTCTTTTTGAATATGCTTGTATTAGTTAACTTTGCTAACCAGTCATAAATCTCGTTTCCAAAGGTCGAAAAAAATATCGCATGGATGTCTGTAATGATATGTTTTTGTAACCAGGCCTCTGTGTTCAGTTTAGGACTCCTGTTCTCTCATTCGGCAAACTCTTTTAGGTTAGACCAAACCCACTCGTTGAGTTTGTCTCTAGTAGGGCGCCACCAGAACATCGGTGCTCATTTTGTTCACAACCGGCAACGAAATCATTTGTTGGTTTAAGCTTGGGCAGACCCGGGTTTACTATTATTAACCAACAACACCCCTAGCTCACTGGCCCTTTCGGAGACAGACCGCAAGCAGCCTGAAGTCTCACCCGAAGTGATTCTAATGGGTTGGCCAAAGACTCAAGTGTCTTGGACCAAGTTCTGGGCACCCTACTTGCTACTTGCAGCTCTGCTAGCCGCAAGGCCTCTATCTCTGCACGTCGCGCAATCTCCTCTACTCGCAGCTCTGCTAGCCGCGAGACCTCTATCCTTGCGCAAGTCGCGCGGTCCCTTCCCACGTTGCGCAAATTCCACTTACCCGCAATATCTCCAACCTTACCGCATCGCCGCGCACCGTGCGACACGCAGCTCCTGCCCAACGCTAAGTCCTCAACCTGCGGTATCGCGCACCACAGCTCCTCTGCCAGTACGGTATCACCTCTCTGCGATATCCTACCTCCGCTGCTTAGCGCACTTAGCGTTTCTCGTGTCGACGTGCAAGACTCAACATACAAGACTGTTTATACTGCGACTAAATGGCTGTTTAAGGCAAGCATAAATGAACCCTCATGCAACCTACTAAAAGACTTCAGCTTATATTTCTCCTTCTATGATGCTGCGAATGAATACACATATGTACATTTACTGTAACAAAGTCCTTGCGCAAACTAATAAGTAACAGTAAACAAATACAATCACATGCATTCAACACATAACACGCAGGTTTTACGTGGTTCACCCCCGGGATGGGAGTTACGTCCACAGAACTGTGTTTCTCTATTATAGTTCAGGGGAAGGTAAACACAGTTCTGCTGCACCGCATATGCAGCTAGAGATCTTCTGGGTAACTCCGCACACAGCCTGGAGCCCTTCTCTCTTAGATCTCTTCTCTCTTTCTATCTCTATATTGTCTCTCTTACAATATACTCTTCCCTCTCTGTTGATCCCTACGGATCGTTACACCCAAGCTCAATGAGCCAGCTACTGGTTACAGTAAGATACTATAGCTAATAACAGAACCAGAGCTTAGCTTCTATCACTGTCTAATAATCAAACAAAACCCACAAAGTGACCAACTATTATCTCTCTAACAACAACCTTTACAATACAAGATATATCCCTTTATAGGCGGCTCGAAGGTCTCGCCATTACAACACTATGGGCCTGTCCCAACAGTAACCCAAACCCTAATTAGTGACAGTCGACGTATCTGTACTTGAGGTAGCCGCTTTCCGTCACACCACAGCTCTCTGCGGTCTTCCATGCTTTCTGGCGCTAGTCATGGGTACTGTGCACCGCTTCCTTTCACCACAGCTTCCTATAGTCTTCCATGCTTCCCAGCGCTGACCATGGGTACCGGCGCTGCTTCATATCTGTCCTTCGTCTTCAATGCCTCGGCCTCGTTGCTCCTTTTCCTTTATGAGGGTAGCTGAGCCCTCTGGTCTTCCGCCACTGCCTTTAATGCAGTGGATGAGCTCTCTCTTCTCGGTCGCCCAGGTACCGTCACCTTTCTTGACTTCTCTATCTTAAAAGTTACGATTTCCGGCTCTGCTCTGCAGTTGGAAACCTGCTACGTCGTCGTAGCTTCGCTTCTTCTTTTTCCGCCAAAACTGTCTGTCCGCCAAAAATAGCAACTTCTTCTATAGCTATGGGACCCTACTCCAACATATTGGCATATATATTTTTTTATGCAGCTTGATAATGACCAAGTGGTGCTTGAAGAGCACCGAATCAGGGTCGCTGCTAGTGAGGCACCACGACCCACCATTACTTACGCATGTGCAATAAGTAAAAATGTTATATTGGTTTTGGAATTTGAACAAATGTACATAGAATTTTTATAGGTTGGTAAACTAATTTACAAAATTTGGCTTTTCTGCAGTCTCCACTGATGCGACCTGTCCATCTTGTTCAGCGATGGGGATCACCAGTGAGCACTCATAAAAGAAAGCTAGACTTCTCCAAAGACATTGGAAGTGGCAGTGAAAGGGGGTATAACTAGAATAAATGTATGGGGGGATACATATATGTAACTTTTTGTTTTTATACACACAGATATACATTTTGCTCCACTATTTTGTATTATGGCCATGTGGCTATTTTGTATTATGGCCATGTGGCATGCCAATTTTTGTAACATTATTTCTATACACATATAATATAAAGCCAGGTTCAAATTTATACATATATGGTTGACTTGATCTTGGAACATGATATGGTTGACCTGATATTGGAACATGATATGTGTGGTTCACCTATGTGATATAATGATATGTGTGCTTCACATGTGTGCTAACTTATGAATTTCCAATACTTAAAGGGAGAATTTATGACTCATCAACTTTTTAACATTATGGCTATCCTCAACTTTTTAACATCATAACCATATCATACACTATCTAAATTACATATACACTAACATCATAACACTAAGTCATGCATGCATGTGTAATATACCATATCATACCCTACAATGCCCTATGATACTAACATCATACCATACTAACATACAATAACATACCCTACAATACCCTATGATACTAACATCATACCATACTAACATACAATAACATACCCTACAATACCCTATGATACTAACATCATACCATACTAACATACAATAACATACCATAACATAACATACTAACATCATACCATAGTAACATACCATACCATTATAATATACCATACCATACCCTACAATACTAACATCGTACCCTACAAACCCTAGTTGGTTTTCAATATGTACATACATCCTTGTATTTCTAGTTCCATCTCATAACTTGTAAAGAGGTCACTAAGCCATAGTTACATGTCATAACTTGTCAACCCTAGTGATAGCATGCAAAGTGGTGTTCAAGAAAGTCTAGTTGATTTCCAATTTGTACATGTCCATGTGTTTATAGTTCCCTCTCTTAACTTGTAAATTGCTCACTAAACCCTAGTTCCATGTCATAACTTGTCAACCCTAGTGACAACATACAAAGTGGTGTTCATGAAACCCTAGTTGGTTTCCAATTTGTACATGTCCATGTGTTTTTAGTTCCATCTCTTAACTTCTAAAGAGGTCACTAAACCCTAGTTCCATCTCATAACTTGTCAACCCTAGTGATAGCATGCAAATTGGTGTTCATGAAAGCCTAGTTGGTTTCCAATTTGTACATGTCCATCTATTTCTAGTTCCCTCTCTTAACGAGTAAAGAGCTTACTAAACCCTAGTTCCATCTCATTATTTGTCAACCCTAATGATAGCATGCAAATTAGTGTTCATGAAAGCCTAGTTGGTTTCCAATTCTACATGTCCATGTGTTTTTAGTTCCAACTCATAACTTGTAAATTTCTCACTAAACTCTAGTTCCATGTCATAACTTTTCAACCCTAGTGATAGCATGCAAATTAGTGTTCATGAAAGCCTAGTTGGTTTCCAATTTGTACATGTCCATGTGTTTCTAGTTCTGTCTCATAACTTGTAAATTGCTTACTAAACCCTAGTTCCATGTCATAACTTGTCAACCCTAGTGATAGCATGCAAATTGGTGTTCATGAAAGCCTAGTGGGTTTCCAATTTGTACATGTCCATGTGTTTCTAGTTTCGTCTCTTAACTTGTAAAGAGCTCACTGAACCCTAGTTCCATCTCATTACTTGATCTTGGAACATGATATGGTTGACTTGATCTTGGAACATGATATGTGTGGTTCACCTATGTGATATAATGATATTTGTGGTTCACATGTGTTCTAACTTATGAATTTCCAATACTTAAAGGAAGAATTTATGACTCATCAACTTTTTAACATTATGGTTATCCTCAACTTTTTAACATCATAACCATACCATACACTACCTAAATTACATATACACTAACATCATAACACTAAGTCATGCATGCAAGTGTAATATACCATATCATACCCTACAATACCCTATGATATTAACATCATACTATACTAACATGAAATACTATGATACTAACATCATACATACTAACATACAATAGCATACCATAACATAACATACTAACATCATACCATACTTAAACATGCCATACCATTGTAATATACCATACCATACCATACCATACTAACATCATACCCTACAAACCTAGTTGGTTTTCAATATGTACATAAATCCCTGTGTTTCTAGTTCCATCTCATAACTTGTAAAGAGGTCACTAAACCATAGTTCCATGTCATAACTTGTCAACCCTAGTGATAGCATGCAAAGTGGTGTTCATGAAGGCCTAGTTGGTTTCCAATTTGTACATGTCCATGTGTTTTTAGTTCCCTCTCTTAGCTTGTAAATTGCTCACTAAACCCTAGTTCCATGTCATAACTTTTCAACCCTAGTGAAAGCATGCAAAGTGGTGTTCATGAAACCCTCGTTGGTTTCCAATTTGTCAATGTCCATGTGTTTTTAGTTCTGTCTCTTAACTTCTAAAGAGGTCACTAAACCCTAGTTCCATCTCATAACTTGTCAACCCTAGTGATTGCATGCAAATTGGTGTTCATGAAAGCCTAGTTGGTTTCCAATTTGTACATGTCCATGTGTTTCTAGTTCCCTCTCTTAACGAGTAAAGAGCTCACTAAACCCTAATTCCATCTCATTATTTGGAAACCCTAATGATAGCATGCAAATTGATGATCATGAAAGCCTAGTTGCTTTCCAATTTGTACATGTCCATGTGTTTTTAGTTCCATCTCATAACTTGTAAATTGCTCACTAAACCCTAGTTCCATGTCATAACTTGTCAACCCTAGTGATAGCATGCAAATTGGTGTTCATGAAAGCCTAGTTGGTTTCCATTAGAGAGAATTTGAGGTAAAAAAATGTGCCTCCTAAGAGATGTGCTACGAAAATATAAGATATATTAAAATATTATGAGTTAGGGGTTTTATGAGGTAGGTATATTTGACAACTCACCTCCTACACTACTTTTTGTGCACAATATAAATAACCATGGTTGAGTTACTTTTCTAAATTGACTATAAATAAAATTAATAAAATAACTCTACAATGATGTGACTAAGATTCATTGTAAATTCCCAAAAAATTATTGTCATTTAGCATTTATTTGTCTTGAACTTGTAAATGAAATTAAACTAAGAATTTATTTTTAGGAGTTATTTTTTTAATTTATGTTGACTTTTTATATTTAGTACATTCCTCTTCAATTTAATTTTAATGTGATTTTATTGATATTTATCTACATGTAAAATTTTAACAATATTATTATAATATTTATTGCATTATTAGAATAAATTAATATCAAAACCATAATTTTTATATTCATTTTATTGTAAATGAATGTTATAATTAAATCCCTTATAGAAAATAATAGAAAACTTAATTTATTCTTAAATAAATTATTAAAAAAATATTTATACATTATGAACATATTAGTATATAAGATTTTAATGTATATTGTTTTCAGCAATAAAAGCTTTATGTATATTGTTTTTAGCAATAAAATAATTACTAGTAAATAATATATTCTATTAATTGAAAAAGTCAACACTAGTGTATAAATAACACAAGTGTATAAATCATTTTAGTTTATTAGTTGATTTTAATAATATATCCTATTAATTGAATAAGTCAACACTAGTGTATAAATAACACAAGTGTATAAATTCTTTTAGTTTATTAGTTGATTTTAATGTACATTAATTTCTGGCAATACAAAAATTGTGAATAAATAATATATCATATTAACTTAATAAGTGAATGGTGGTAAATACATTCTTTTAATTTATTAGTTGAAGCATAAATTATTCTAATATTTTTTTATGGACAAAAATAAATTATTAAAAATATATTTATACATTTTGAAAATATTTTTATAATATAAATACTTATCTAAGAAAATTATTCCACTCCTTGCAACTAAAAAAATTATAAATACAAAATATATATGTAAAAAATCAATATTACTAATTTGTCAAAAAAAGTATCATAATACAATTTTACACATTATGTTATAATTTCAAATTAAATATAATTTTAATCATTAAAATTTTAAAATATTTCTATTATTAAAACTAACATGATAACATTTATTATAATTATTATCATAATGACATTATTATTAATTAATATTTAACAAGTTATAACAATATAATTTGCATATTATTCTATAAAATTAACTATCAAAAAAATTATAATAATTTTTTTTGTCAAAAAAATTATAATAAAGTTATAATCATATAAACATTTATCATATTAACATGTTGTTCTATACATTCAAATGAATGTGTATGATTATATATATAAAATACTCATCCATAATTAACATACATCTTTCATATTAATATTATTCATGAATTTAATTTATTTTAAAAATACAAGATTATATATATATATGAGTCTGACATTATGATATTAAATAAAATTGAATGAATATATAATTTAAAATTAAAAAACATGAGAATGACTATATTATTTTATAAAAAAATGTGAAAAAACATTTTTAGGAATTATGAGTACTTTACTTGAAAATGACAATAATATTATTTTATGAGAAAGTGAATTGTGAGTACTTTACTTGAAAATGACAATAATATTATTTTATGAGAAAGTGAATTGTGAGTACTTTACTTGAAAATAACAATAATATTATTTTATAAGAAAGTGTGAAATGACTTTTATTGAAAGTACTTTACTTTATGACTTAAAAGTACTTGTACCACTACCTTGGTTAACTATGGGTTTTCATCCACCATAGAAAATGTGACAAATAAGCATTCTTAACTCATGCAATGCCACCTCAACCATGGGGGATGATGTCATGTACTCGAATGTAATTGGTTGATTTTTATAGTACATTTTGGTCCTTTTGAGGACCTTTTTTACCTCAAATTCTCTCTAATGCAATTTGTACATGTCCATGTGTTTCTAGTTCCGTCTCATAACTTGTAAATTGCTCACTAAACCCTAGTTCCATGTCATAACTTGCCAACCCTAGTGATAGCATGCAAATTGGTGTTCATGAAATCCTAGTTGGTTTCCAATTTGTACATGTCCATGTGTTTTAGTTCTGTCTCTTAACTTGTAAAGAGCTCACTGAACCCTAGTTCCATCTCATTACTTGATCTTGGAACATAATATGGTTGACTTGATCTTGGAACATGATATGTATTGTTCACCTATGTGATATAATGATATGTGTGGTTCACATGTGTGCTAACTTATGAATTTCCAATACTTAAAGGAAGAATTGATGACTCATCAACTGTTTAACATCATAACCATACCATACACTACCTAAATTACATATACACTAACATCATAACACTAAGTCATGCCTGCATGTGTAATATACCATATCATACCCTACAATACCCTATGATACTAACATCATACCATACTAACATACAATAACATACCCTACAATACCCTATGATACTAACATCATACCATACTAACATACAATAACATACCATAACATAACATACTAACATACCATACCATACCCTACAATACTAACATCATACCCTACAAACCATATTTGGTTTTCAATATGTACATACATCCATGTGTTTCTAGTTCCATCTCATAACTTGTAAAGAGGTCACTGAACCATAGTTCCATGTCATAACTTGTCAACCCTAGTGATAGCATGCAAAGTGGTGTTCATGAAAGCCTAGTTGGTTTCCAATTTGTACATGTCCATGTGTTTCTAGTTCCCTCTCTTAACTTGTAAATTGCTTACTAAACCCTAGTTCCATGTCATAACTTGTCAACCCTAGTGATAACATACAAAGTGGTGTTAATGAAACCCTAGTTGGTTTCCAATTTGTACATGTCCATGTGTTTTTAGTTCCGTCTCTTAACTTCTAAAGAGGTCACTGAACCCTAGTTCCATCTCATAACTTGTCAACCCTAGTGATAGCATGCAAATTGGTGTTCATGAAATCCTAGTTGGTTTCCAATTTGTACATGTCCATGTGTTTCTATTTCCCTCTCTTAACGAGTAAAGAGCTCACTAAACCCTAGTTCTATCTCATTATTTGTCAACCCT
>LPNX010001035.1:246563-258593 GCA_001517045.1 Pseudotsuga menziesii | reverse complement strand
AACCCTAGTTCCATGTCATAACTTGTCAACCCTAGTGATAGCATGCAAATTGGTGTTCATGAAAGCCTAGTTGGTTTCCAATTTGTACATGTCCATGTGTTCCTAGTTCCATCTCTTAACTTGTAAAGACCTCACTGAACCCTAGTTCCATCTCATTACTTGATCTTGGAACATGATATGGTTGACTTCATCTTGGAACATGATATGTGTGGTTCACCTATGTGATATAATGATATGTGTGGTTCACATGTGTGCTAACTTATGAATTTCCAATACTTAAAGGAAGAATTTATGACTCATCAACTTTTTAACATCATAACCATACCGTACACTACCCAAATTACATATACACTAACAGCATAACACTAAGTCATGCATGCATATGTAATATACCATATCATACCCTGCAATACCCTATGATACTAACATCATACCATACTAACATACAATAATATACCATAACATAGCATACTAACATATCATACCATTGTAATATACCATACCATACCCTACAATACTAACATCGTACCCTACAAACCCTAGTTGGTTTTCAATATGTACATGCATCCATGTGTTTCTAGTTCCATCTCATAACTTGTAAAGAGGTCACTAAACCATAGTTCCATGTTATAACTTGTCAACCCTAGTGATAGCATGCAAAGTGGTGTTCATGAAAGCCTAGTTGGTTTCCAATTTGTACATTTCCATGTGTTTTTAGTTCCTTCCCTTAACTTGTAAATTGCTCACTAAACCCTAGTTCCATGTCATAACTTGTCAACCCTAGTGATAGCATGCAAAGTGGTGCTCGTGAAACCCTAGTTGGTTTCCAATTTGTACATGTCCATGTGTTTTTAGTTCCATCTCTTAACTTCTACAGAGGTCACTAAACCCTAGTTCCATCTCATAACTTGTCAACCCTAGTGATAGCATGCAAATTGGTGTTCATGAACGCCTAGTGGGTTTCCAATTTGTACATGTCCATGTGTTTCTAGTTCCCTCTCTTAATGAGTAAAGAGCTCACTAAACCCTAGTTCCATCTCATTATTTGTCAACCCTAATGATAGCATGCAAATTGTTGTTCATGAAAGCCTAGTTGGTTTCCAATTTGTACATGTCCATGTGTTTTTAGTTCCATCTCAAAACTTGTAAATTGCTCACTAAACCCTAGTTCCATGTCACTACTTGTCAACCCTAGTGATAGCATGCAAACTGGTTTTCATGAAAGCCTAGTTGCTTTCCAATTTGTGCATGTCCATGTGTTTTTAGTTTCATCTCATAACTTGTAAATTTCTCACTAAACCCTAGTTCCATGTCATAACTTCTCAACCCGAGTGATATCATGCAAATTGGATTTCATGAAAGCCTAGTTGGTTTCCAATTTGTACATGTCCATGTCACTTCTAGTTCCGTCTCTTAACTTGTAAAGAGCTCACTGAACCCTAGTTCCATCTCATTACTTGATCTTGGAACATGATATGTGTGGTTCACCTATGTGATATAATGATATGTGTGGTTCACATGTGTGCTAACTTTTGAATTTCCAATACTTAAGGAAGAATTTATGACTCATCAACTTTTTAACATTATGGCTATCCTCCACTTCTTAACATCATAACCATACCACAAACTACCTAAATTACATATACACTAACATCATAACACTAAGTCATGCATGCAAGTATAATATACCATATCATACCCTACAATACCCTATGATACTAACATCATACCATACCAACATACAATAACATACCCTACAAAACCCTATGATACTAACATCATACCATACCATACAATAACATACCCTACAAAACCCTATGATACTAACATCATACCATACTAACATACAATAACATACCATAACATAACACACTAACATCATACCATACCATACCCTACAATACTAACATCATACCCTACAAACCCTATTTGGTTTTCAATATCTACATGCATCCATGTGTTTCTAGTTCCATCTCATAACTTGTACAAAGGTCACTAAACCATAGTTCCATGTCATAACTTGTCAACCCTAGTGAGAGCATGCAAAGTGGTGTTCATGAAAGCCTAGTTGGTTTCCAATTTGTACATGTCCATGTGTTTCTAGTTCCCTCTCTTAACTTGTAAATTGCTCACTAAACCCTAGTTCCATATCATAACTTGTCAACCCTAGTGGTAGCATGCAAATTGGTGCTCATGAAACCCTAGTTGGTTTCCAATTTGTACATGTCCATGTGTTTCTAGTTCCATCTCTTAACTTGTGAAGAGCTCACTAAACCCTAGTTCCATCTCAGTTATTTGTCAACCCTAGTGATAGCATGCAAATTGGTGTTCATGAAAGCCTAGTTGGTTTCCAATTTGTACATGTCCATTGGTTTCTAGTTCTCTTTCTTAACTTGTAAATTGCTCACTAAACCCTAGTTTCATCTCATTATTTGTCAACCCTAGTTGGTTTCGAATTTCTAGTTCCCTCTCTTAACTTGTAAATTGCTCACTAAACCCTAGTTCCATATCATTGTTTTTCAACCCATGCAAAGTGGTGTTCATGAAACTCTAGTTGGTTTCCAATTTGCACATGTCCATGTGTTTCTAGTTCCCTCTCTTAACTTGTAAATTGCTCACTAAACCCTAGTTCCATCTCATTATTTGTCAACCCTAGTTGGTTTCCAATTTCTAGTTCCCTCTCTTGACTTGTAAATTGTTCACTAAACCCTACTTCAATCTCATTATTTGTCAACCCATGCAAAGTGGTGTTCATGAAAGCCTAGTTGGTTTCCAATTTGTACATGTCCATGTGTTTCTAGTTTCGTCTCTTAACTAGTAAAGAGCTCACTAAACCCTAGTTCCATCTCATAACTTGTCAACCCTAATGATAGCACGCAAATTGGTGTTCATGAAAGCCTAGTTGGTTTCCAATTTGTACATGTCCATGTGTTTCTAGTTCCCTCTCTTAACTTGTAAATTGCTCACTAAAACCTAGTTCCATCTCATTATTTGTCAACCCTATTTGGTTTCCAATTTCTAGTTCCCTCTCTTAACTTGTAAATTGCTCACTAAACGCTAGTTCCATCTCATTATTTGTCAACCCATGCAAAGTGGTGTTCATGAAGCCCTAGTTGGTTTCCAATTTGTACATGTCCAAGTGTTTCTAGTTCCCTCTCTTAACTTGTAAATTGCTCACTAAACCCTAGTTCCATCTGATTATTTGAAGATATCCCTAGTTGCATTGCTAAGTAATATTATATGATTGAGAGGGTGGATTGAAATTGACTACATAAATAATATAATGTTAATACCTTATTTCCACCGTTGTAAGGGAGGGAAGAGGATGTGGGGGAAGAATTATTGACTTTGGCATTAGGATTATTTTTTCAAGGAGGTATGTAGGGTAGTATAGTAGTACAATCATGGTGACTCATAGGAGCATTTTTGTTTAAAGAGGTTATGTTAAGAGAAATGGAATAGTGGTTATGTTACAAGAAGTTTTAAGAAAAAAGAAATTGGAATGTAATAGAGGAGAGTTTGGAAGTTTTAGGTATGGTGGTTAGCAAAAACTTCTTATTAAAGGAGATAAGATAAGAATCAAATTAGAAGGTGATTGATTAAAGCTATGGGCGCTTGCACGAAGTTGGTTCCACTTTTTAGTGTCACTCAAGAAATCGAAAATGCACTTTCGAAGTGTAAATCGAGAACGCATATGCGTTATTGATGGTACGTTTGGAATAACCCGAGCCCAAACACAAGGCTAAGGTTAGTAATGAAGTATCGCATATGCGTTCTGTAAAAGTTAAATATCGCATATGCGATATATATCACAAGTGCAATATGTCGCATATGCAATATGAAAAACAAAAAAAACAAAACAGAGGCCGCGGGCCTCATTTCTCATTTGCATAGGGACGTTTTGAGAGAGCGATAAAACGCAGAGGCCATAAACCACACAGGCAATTTGCGTTTCACCATTTGGAGGTGGCTTGGCTCCAATGGCAGGTAACTACTCATATCCCTTACAAATTGTTTTCAATTATTTATTGTTTTTGTTAATTTCAGAGTTTTTATAATTGTTTAAAATAAATTTAATAAAAAAAATTGAATTAAATCAAAGAATGATAAATTAAAACAATTTGTATTTTTTTGTTTACATCTTAACAGATAACAGAAATGAGCAAGTTAATGTGGAAAACGAACCCACTAATAACACAAAGCCTAGCCCAAACATGAACCCAAACCCAAACCTGGAGGGGGAAGAAGATCAAAACTCACATATTCTGGCGCGTTTGACGTCACTGAGGCACCTTAGCTCATCTATTATAGGGGGGGTCATTAGAGACAATATTTAGCCAATGCATTGGACACAATAATAAACACAATTGCCAATGCACAAGGAGCTTTGTACAACATTAGCTCATACAAAGAATCCAAGAGGCAATACTACTCCGATTGTTTCAGCTATAAAGACATCAAATACCTAAAGATTACAAAAGACCAATTATTTTCATTATTCCGGGACCCTAGCACCGGATTGGTTCCACCCACCAGTCGAGCACACATTTCCATAGACTAGTGCATGGAACCAAATATAAAGGCCAATTGGATGGATCGTTGGTATATGGTCTTCGATGAAGACCCTCATGGGAATAGGGACATCCCATTTTATTTCCTTAGGAAGTTGTATGCAGAATTCATCCTAGGGAAACATGTTAACTATTTCGATATCTTAGGCTTCTAGGGTGTTGGTCATGGGATGCCCCAAGATAGGGAAGGGGCTAGGACGGATCCTAATTGTGTGCCATGCCCTCTACACACACCAAAACTCCCGCGGCTATATCCTCCTACGGGTCCTGTGATTGAGGATACACAGGAGGCCTTATTTGACTTAGCAGATACATTGCTTCCGCATGGGACTGATGTCCAAGGCAATGTAGGCCAAGCGGTTGGCACTTCTAAGGTCATCCCATCGCATAGTAAGGATCCATCTATAGATCACACAGGAGACGTAGAGCATTCAGAGCGCTGTGTTACTCCACACCCTTACACATCTTGTGGGGGCATATGCTATGGCCCTGCTTCTGACTTCTGGGACGATGGATTACTTCAATTTGTAAGTAAAACTCATTATTTTCATATTATATTTTGTTTCATATCATAATTTTCAATTGTTTCACAATTTATTTCTATTTAATTATCCAACAAATTATGTGAACAAATATACAGCTGGTGTCCCATGGCACACCCGAGTCACATATTTCATCGATCAATGTTGAGAACATTGATGCTACTATCAATATTGCAAATGAGTTTGGTTCTTCACCATTAGCGGTAAGAACTATACTTGTTAATTTGTCAACTTTATTTACATATTTATAGTAGAGATTGTAAAATTCAATACATCCTAATTTTGATACAACATATTTTATGTAGGGTGATCAGGATGAGTACATTGAATCCCAGCCTAGTCCCTCTCATGTAGAGGTAGATTCCCAGACACAGGTATTATTTTAAATATGCTTTTAATTATGTTTCGCTTTCTTTGGAAAAATCATTTTTCATCCATCATGTATATGTCTTGTTTTGTTTGTATTATCTAACATTGACATATGTTACGTTATGGAGGCATCCATTGAGGCATTGGTGCTTGAAGAGCACCAAAGCGAGGTTGTTGCCAACCCACCTCTCCCCCCCCACCGGGTACATGTATGTTTCGCTTTCTTTGGAAACATCATTTTACGTCCATGTAGTATATATGTCTATGATTCCTTTTATTATCTAAATTTGACGTATGTTATTTTATGCAGACTTCTATTGAGGCACCGGTGCTTGAAGAGCACCAGATTGATGACCCACCTTTGACGAGCCAGCAGATACGTTTATGTATCACTTTCTTTTAATTGTGATTTTAATGATTCAACATGTACTTTTTTATTTTTTGAAATTGTCTAATTGTATCTTTATCCTTTTGTGGGTAGGAACGTGAGTTTGATGAATATGTCCAAATAACAAGATTCTCCACTAGTACAAGTAGAAGTCATTTTCTCTCGTTGCTAGTTAATCGATCCACTGGTTACACACCTCCTCACATCCCCCAGGTATATTTATACATTGCAACTCTTGCTTATATTGCTTTTTGTACATGCAAGTATCGTTTTCCTGGTTGCCCCCATTGATATGTCTATTTTTCTTTGTATTATATGACATTGACATATATGTTACTTTATGCAGGAATCTATTGAGACAGTGGTGCTTGAAGAGCACCAAAGCGAGGTTGTTTTCGACCCACCTCTGACGAGCCAACAAGTAAGTTTATGTATTGCTTTCTTTGTACGTTTATGTATGGCTTTCCCTGATTTGGTGCTTTCTCTTTGTATGTTTTTGTAGGTTTATGTATTGCTTTGACATATGTTACTTTATGTAGGAATCTATTGAGACAGTGGTGCTTGAAGAGCAACAAAGCAAGGTTGTTGTCGACCCACCTCTTCCCCTCCGCCAGGTACATGAATGTTTCACTTTCTTTGGAAACATCATTTTTCGTCCATGTACTATATATGTCTATGATTCTTTTTATTATCTAAAATTGACATATATGTTATTTTATGCAGGATTCTAGTGAGGCACTGGTGCTTGAAGAGCACCAAATCGATGACCCACCTCTGACAAGCCAGCATGTACGTTTATGTATCGCTTTCTTTGTACATTTGTGTATAGCTTTCTCTTATTTGGTGCTTGAAGAGACCCAAATCGGTGACCCACATCTTCCCCCCCAATGTACATGTATATTTGTTGACATTGGCATTTTTTTTTTTATGCATCTTGATAATGAGCAAGTGGTGCTTGAAAAGCACCCAATCAGGGTCGCTGCTAGTGAGGCACCACAACCCACCATTACTTACTCACGTACAGTAAGTAAAAATGTTATATTGGTTTTGGAATTTGAACAAATGTACATAAAATTTTTATAGGTTGGTAAACTAACTTACAAAATTTGGTTTTTCTGCAGTCTCCACTCATGTGACCTGTCCCTCTTATTCAACGATGGGGATCACCAGTGAGCAGTCAGAAAAGAAAGCTAGACTTCTCCAAAGACATTGGTAGTGGCAACGAAAGAGGGGATAACTAGAATAAATGTATGGCGGGATACATAGATGTAATTTTTTGTTTTTATACACATAGATATACATTTTGATCCACTATTTTGTATTATGGCCATGTGGCATGCCAATTTTTGTAACATTATTTCTATACATATATAATATAAAGCAAGGTTCAAATTTGTACATATATGACCGGCTTGATCTTGGAACATGATATGGTTGACTTGATATTGGAACATGATATGTGTGGTTCACCTATGTGATATAATGATCTGTGTGGTTAACATGTGTGCTAACTTATGAATTTCCAATACTTAAAGGAAGAATTTATGACTCGTCAACTTTTTAACATTATGGCTATCCTCAACTTTTTAATATCATAACCATATCATACACTACCTAAATTACATATACACTAACATCATAACACTAAGCCATGCATGCATGTGTAATATACCATATCATACCCTACAATACCTTATGATACTAACATCATACCCTACTAACATATAATAACATACCCTATGATACCTTATGATACTAACATCATACCATACTAACATACAATAATATACCATAACATAACATACTAACATCACACCATACTAACATACCATACCATTGTAATATACCATACTATACCCTACAATACTAAGATCATACCCTACAAACCCTAGTTGGTTTTCAATATGTACATGCATCCATGTGTTTCTGGTTCCATCTCATAACTTGTAAAGAGGTCACTAAACCATAGTTCCATGTCATAACTTCTCAAGCCTAGTGATAGCATGCAAAGTGGTGTTCATGAAAGCCTAGTTGGTTTCCAATTTGTACATGTCCATGTGTTTCTGGTTTCGTCTCTTAACTTGTAAAGATCTCACCGAACCCTAGTTCCATCTCATTACTTGATCTTGGAACATGATATGTGTGGTTCACCTATGTGATATAATGATATGTGTGGTTCACATGTGTGCTAACTTATGAATTTCCAATACTTAAAGGAAGAATTTATGACTCATCAACTTTTTAACATTATGGTTGTCCTCAACTTTTTAACATCATAACCATACCATACACTACCTAAATTACATATACACTAACATCATAACACTAAGTCATGCATGCAAGTAAAATATACCATATCACACCCTATGATACTAACATCATACCATACTAACAAGCAATAACATACCCTACAATACCCTATGATACTAACATCATACCAAACTAACATACAATTACATACCATAACATAACATACTAACATACTATACCATTGTAATATACCATACCATACCCTACAATACTAACATCACACCCTACAAACCCTAGTTGGTTTTCAATATGTACATACATCCATGTGTTTCTAGTTCCATCTCATAACTTGTAAAGAGGTCACTAAACCATAGTTCCATGTCATAACTTGTCAACCCTAGTGATAGCATGCAAAGTGGTGTTCATGAAAGCCTAGTTGGTTTCCAATTTGTACATGCCCATATGTTTCTAGTTCCCTCTCTTAAATTGTAAATTGCTCACTAAACCCAAGTTCCATGTCATAACTTGTCAACCCTAGTGATAGCATGCAAAGTGGTGTTCATTAAACCCTAGTTGGTTTCCAATTTGTACATGTCCATGTGTTTTTAGTTCTATCTCTTAACTTCTAAAGAGGTCACTAAACCCTAGTTCCATCTCATAACTTGTCAACCCTAGTGATAGCATGCAAATTGGTGTTCATGAATGCCTAGTTGGTTTCCAATTTGTACATGTCCATGTGTTTCTAGTTCCCTCTCTTAACGAGTAAAGCGCTCACTAAACCCTAGTTGCATCTCATTATTTGTCAACCCTAATGATAGCATGCAAATTGGTGTTCATGAAAGCCTAGTTAGATTCCAATTTGTACATGTCCATGTGTTTTTAGTTCCATCTCATAACTTGAAAAATTGCTCACTAAACTCTACTTCCATGTCATAACTTGTCAATCCTAGTGATAGCATGCAAATTGGTGTTCATGAAAGCCTAGTTGGTTTCCAATTTGTTTATGTCCATGTGTTTCTAGTTCCATTTCATAACTTGTAAATTGCTCACTAAACCCTAGTTCCATGTCATAACTTGTCAACCCTAGTGATAGCATGCAAATTGGTGTTCATGACATCCTAGTTGGTTTCCAATTTGTACATGTCCATGTGTTTCTAGTTTCGTCTCTTAACTTGTAAAGAGCTCACTGAACCCTAGATCCATCTCATTACTTGATCTTGGAACATGATATGTGTGGTTCACCTATGTGATATAATGATATGTGTGGTTCACATGTGTGCTAACTTATGAATTTCCAATACTTAAAGGAAGAATTTATGACTCATCAACTTTTTAACATTATGTCTATCCTCAACTTTGTAACATCATAACCATACCATACAATACCTAAATTACATATATACTAACATCATAACACTAAGTCATGCATGCATGTGTAATATACCATATCATACCCTACAATACCCTATGATACTAACATCATACCATACTAACATACAATAACATACCATAACATAACATACTAACATACCATACCATTGTAATATACCATACCATACCCTACAAACCCTAGTCGATTTTCAATATGTACATACATCCATGTGTTTCTAGTTCCATCTCATAACTTGTAAAGAGGTCACTAAACCATAGTTCCATGTCATAACTTTTCAACCCTAGTGATAGCATGCAAATTGGTGTTCATGAAACTCTAGTTGGTCTCCAATTTGTACATGTCCATGTGTTTCTAGTTCCCTCTCTTAAATTGTAAATTGCTCACTAAACCCTAGTTCCATCTCATTATTTGTCAACCCTAGTTGGTTTCCAATTTCTAGTTCCCTCTCTTGACTTGTAAATTGTTCACTAAACCCTACTTCAATCTCATTATTTGTCAACCCATGCAAAGTGGTGTTCATGAAAGCCTAGTTGGTTTCCAATTTGTACATGTCCATGTGTTTCTAGTTTCGTCTCTTAACTAGTAAAGAGCTCACTAAACCCTAGTTCCATCTCATAACTTGTCAACCCTAATGATAGCACGCAAATTGGTGTTCATGAAAGCCTAGTTGGTTTCCAATTTGTACATGTCCATGTGTTTCTAGTTCCCTCTCTTAACGAGTAAAGAGCTCACTAAACCCTAGTTCCATCTCATTGTTTGTCAACCCTAATGATAGCATGCAAATTGGTGTTCATGAAAGCCTAGTTGGTCTCCAATTTGTACATGTCCATGTGTTTTTAGTTCCATCTCATAACTTGTAAATTGATCACTAAACCCTAGTTCCATGTCATAACTCATCAACCCTAGTGATAGCATGCAAATTGGTGTTCATGAAAGACTAGTTGCTTTCCAATTTGTACATGTCCATGTGTTTCTAGTTTCATCTCATAACTTGTAAATTGCTCACTAAACCCTACTTCCATGTCATAACTTGTCTACCCTAGTGATAGCATGCAAAGTGGTGTTCATGAAAGCCTAGTTGGTTTCCAATTTGTACATGTCCATGTGTTTATAGTTCCCTCTCTTAACTTGTAAATTGCTCACTAAACCCTAATTCCATGTCATAACTTGTCAACCCTAGTGATAGCATGCAAAGTGGTGTTCATGAAACCCTAGTTGGTTTCCAATTTGTACATGTCCATGTGTTTTTAGTTCAATCTCTTAACTTCTAAAGAAGTCACTGAACCCTAGTTCCATCTCATAACTTGTAAACCCTAGTGATAGCATGCAAATTGGTGTTCATGAAAGCCTAGTTGGTTTCCAATTTGTACATGTCCATGTGTTTCTAGTTCCCTCTCTTAACGAGTAAAGAGCTCACTAAACCCTAGTTCCATCTCATTATTTGTCAACCCTAATGATAGCATGCAAATTGGTGTTCATGAAAGCCTAGTTGGTCTCCAATTTGTACATGTCCATGTGTTTTTAGTTCCATCTCATAACTTGTAAATTGCTCACTAAACCCTAGTTCCATGTCATAACTCATCAACCCTAGTGATAGCATGCAAATTGGTGTTCATGAAAGACTAGTTGCTTTCCAATTTGTACATGTCCATGTGTTTCTAGTTTCATCTCATAACTTGTAAATTGCTCACTAAACCCTACTTCCATGTCATAACTTGTCTACCCTAGTGATAGCATGCAAATTGGTGTTCATGAAAGCCTAATTGGTTTCCAATTTGTACATGTCCATGTGTTTCTAGTTCCGTCTCTTAACTTGTAAAGATCTCACTGAACCCTAGTTCCATCTCATTACTTGATCTTGGAACATTATATGTGTGGTTCACCTATGTGGTATAATGATATGTGTGGTTCACATGTGTGCTAACTTATGAATTTCCAATACTTAAAGGAAGAATTTATGACTCATCAACTTTTTAGCATTATGGTTATCCTCAACTTTTTAACATCATAAACATACCATACACTACCTAAATTACATATACACTAACATCATAACACTAAGTCATGCATGCATATGTAATATACCATATCATACCCTACAATACCCTATGATACTAACATCATACCATACTAACATACAATAACATACCCTACAATACCCTATGATACTAACATCATACCATACTAACATACAATAACATACCCTACAATACCCTATGATACTAACATCATACCATACTAACATACAATAACATACCATAACATAACACACTAACATACCATACCATACCCTACAATACTGACATCACACCCTACAAACCCTAGTTGGTTTTCCATTAGAGAGAATTTGAGGTCAAAAATGGGCCTCCTAAGAGATGTACTACAAAAATATAAGATATTAAAAATATTATGAGTTAGGGGTTTTATGGGGTAGGTATATATGACAACTCACCTCCCACACTACTTTTTATGCACAATATAAATAACCATGGTTGAGTTACTTTTCTAAAATGACTA
>LPNX010001035.1:65730-246429 GCA_001517045.1 Pseudotsuga menziesii | reverse complement strand
GGGGGATGATGTCATCTACTAGAATGTAATTGGTTGATTTTTATAGTACATTTTGGTCCTTTTGAGGCCCATTTTTTACCTCAAATTCTCTCTAATGAATATGTACATACATCCATGTTTTTCTAGTTCCATCTCATAACTTGTAAAGAGGTCACTAAACCATAGTTCCATGTCATAGCTTGTCAACCTAGTGATAGTATGCAAAGTGGTGTTCATGAAAGCCTAGTTGGTTTCCAATTTGTACATTTCCATGTGTTTTTAGTTCTCTCCCTTAACTTGTAAATTGCTCACTAAACCCTAGTTCCATGTCATAACTTGTCAACCCTAGTGATAGCATGCAAAGTGGTGTTCATGAAACCCTATTTGGTTTCCAATTTGTACATGTCCATGTGTTTTTAGTTCTGTCTCTTAACTTCTAAAGAGGTCACTAAACCCTAGTTCCATCTCATAACTTGTCAACCCTAGTGATAGCATGCAAATTGGTGTTCATGAAAGCCTAGTTGGTTTCCAATTTGTACATGTCCATGTGTTTCTAGTTCCCTCTCTTAACGAGTAAAGAGCTCACTAAACCCTAGTTCCATCTCATTATTTTTCAACCCTAATGATAGCATGCAAATTGGTGTTCATGAAAGCCTAGTTGGTTTCCAATTTGTACATGTCCATGTGTTTTTAGTTCCATCTCATAACTTGTAAATTGCTCACTAAACCCTAGTTCCATGTCATTACTTGTCAACCCTAGTGATAGCATGCAAATTGGTGTTCATGAAAGCCTAGTTGGACTAGGCTTTCCAATTTGTACATGTCCATGTGTTTCCAGTTCCGTCTCATAACTTGTAAATTGCTCACTAAACCCTAGGTCCATGTCATAACTTGTCAACCCTAGTGATATCATGCAAATTGGTGTTCATGAAAGCCTAGTTGGTTTCCAATTTGTACATGTCCATGTGTTTCTAGTTCCCTCTTTGTTGAGGCTTGGAAAATCGCAGGCAACAAGAGCAAGGGATTCTCCTTAGTAAACGTTCCCAACTATCCCGTTACTGTTTGGTATGGGGAATCCGTCCGGTTTGCGTTTCGGCTATTGTAGGTCAAGTGACAAAATAAAAAGGTTTTACCGTTTGCGGCCCGATCCACCATGTATGTTTTAGTTTTTATATTAAAGTATGAGATGCAAGTGCCTATATAAGAATGCATATTGATAGAGAATACGAGGAGCAATCACAATGTGATGCGCAGGTTCTTACCTCTTGTCTTAAACTCTCTCGCATCTAAATCACACACAGCAAGAAAACTAAAACTAACTATCTAACCTATCCCTAGGGAGTAATATTATCATTCATTAATGAGTAATGTGTTTTGCACATGCATTAAGAAAAATCACAGATAACTGATACCTCTTTCAAAACACATGAACATTTAAAGATATTTGAACAACCAGATAGCCAAATGTTTATGAACAACATTCATTACTCATGGTGGAAAATTCATAGAATAAACAAGAGAGCATTCATACAAGAACATAGGTTCAAAGAGATAGAACAATCTCACAGTTCATGGACACAAGACTAAAAACGAAATAGTTCACATTCAGCAAATCCACGGCACAACATTTGAAAATTTCCACAAAGGTTTCTCCAACAAGAAACTTGTAATTTCTTTATGCAAAAGGAAATAGTTCTTCTTACATCAGATTCTCACAAATATGTCCAGGAAAAAGTCCCTTATTCCCTCTAATTCTCCTATATTTATACAAACAACAAACCTTTGGGTTTCCCCCCCGGGTGACCTTTGGGGTTCCCCCAACCATTTAATCTTACAATTTTGTCCTTTGTGAGTGCTCATGATTCGTACAATACGTTACATTTTAGATTAAGATTTACAAGCACTTTGTAAAAAGGGACTGGCTTGGTAACTGATGAGCCATTTCCAAGCCCGGTCCTCTACTGCTATCAATTATGCTTAGTAATCCATTGGTCCTTTTAAATTCCTGTTGTTCTCAGATTTTCACACTCTTCTTTTTTAGCAACTCCTCTACTTCTTACTTTTTCTTTCTTCAGCCAACTCCCTTCTACTTTGTCCTTCAGCCATGTCTTCTTTGCAGCAGTAATCATAAAACTGAGGTCTGAAGAATCTTCTAAGTTCGTCTGTAGTTAAAACAAAAATTCATCATTAATTCGGACTGCATTTTTCAACAAACGTAAACCATACTAACAATAAAATGATCATCAAAATGAGGCCCTATACTGCGCTCTCATCGCGAAAACCTTAAAATGATAAGAATCTGAAACCTCTGTCGCCCATAAGATAGGGTAAAAACACACATAGAAAAGGCGGGAAAAACCCTCACCGGCGGGAAAAATCGCTAAAGTATCGGGAAGATAGTCTTATTCACGGCCGCAACAGCGGGCTTCAGACAAGCAATGAGTTTCAGGAGACTACTAAGTCTATCGGCGTCGAAAAGACTAAATACTATAGCATCGGGTGGAAAAATATCCTCGTCAACGAACAGAACGACATAAATGTCGGGTGATTAGTTTAGCTAAGGGCTCCGCAGTCAACATAAAACATCAGCGGTCAGCAACTCTATAAGTCGGATGGTTAGTGCATTATGGAGCCGCAACGGCGGAAGACAAAAGAACTATGGCTTCCACAGCAAATAAAACATATCGACAAAAACCAAAACAAACTATCGGCGAGTGAAACAGCTATAGGATCGGACGATCAGTTCAAAGAGAAGCCGCAATGGCAGGTGATGAACAAACTAAAGGCTCTACGACCACCCGAGAACATCGACGATCGGAGGCTCTGAAGACTAAACCGTATCACGTCGGCACATGGACCAACTAACCGTCGGAGAGATAGCGTACTGTGCAGCCACAACGATGAAAGACGAAAGAACTACAGCTTCTGCAATAATAGAAAACAAAGGTGAAAATCAAACCATCGGTGAAAATCAGAACAAACCATGTTGGATGGTTAGTCCTCTCCAGAGCCACAATTATGGGAATCAAATAGACTGCGGCTTTCGATCAAAGTCATAAACCGCTCCGAGAGAGAAAAGAAAAGGTTATTGCAAGCAACGTTTTAACCAATAAAGTCACGTAATCGGCGAAAGAAAAACTAACCATCAGCCCATTCTTTATCTGTCCTCCGAAACGGAAATGATATAGAAGGCTGATGCTCTGATCATGATAAAATGCCGATAGTCCGAAGAAAACAAAACAGGTAAAGGCGCATCGGCGAAAATAAAACTAGGCATTGGAACGTTCATTGCTTAATCTCCGCAATGGTGGCTGCATAGAGAACTACGGCTCCTATTTACTGTTTAAAAGACTTTCGACAATGAAAAACAAAATTTCAAGTTCAAGTCCAACAAAAAAATAGACATTCAAACTCCCAAAAATGGCAAACAGTTAACCCCAATTCAACCTCATGATCCAAATTCGTAGCAGAAGACAACATAGTTCATCAATCGAAACAAATCCAAGCAATACAAGATTTAAAAGGAGGGTCCAAAAAAATTTAAAAAATTTTGGAAATTGTTGCAGCTGCAACAATTGGCGACTACCTGGTGAACCCAAATCTCTGGACAATTTCTTCCTTAAGTAACAGATTGTTTAACAATAAAACCAACATGTTAATTCTTCTAGAGGTCTGGATTTCCCAAATGGCAAATGTATGTACTTTTAATCATTAATGATAGTCCAATTAGGAAAATGGAAACCAGGATTTCAAAGTCAAGATAACTCTTTTGAGGCCAGGAATATGAGTTTCATTTATTACCTCTGTTTAAAGGTAGCTTCCATCTTGGACACCACAAGATTGTAACATATGGTAAACAGAAATATTCATTTGTTCCTCATTCCCATGCCATTTTGCACTTTTTGTGCTTTTGGACTTTTGTCCTTTTATTTGAGTCCTCCTGCATGCCTTGCTTTCTGAATTTTTATTTAGGCTCCTCTATCCATAGTGTCCTTTTGTGTGAGAGATGTATTTAATTTTCAGCTCATGGACGAAGAAGAACTTTTGGCAATTTAATACTCATATGATTTAGTAATTTGTTTTGATACATATTTCTTTCTAAGGAGTTTTGACTCTTATTTCCTTTTGGCTTTCAGTTCTTGGCGTGGGATCATTTATATATAATATATTGTTTACCTTGCTTCCTTTCCATGGGTCATTTGCTGTCACTCCCTAGGACATTTTAAATGTGAGATGGATGGAGCCTCGAAATAGTATTCCAGACTTTTTGTTCCTGAGTTATTTTACAAGGATTAAGTAGGACTTCAATGTGTTCATAACCATTCAGGAAAACTGTTCAACTAGAAGAAATTCGTTCAGATAAAACAATAGTACACAGTCTTACACTCCAGGACTTTAGTTAATCCAAAATTTTGATGCCCTCCATGCAACCAAAAATTTGCCTCTTTTATTGAAATCAATCAAAATCTAAATTGAAAACAAGCATAAATAAAATAAATCAAACATACAACAAAATCAGTTTATTTATGTACAAAACAAAAAACAAAAAAATAAGGAAAAATAAGGTTTGAGAACCAAACCATTTACTGGTAAGTTCTCTTCCCACCCCTGTAAATCTTGCAATTTATAGGTTGAGCGGCCAAGTTTTGCTACAATCTGAAAAGGGCCTACCCATAACTGTTGAAACTTCATGTGCTTCCCATTTTCATCATGCAGCTGATCCCACTTAAGAACCAAGTCTCCCACTTCAAATTCCTTTGTTCTAGCTTTGTGTTTATCAAACCACCTTTTCACTACCTCCTGTTGTTGCTTAAAATGTTCTTTGGCCCTACATCTAGACTCTTCCACCTTCAAAAGATTATAGATTCTAAGTTGCAGGATTTTGTTATCTGTGCCCCTAGACTCTTGGGCTATTATGGAAGATGGTAGCATAATGTTAGGAGGTGTTATCACTCTAGGAAACTCCTCTAGGTTGTAGCTCGAGGATGCCTTGTAACTTAAACTATTTTTTGGGTTTTTTCTGAATCGGATCAAGCCGGATAACCTATATAACCTCTCACTCTCAAGACATGCATGAAGCTCACTCAATCACAAGGCTTTTAGTTACAACTTGTTCAGTAGTTTGACAAAAAGGTGCAGGGATGGAGAACTCACTAGGCTGGCAGACTTACACACATAACACATGCATATAAATGGATAAATCATGTTGAGGATGGTGTTTATAAATAAAATATCACTAAATAACCAATAGGATGACAGCTATCGGCCCTTTAATAAATCTGAAAATTACCTAAATGCACATTCAGGCAATAAACACAGGAAAGAAAGAGATGGCTGAACAAATCACAACAAAAGAGCTTATACTTCGAATAAACCAGATGAGACGCTTGATAATGGAACAGGCTCATAAATCCCCAGAGTCGAACCTTTATTAATCAGAAAATCATGGGCTTTATAGCCTCTTACAAAAATTATAGATCCTAAAAATCTGATCTGTTTATACAAAAAAAAATTGAAAGTACTAGTTTTTCCAGATTAGGGCTTCAAACCCTTGCTAACTGTTTGTTCATCTACTATAAAGATCTAGTTCACTGAGTGGTCTTTTAGTGACTGAAGTAGTAGCTGACAACCACCGCTATTGGTACGCTATGGAATTGCCACCAACAGCTAGTGTATTGGCATTGAACTGAAGTGCTTTTCCTTGTTTCTCTCGGCTGATTTTTACTTTGTCACCGATCGAAAGCTTTTTCTTCTGTTTCCTCGACGCCTCAAGTTTGAATGCTAGTCACAGCTTCGGTGCTCCAAGTCCCACTGTTTCCTCAGTTTATAGCCTTACTGCCCCGTCGCCGATCGGAGGCTTTTTCATTTAGCTCATCGGCACTCTGAATCTATACGATACATTTCTCCATCATTAGCTCATCGACGATCAGGAGCTGTGATGACTAGTGCATCAGGACCTTCTAGTGCATTGGGACCTTACTGGGTAACCAAACCTGTTGAAGATGTTCTCATATAAAAATCTCATGATGACGTGGTGAGTGGAATTTCTGGTGGGTATTGCTTCTATCCATTTGGTAAAGTAGTCAGTGGCTACTAAGATCCATTTATGCTGTCCACTGGAAGATGGATTTATTTCACCTATGAAATCCAGACCCCATTGCTGGAAAGTCCCATTCACTGTAACAGGCCTAAGGGGCAAGGACTTGAGCTACTACTTCCCTATAAACCTTTGACATTGGTCACATGCTCTTACAAAAGTGCATACAGCCGCAAAGAGGGCTGGCCAATAGTATCATGCTTTTAAGATCTTATGGGATGTGGTTTTCCAGTAGTGGTGGCCTCCACATGTACTGGAATGAAAGTGATGCATGACCTGCTCTACTTCCTCTTTATCTAGACACCTTAAGAAAATCCCAGACTGATCCCTCCAGTACAGTAGTTTGTCAATTATGCAAAACTTAACAGATTTCAATTTAAGACCTCGTGCTTGGTTAGGAGTAAGATCAGGGGAAACTTCTATTTTTAGCAAAAATTGAATGATACCTGAGTACCACTCACATGAAGATATGTTCTCAGCTACTGCTGGACTGTTATTCTGATCTTGATTTTCCTCTGTTTCAGCTGCCACCATAGTCTGCACCTTTGCTGACCTGACGTATGTGAAATTCATTCCCAGCAGTTCACAGTTTTCTTTGGCCATGAGTTTGGCCAGACCTAATCCTTTTACCAACTTGGTGGGTTTCACCTCTACATCGAACTCAATGAGTTTGGAAATCCACTTTGCTCTCTTCCCATCAATGTCAAGCTGAGTCAAAACATCCTTCACAGCAGCTGAAGGGACATATGCAATGACCTTTGCATGGAGAATGTAGATTCTATAGTTCTTCAAATATTTTATGAGGGCATAAGCCTGCTTCTCAATTGGGTCATACTTCAGCTCAGCATCTCTCAGGGTTCTGCTGAAGAAAGCAATTGGATGATCAAGACCTTCATCATTCTTTTGTAATAGTACAGCTGCCACTGTGTCATAAGATGCAAGAGAGAAAATGTAAAAACCCTTGGTGTAGTCGGGACTAATCAGGGTTGGGGCCTCCATGATGGCTTTATTAATGTCTTCAAAAGAATTTCTTGCCTGGTCGGTCCACTTGATTTCTACATCCCTTTTTAGCATGACGTTTATATGCTTTACCAGCTCGGAGAAGTTTGGAATGAATCTCCTGACAAAGTTTATCTTGCCTAAAAAGGACTGAATGTCTCTTTTTGACCTTGGTATTGACAGCTGCTGAATTGCCTCCACTCTTACTGGATCGATCTTTACACCTTTAGCTGAGACTATGTGGCCCAGGAGCTTTCCTTCATTGAGTACAAACTGGGACTTCTTGGGGTTCAGTGATATTCCATACCTTTTTCATTTTAGAAATACCTTTCTCAAATGCTGCAAGTGGTCATGATGGCTGTGAGAGTAAAATGTTAAGTCATCCAAATATATCAGCACATATTTATCTTTTAGCCCTACAAAATCTAGGTCCATAGCTCTCTGAAAAGTAGCCCCAGCATTCACTAGCCCAAATGGCATTTTAGCATACATGAAGGTGCCCCAGGGGGTGGTAAAGGCAGTCTTCTCTTGGTCGTCTGGGTGCACAGCCACTTGGTTGTATCCAGAGAAGCCATCAAGGAAGGACATGACCCTGGCCCCCGAGACTCTCTGCAGCAGATGTTCCATCTTGGGCAGTGGATAGTTGTCTTTTTTGGAACATTTGTTCAGGTTTATAAAATCCACACACAACCTGATTTCTCCACTTTTCTTTCTTACCACTACTAGATTTGCAATCCACTAGGAATACCTGATGGGGATTATGATCTTGGCTTTGATGAGTTTGTGGATCTCTTTGTCAATCACTGGTAATAGAAGAGGGCTTATGGGTCTTAGCTTCTGTTTCAAAGGAATGGTGTCCTTATCCAAAGGAATCCTGTGCTGGATGATGTTGGTGTCATACGTTTTTAGGTCACTATACTCCCATGCAAAGACATCAGCAAACTCTTTTATCAAGCTGCAATATTTAGACTTCTGTTCAGCAGTCATCCCAGTGGATAGATTTATCAGTTTTGGATGGCTCTGGCTGTCTATGTTGTGCTCTTGCATAGCAAGATCTAGCTCCCTTTTAGCAGGCTTGAAAGGGACATCATTGTGATCAAACAGTTCTTCCAGTGGTACTAGACCTCAGGGTATGTGGTTGCTGGGAAATTGGACGATATCGTGCTCAGTCACTTTATCTTTTAGCTTGAGCTGCTTGGATTCCTCTAGGTTAAGGTTTTTTTGGTCTATGTGTATGTCAGAGAATTCATCCACTAACTGAAGGAATTTACTAAGCTCCCCATCATTTTCAAACACCCTCCAAAATTTTACATTGTCTAGTAGAGAGGGTTTGTACTTGACCTGAACATCATAGCTGAGCCTAGGGGGTAAAGGAGGAACAAACAAACTTGCAGAGACAGCCAGGGAATCAGCCAGGTGATTCAAATCTCTAGGAATATATGACAGTTCAAAAAACATAAATGAGTCTCTGAGTTTCCATACCTCGTCTCTGTAGGCCTTCAGTCTAATATTTTTCGTCGAAAAAGTGTTGTTGACCTGCTGTATGATGAGGTCTGCGTCCCCAAAAATATTTATGCACATGATCCCCATCTCCTTGGCCGCTTTAACTCCCAGCAGCAAGGCTTCATATTCTGCTACGTTGTTCGTGGTTTTGAAATCGAGCTTATACGATAGGTGGATGTTCTCCTTAGATGGGGATATCAACACGACCCCTGTTTCTGTTGAGTTTTGAGTGCTTGCCCCATCGAAATACATGGTCCAGATCACTGTTGTGACTTATTTGGGCTGTGGACGGGTGGGCTCGGTGAGCTGAACTGATGTTTGCTGATTATCATCTATTTGCAAGATGCAAGATCCAAAATCGGTATCCACAATGTAGATGGGGTGATTTACTAAGCGACTCTCCTTGCTTATAATGTACGCTAGCTGATTTTCCCTGTACAGTCTCTTAGTTTCTCCTCCGAACATTGGAATGGTGGCGTATGTGAGATCCATCTAAAGAGTGCCACCCAATCTTTTGCTCCATGACCAGGACAACAAAAGGCCGAATTTTGGAGGAATATCAGCCACTGCGATGTCCATCATTACGCTTTTTGAAGGTAGCTGAGTTAAGTTTACAGCAAGGTCTTTAATGAGGCCCAAGCACTTGACCTTCCTGGAGTCAAAGGAGAATAAATTGTGGTAGGGTTTGGTAATGTTGAGGCCGATCTCATCCATCACAGCCTTTGGAATTAAGTTATGAGACACTCTTGAATCCAGCAAACAGTTATGGAGAATTTTATCATGGATGTTCAAGGATATATAGAATGGTGGGAAAGAGTCCTTTAGGTCTTCAATCATAGGGCCCAGGGTTACAACGGGCTTGTCATCTTGCAGGTTCACAAAGTTAGTGTCAATGTGCACCTTGGGCTGAAGGGAATTCAGAATGGAGGTTTTAAATGCATCATTCTTCATCAACACAATTAAAGGGAAAGGGATTTTAAATTTTTGAATTTCAAACTCAAGGTTGAAGGAATAATGCAGCCTATATAGAAACCTTACCTCATGAGATGTAGGTTTGAGTTGGACTTGATCAGGTGTGGCTGAAGGTGCTGGTTTATGCAATGCTTTGGATGGAACAACTACTTTCTTTGGTAAAACAACAACCTTTCTAGTAGGTGCAGCAGACTGTTTGACGGGTACAGTATTCTTTTTGAGTGGAGCAACCAACCTAGACCTCAGTTGGTAACCTCCCTGACCATCAGCCTAATAGACAACCTCTTCAGTGATCTGCTCATCAATCAGGGCTTCTTCGTACTCTTCCTGTGTCAGAAAAGAATAGTCCACCTCATCCTCCATGCAGTGGATATCGTCTTCAGCTTCTTCTTCTTCTTCTTCAATGAATTCTGGCCCTTCTTCTAATGCATCATTTTGGAATGGAGCTCTTATCCTCTGGTCTTCCCCTTGATTTCTCTCCCTTCTGAGAATCTGAACAGGGGGATTTCCTCTTCTATAAGGGACAAAATTTGGGTTTCAAGGAGCAAAGTCACTTGGCCATTTATTCCTCACTGGCAGATGTCCTTGGTCCTTCAATTTAAACATTTCAGCAGTCAGGTTATCTAAAATTTTGGTCATTTTTTCAATCTTTTTCTCTGATGCTGAAGCCCCACTGTAGTTTGTTGGCTGCTTTCTCCTGTCTACCTTCCCTTTGACCTTCTAAGATGCCAGAATGTTTGACTCTACCTCTAGGGCAGCATCCTGCTTGAGTGATAAGGAGGCAGACCTCCTTTCTCTAAGAAGTGGGCAGAAGTCAGAGTCAAAGGCATTCACGTAAGTTATCATAGCTAAGGTACCGGTGGGCTTAATCTCAATGGGGATCTTGCTGTACATGTTGTTGAATCTCTTGGTAAATTTGGAGACAGATTCACCATTTTCTCTTTTCAGGTTGTTGAATTCCGTGATATAGTAGAGGTGGTCTCTCCTCTCTCCCCAATGCTTTAGGAAAACGTCATCTAGGGCCTCTATGCCTACCACTAACCCAGCAGGCAGTTCTTTAAACTACTTCCTAGCCTGGCCATCCAGGCTTTGCACAAAAACTCTGGTCCATACATCTTCTTGTTCTATATTTATATTTTCAACATAGCTATAAAAATCCTCTAGATGTTCTTCAGCGGTGAAATCCCATTCCCCTATAAACTTAGGCATATACTTGAGGTAATCCTCGGTAGGCATGGCTGCAAGAGGATTTGGCAAAATTAGGGGCGCATACCTAGCTACCAGGATCCTTTCCATATTGGTCAATTGAGGGGTAGCCATATTGGAAATGGGTATGAACAAGGATGTGGAAGGCGGCATTGATGAAAATATTTGCTGAGAAGGCGGTGGTATACTTATCCCAGTGGAGTCACCAGGGATTGGATCTTCACAAGCAGTAGTGCTTGAAGATGCCCAAACCCTAGATTTTTCTGATGTATCTAAAAAAATTTGGGAATTAAAAGTTTCATTAGAATAAATATTAGCAAAAAGATTTCTTGAAATACCTGATGTAGCGTTTTGTGTAGCACTACGGGTCTGTCTTAGTAAAGCCCTAGCTTTCCTCAAGATTTCTTTTGGATCTGAAACAGGTGTTGCTGGTGGCCCCTTTGGGTTTGCTCTGGTACTTGGTCTTCTTGAAGCCACCTTATATCAATGGAGTCGCCAGATAGATGATTACAACCATAATAATGTCCAAGCCTTGTCTATCATCAAAGCATGGATCTATGTCGTATCCCAGGGAAGCTGAGCTTCAATCTCCTCTCCCCGAGAATGTTGCTACCTTGTTATCACTCCAGGAAACTCCTCTAGGTTGTAGCTCAAGGATGCCTGGTAACTTAAATTGTTTTTTGGGTTTTTTCTTAATCAGATCAAGCCAGATAACCTATATAACCTCTCACTCTCAAGACATGCATGAAGCTCACTCAATCACAAGGCTTTTAGTTACAACTTGTTCAGTAGTTTGACAAAAAGGTGCACAGATGGAGAACTCACCAGGATGGTAGACTTACGCACATAAAACATGCATATAAATGGCTAAATCCTATCGAGGATGGTGTTTGTAAATCAAATATCACTAAATAACCAATAGGATGACAGCTATCGGCCCTTTAATAAATCTGAAAATTACCTAAATGCACATTCAAGCAATAAACACAGTAAAGAAAGAGATGGCTAAACAAATCATAACAAAAGAGCTTATACTTCGAATAAACCAGAAGAGACGCTTGATAATGGAATAAGCTCATAAATCCCTAGAGTCGAACCTTTATTAATATAAAAATCATGGTCTTTATAGCCTCTTACAAAAATTACAGATCCTGAAAATCCAATCTGTTTATACAAAAAAAAAAATTGAAAGGAATAGTTTTTCCAGATTAGGGCTTCAAACCCTTGCTAACTGTTTGTTCATCTACTGTGAAGATCTAGTTCACTGAGCGGTCTTTTAGTGACTGAAGTAGTAGCTGAAAACCACCGCTGCTGGTATGCTATGGAATTACCGCTAATAGCTAGTGTATCGACGTTCAACTAAAGTGCTTTTCCTTGTTTCTCTCGCCCGATTTTTACTTTGTCACCGATCGAAAGCTGTGTCTTCTATTTCCTTGACACCTCAAGTCTGAATGCTTGTCGTAGCTTCGGCGTTCCAAGTCCCACTGTTGCTGCAGTTTATAGCCTTACTACCCCGTCGCCGATCAAAGGGTTTTTCATTTAGCTCATTGGCGCTCTGAATCTATACGATACCATTCTCCATCATTAGCTTGTCGGCGATCGAGAGGTTTGACGGCTAGTGCATCAGGACCTTCTTCATGGACATTGTCACAGTTTCGGAGGTGAAACTAACTAAATTCACCGATCTATAGTTCTCAGCTCTCCCGAACGCCAATGACTTCCCATTGTTTCGCTATCGGAATGATTTTCAGTTGATCAATCGGAAGCCTTGTCCGCCGCCTCAACGACACCGTAGAGTTGCTTGGATTTATCTCGTCGGTCTATAGCCCATAGAACCCACGATCGCCAATGAGCCTGTGTTGTCTCAAAACCCATAGTCTATTGGTTTCCCGCCATTTCGGCACCCTTGTGGACTATTGTGCCGACGATTAGTGATTCCAAGTTCCGACGCCAACACTGCGGAAATCTTCAGCTTTAACTCGTCGCTACTTAGTCTTGAGTCCCTCCGATCCCCAAAATTTTCATCTAATCACGGAGGCTTCAATCTGTTCTTTTTTCCTCGTTGCAGCTCTTTAGTAGACTAAATCGCTGACGGTTAGTCTGTATGTCTTCCGATCACTGATGATCTTTTATTGTCGCGCTATTGGAATGTTGTGATATTCGTCGATATGTATTCCTTTTGTTTCCTGCCATTACGGCTCCCCATTGAACTATCTTGCCGACAGCTAGTGATTCCACGTTCCGATGCCTAAGTTTTTATACGCTCGTGGGGCCCGTGGTTTGTATATCTTCCGCTCTTTCGGTTCCTTAGCGAACTATTTTGCCGATGACCTTAGTGTTTTCAAATCTCGAACTACTTTCATCGCTGTCGGAGGTCATTGGAAGTCTGAATCGGAACGCTTAGTCACTATATTCTCCGCCATTGCAGCGCCTTTGAGAACTAACTCGCCGATTTGTTAAAGTTTTTGAGTCCCAAATTGATTTCGTCTGCGATCGGAACTCAAAACCTCTCTCCATTGGAACTCAAAAACTCTCTCCATCAAAACTCTTAGTCTATATTTCCTCCATCGTTGCGGCGCCTTTGAGAACTAGCTCGCCGATCTGAAGTCTTCACAGCTTCCGATTGATGTTTGAAAAACGTTCCGATGGTGTAAACAGTTTCAGCAATACGCCTATTTGCCAAAGGGGTCTTCCACCTTCTATTTATCTTCCATCTTTCGGTGGCTAATGGGATGTTATGATCCTCGCCCAAGCCACTAAAACCACAACTTCGTGAAATTTGCATCAAAAATAGAGGTCTTCAAAACTATTAGTGATCTTTGTATCCTTCATTGCATCATTTAAATTCTTCATACTATCAAAAATAAATTTATTTTATTTGAGAGATAACAGGAGGAAGTATAGCCTCTTTTCCATAAACAAGGGTATACGGTGACACACCTAAGGAATTATTGGGTGTGACCCTATCATCCCAAAGAGTGTTCGGTAATGCTAAATGCCAACTTCTCTAGTTTTCGATCACGGTCTTTTTTAAGATCCTAACCAAATTCTTGTTTGTAGATTCTGCCAAACCATTCCCTTGTGGGCAGTAGTTGGCAGAATAATGCAACTTAATTCATTTTTCATGAGCAAATGCAGTTAATCTAATGAAAGAAAAATAAGTAGCATTATCAAAAACCAAGGAAATTGGAACCCCAAACCTGGTCATAATATGATCTTGCAAGAAATCCATGACTGCATCTTCATTGACTCTACGTAACGGAATGGCCTCGACCCATCTAGTGAAGTAGTTAGTTGCCGTTAAAATTTATTTGTGCTGCAAGGAAGAATTTGGTTTTATTTCTCCAATGATATCAACTCCCCATTGCTCAAATGGTTCTATTATTGTCACAGGCTTCAATGGTCCTGCTGCTTTGGCTTGTCTTCCCCCACACCTCTGGAAAATATCACACTTTCTAACATGGGCATGCGCATCCTTGAACAGCGTGGGCCAATAGTATCTGGCTTTGAGAATATTGTGGGCTGTCGTATCTCTGGAAAAGTGACCTCTAGCAGGCCCATCATGTAACTCTGTTATGACCTTTTGGGCATCTTCTTTCTCTAAGCATCTGAGAAGGACTCCATTATAATTATTCCTGAATAAAATTCCATCAATGATCTAATATGCAACTAATTTAAGGCACAACGGTCTTCGCTGTTTGGAATTCCAATGTTCTGGCAACAATCCTTCCTGAAGATAATGAACAAGGTCTCGGTACCAGGAATCTGGAGCTATGAAAAGAGGACATACATCCAGCATATGTAATTCAACTTCATTTTCCCAATCATTTTCCTCATTGTTTTTACCTTCAACCATTAATTTTCACAGTCCTTGCCCTTTAACTATGCAAGCTGGTTTGAATTCAAGGTCATATTCTTGTAATGCTGTTACCCAGTTGCCTCTTCTTTCTCCTAATTCTTTTTGCACGAAAAGAGACTTCACAGCTGGGTGTGTAACTATTACCTTTGTCTAATTCTTAAGTATGTATGGCCTGAATTGTTTTACCGCTTTGAAGACTGCATAAGCTTGTTTATCCACAGCTGGGTAATTCAATTCAGCCCCCTCCAGACCAGTGCTCATAAATGATATGGGGAACTCATCTCCCCCATCTTCCTTCTGAGTTAGCACCGCTCCTAATGAATCGTCATATGCGAAAGTGTACAAAATAAAATCCTTCTCAAAATTTGGACTTTTGAGAGAGGGTGCATGAGCAATAGATGTCTTTATTTTACTGAATGCATTCTTCTCTACATCAGTCCACTTGAATTGTACACTTTGTTTCACCATTTGCTACAAAGGTTTAACAATTTGAGCGAAATCCGGCACAAGCCTTCGCACGAAATTTATTGTGCCTATAAATGATTGCATGCCTTTTTTATTATGGGGTAAGGGGATCTGTTCGATAGCTTTGATCCTTTCCGGGTCTATGGAGATCCCCTTCTTAGAAACCACGTGACCCAGTAGCTTTCCTTCTATAACAGCAAACACACATTTCCTTGGATTCAGTGAGATGTCGTACGACAACGATGTATAATACGGCTTGACTCCAGATCTAATAGGAATGACATGCTGTATAATCTTGGTGTCATATGTTTTCATCTCTTCATATGTCTAGGCAAACACATCTTTGTACTGTTTGAACAAACTGATGAACTTATTTATTTCACCTGGGGAGCAACACTTTCCCAAATTTACATATTTGGGTTTAACTTCAGTTCCCAAATTTATCAACTCGAATTGCAAAGACGAGCTATGAGTCTTGACATTTGCTAGTCTTCTGAATTTGTTGTTTAAATCAAACATCCACTCTAAGGTCCTGACCCCTTTAGGAATAAATTTGTCGAATTTTAACTCAGCTTGGTGTTCTTCATCATCGATAATTACCCCGTTGAATGTCTCATCATTCATCAAACATTCCAAGATTTGTTGATCATCATCAAAAACTCGTAGATTAGTAATCATGTCTGGAATTGAAGGCCTAAAAAGCAATTCAATAGAACACTTGTTATTTGTAGGAACAAGCCTTGCAGCTGAGGTAGCTAACAAGTCAGATGCTACATTCTTAAGTCTAGGAATAGATACAATATTAAATGCATAAAAATTTGTCATAAAATCCCACACTTCATTCTGATAAGCTTTTAAATGATTTCGAATTTGCTTTACAATTATTTTAGAATCCCCATACACTTTAAGATTTTCTACTTTTAATTGAATTGATTTTCTTAGTCCCTGAACTAATCCTTCATATTCGGTTGTGTTATTGGTACATTCAAACTCTAATCCACATGAAAGAAAATGTTTATTTTTCTTTGGATCAATCAGGACACAGCCAGCTCCTGATCCTTCCAAATTTTTAATCCTTCAAAGAAAAGTGTCCAAAAACTATCTACTTCTATTGTATTTGAATCAACAACTACATCTGCAACTAAGTCTACTATTTTACAGTCAAATTCATCAGCTCGTGAAAATAGAAGGAGATCGGGCTGTGTGCCTGGTGTATCGTCGGCTTCTTCCGCTTGGTAGTTTCCCGGTTCTAGTTCAATGAAGTAATTCCCCAATACATAATTCATTGGTTCATTCTTACCCTCCAACTGGGTAACATTGTGCTTCATGTGGGGCTCTCTTAATACTTTAATTTGATTGGGGCTTCCCTTGTAAGGAAACCACAGATGTGACCAATCTGAGGCAAAATATCCATTTAGCTTTGCTGACCAATCCCGGCTCAAAACAAGCCCATAAGCCTCAGGTATGTCTACTACTACAATATCGATGAACTGACATACCTTTTCATTTGAACATAATCGAATCAGAACATCCTCCATTTCCCCAATTTCCTTCACATTTGTTCTGTCTAGCTGAATAACCTTCCAGGTAGATGGTTTAGGCTGTCCATTTATCTTTTTGCAAACTGAAAGTGGCATAACATTGATTGATGCCCCTGAGTCTACCAAACAGTTTTGCACGTTATGATTGAAAATTTCAAAGGTCAGGAGAAATGGTGGGATTTTGCATTTAGGCTTACCTCCTACACTTGCTTCACCAATTTCTTCTTCTTGGGGTTGATTGTCGATGGGAAGCTTTTCTTAAAGTGTTGCAAGCACTTTTAACAATCTTTCTTTCTGCTAAGGCATATTATACATTTCAAACAGTGAGATATTTGCCTTAGCCCTTTTAATATCTTCCATAATGTCGTACTCCATCTTATGTTCTTTGAGATTCTTTTTTACATCATCAGTCTTCTCCTCAATGGGTTTAATAGGCATGTTGATTTGCTTTGGATCCTGACTCATAACGGTGAATTCAGGTATTTTATCAGCTGTGGTGCTCTTCTGAATTTTCTTTACGTTCTCTTGAAGTCTCTTAATTTTTGGGATAACTGATTTGTCTTTATCTAACAAACTTTGACTTCTTGTTGTCACGTTTGTTTCTAATATTTCCTCCTGTTTCAGAGTACTTTCATCTTATGTATCAAAAAGTGAGACACAGTCCCATAAAACCATAGCATCATCCTCTTGTCTTTCTGTGGATTTATTACCATTTTCTTCTTCATCATCAGCTTATGTTAGTTTAGAGTCCAATAGCTGATTCATTACTAATGTCATTGAATTTATCCATTGAGGGAAACTTTTTTCAGAATGGGGTTGTTGATGAAAGGTGCAAAAGTTATCCATACCTACCTCTGTTAAGTTCATTGATGCGGCACTGTGCGGAGGAGGTTTAGATTGATTGTTGTCTTCTCTCCTCTTATAGTAAGGCTTATAAGACTTTTGAGCTTCCTTTTCTTTCTCCAAATCTATTATTCTGTTGGAGAGCTTCTGCATCATCTTCACCATTCCTTCAAAGTCATGTGACTGCTCCTCCTTAGGCTTAGTAAATAATAAGGCTTTCTTACCAAAAAAAAATTCTCTCGACTGCTCAGGATAATCTTCTATGCTCTCTCTTTCAGCTTCTACTCTCTCAGCTTCTTCATAAGTTTCTGATAAGGTAGGTTTGACTTTCACCTTGGCAAACATGGCCAAGTCAGGACCTAAAGCTGAAGTATAGTATTCGATCAAAAATTTATCAGAAGACTTATCAGTTGCAGAAAAATTCTTAAGATAAGCAGCAAACCTTTGGGTGAAACTATGCACTTTCTCTTTTCTTTCTTGCTTTAAAGCGCATAACCCTTTCATTAGAGCTGCGTGAGTTTTCTGGGCTGCATATTTATTTCTGAATATCCTTTCAAAAGTGTCCCAATATGGGATTGAGTTTGCGGGAAGAGAAAAATACCATGAGGCTGCTGCTCCTTTCAGGTTATGTGGAAACAATCTGCAAACTACACCTTCATGTTCTCCAACCCTTAGCCCTTCTATAGCCAAGTAGAAGCTTTGCAAATTATCATCTACTAAAATCTTTTCACTGGGATCAAACTTAGGCAACATTTTCTCAAAATCCTGAGGTAAGTCATGCAAAGGAGGTGCCAGGTTTAGAGGTGACCTAGCCTTCCAAGTAGGTGGTGGATTTGGTGGGTTGGGTGGCTGGTTTGCATTTACGCCTGCCATGAGTCTGGGTGGAGAGTGAGGTGGTGAATGAATAGGAGTATTAACAGGTGAACCGTAAGGTGTATCTGGGCCTACTTGATTCAAAGGCTGTACAACTTCCTGTAAGGCTGTTTCTACAAGTTCTTCCAAATCTCCAACCAACACTGAGTCTTCCAATATAGGGCGGTCTTTATTTTTATATTCTCTTCTGGGTAAGTCAAGGATAATAGGTAATCCTCCAATATTCTTCACATATGCCCTAGTATGTCTTCCCAAATAATTCACTACTTCATTATTGACAGAATACAAATGCTCTTTACCCTTCTCTTCAGGAATTGGATTGGGAAACAAACTGCTCTCAGAACTGTTACCAGTTGAGTAATTTCGAGGAAAGGGGTTTCCTCGGCCAACCATGCACTGGCTGCCCTCCTTCTAGCGCCAAAACTGTTGAGGCCTAGAAAATCGTAGGCAACAACAGTAAGGGATTCTCCCTAGTAAATGTTCCCAACTAGCCCGTTACTGTTTGGTATGGGGAATCCATTTGGTTTACGGTCCAACTGCCGTAGGTCAAGTAACAAAATAAAAAGGCTTTACCTGTCACGTCCCCGTCCCTCAACCAGCGAAGAGGACGCGACGAACATAAAACACAGCCGGGAAAACAGCCCATGAACATAAAATAGAGGATATCAATGCTAAAATTAAAGCCTAAACAACAGGCACAATTCATCATACAAGGATGCACAGTCCTTCAACAATCAACGAAAGCAAACACATATACATTCCAGCATTTAACATCATTATAAATTACAGAGAGGCAGTAAACAGTAGCACTTATCTTTTGATGAGGAATTCACCCGCAACCAGCTACGTCGCTACAACGTTCCACCCAACCATAGGCCAGCTTGCTCATCAATCTCTCAGCAACGCTGCCACCCCCGAGCTGGGCATGATTCCTCCGGAATAAGGGTCAATTGCAGGCTTATACATAGCCAAGGGGCACAAACAGCAACCAACACAACTGGGTTTCACAGGCTTTCAACAGACAAGCCAAGCCAGCACAGTCCGAAGACTAACCATTGCACTCAGGCAATTACTTAGCTGTCACAGCTTAAACAGGGCAAACGAATTCTGAGTCATTCTTGGCCCTATCATGGCCAAAATGACTCTCACTCGAATTTACAACAGCCCCAGACGTAACAATAATGACATTCACAACATGGGGAAAACTACAGCCCTAAATCTATCAGTGAGCACAACTTACAACCGGGAAAAACGGCCCAAATAGCCTGTGAGACAGCCAAAAACGTGAATGGCCCTTCACAGTCAGTCGTGGATGCAAGAGCACGGCTCTCAGCTCTCCTTGTGCGCCCCAAACAGAAGAATACATGTGCGTGGTTAAACAATCCGAACCAGCAAGGAAAGGAACAAACAATGGAGGCCCTGCGTGAGGAAAAACGGCTCCGTTTTTGTCCGTGGATGCACACACAATAGGAAGGACGCGAATTTGCAGTTCGTGGGTGCTCAGCAACTCGTGGGGGAGAGGAAGAAAACCTGCGTGAGACCCAAAAACGCCCCAAAACCTGTGCGTGAGGAGAATCCAGAAACAAAATCGTTGTGAGAGTGAACTAGCCATGGAAGAGTGCGTTAGGGAGAAGAATGGGCAGACGTGGGTGGAGTGAGCAGGTGGGCAAAGGACTGACAGTCCTACCACCCCACTCCCAAAGGCATTAACTGCCTCAACCACCAGCAGCCATTACTCCTCAGCTACCCAATCAAAACATTAAAGAGGTTGGAAGAGGTTGGATGAGACAAAAGGTGACAAACAACAAAGGTGGTGAAACATGGGTTTCCCCCCCATAACCAAGGTTTGACATCCCCCACCCCTTATCCTTTGGAACCATGCCCTTTTCATTCAACGTTGCACTGCCGTAGCTGGTTGTGGTCTATTTTTAATTGATGTGCGTGCTTACATGATGCCGAATTATAATGTGCCTTATAGCACGACATATCACCGACAATTATCCCCATTGCCGAAACATACACAACCAAATCGATGGTGGGGCTTTTGCCTTGAGCTCCTCACCACGATTAATTACAATATATACATCATGCAAACGGGGTCAAAACCGGGGACATTACATTACCGGTTGTGGCCCAGTCCATCGTGTATGTTTTAGTTTTTATATTAAAGTATGAGATGCAAGTGCCTATCTAAGAATGCAGATTGATAGAGAATACGAGGAGCGGTCACAATGTGATGCACAGGTTCTTACCTCTCTTCTTAAACTCTCTTGCATCTAAATCACACACAGCAAGAAAACTAAAACTAACTATATAACCTATCCCTAGGGAGCAAGATTATCATTCATTAATGAGTAATTTGTTTTGCACATGCATTAAGAAAAATCACAGATAGTTGATACTTCTTTCAAAACACATGAACATTTAAAGATATATGAACAACCAGATAGCCAATTGTTTATTAACAACATTCATTACTCATAGTGGAAAATTCATAGAATAAACAAGAGATAATTCATACAAGAACATAGGTTCAAAGAGTTAGAACAATCTCACAATTCATGGACACAAGACTGAAAACGAAATAGTTCACATTCAGCAAATCCATGGCACAACATTTGAAAAATTCCACAAAGATTTCTCCAACAAGAAACTTGTAATTTCTTTGTGCAAAGGGAAATAGTTCTTCTTACATCAGATCCTCACAAAAATGTCTGGGAAAAAGTTCCTTGTTCCCTCTAATTCTCCTATATTTACACAAACAACAAAACCTTTGGGTTGCCCCCCCGAGTGACCTTTGGGGTTCCCCCAATCATTTAATCTTACAATTTTTTCCTTTGTGAGTGCTCATGATTCGTACAATACAATACATTTTAGATTAAGATTTACAAGCACTTTGTAAAAAGGGACCAGCTTGATAACTGATGATCCATTTCCAAGCCCGTTCCTCTGCTGCTATTAATTATGCTTAGTAATCCATTGGTCCTTTTAAAATCCTGTTGTTCTCAGATCTTCACTCTCTTCTTTTTTAGCAACACCTCTACTTCTTACTTTTTCTTTCTTCATCCAACTCCCTTCTGCTTTGTCCTTCAGCTATGTATTCTTTGCAGCAATAATCATCAAACTGAGGTCTGAAGAATCTTCTAAGTCTGTCTGCAGTTAAAACAAAAATTCATCATTAATTTGGACTGCATCTTTTCAACAAACGTGAACCATACTAACAATAAAACTGATCACCAAAATGAGGCCCTGTACTGCGCTCTCGTCGCGAAAAACTTAAAATGATAAGAATATGAAACCTCCGCCACCCATAAGATAGGGTAAAAACACACACAGAACAGGCGGGAAAAACCTGGCACCGACGAGAAAAATCACTAAAGGATCGGCAGGATAGTCTTATTCACAGCCGCAACGGCATGCTTCAGACAGACAACGAGTTCCGCGAGACTACTAATTTATCAGCATCGAAAAGACTAAATACTATAGCATCCAGCTGAAAAATCTCCTCGTTGGCGAATGGAACGACATAAACGTTAGGTGATTAGTTCACTAAAATGCCGCAACGACGGAAACTACATCGGCTAAGGGTTCCACAGTCAACATAAAACATCGGCAATCGCCAACTCTATAAGTCACATGGTTAGTGCATTATGGATCCACAACGGCGGAAGACAAAAGAACTATGGCTTCCGCAGCAAATAAAACATATCGGCGAAAACCAAAACAAACCATCGGCGAGCAGAATAGCTATAAGATCGGACGATCAATTCAAAGAGAAGCCGCAATGGCGGGCGATGAACAAACTAAAGGCTCTGCGACCACCCAAGAGCATCGGTGATCAAAGGCTCAGAAGACTAAATCGTATCCCATCGGCACATGGACCAACTAACCATCGGAGAGATAGCGTACTACGCAGCCGCAATGGCGGAAGACAAAAGAACTACAAGTTCCGCAATAATAGAAAACAAAGGTGAAAATCAAACCATCGGTGAAAATCAGAACAAACCATGTCGGATGGTTAGTCCGCTCTAGAGCCGCAATTGCGGGAATCAAATAGACTACGACTTTCGATCAAAGTCATAAACTACTCTGAGGGTGAAAAGAAAAGGTTATCGCAAGCAAAGTTTGAACCAATAAAGTCACGTAATCGACAAAAGAAAAACTAACCACCGGCCCATTCTTTATCTGTCCTCCGAAACGACGGTGATATAGAAGGTTGATGCTCTGATCGTGATAAAATGCTAATAGTCCGAAGAAAACAAAACAGGTAAAGGCGCAACGGCGAAAATAAAACTAGGCATCGGAACGTTCATTGCTTAATATCCGTAACGGCGACTACGTAGAGAACTACAGCCCCGATTTACTGTTTAAAAGACTTCCAACAATGAAAAACAAAATTTCAAGTTCAAGTCCAACAAAAAATAGTCATTCAAACTCCCGAAAATGGCAAA
Source organism: Pseudotsuga menziesii (assembly GCA_001517045.1). Lineage (NCBI taxonomy): Eukaryota > Viridiplantae > Streptophyta > Pinopsida > Pinales > Pinaceae > Pseudotsuga > Pseudotsuga menziesii. The sequence continues at coordinate 223,641 of LPNX010001035.1, read as the reverse complement.
CAGTTAACCCCAATTCAACCTCATGATCCAAATTTGTAGCAGAAGACAACATAGTTCATCAATCCAAACAAATCCAAGCAATACAAGATTTAAAAGGAGGGTCCAAAATTTTTAAAAAAATTGGGAAATTGTTGAAGCTGCAACACTCTCTTAACTTGTAAATTGCTCACTAAACCCTAGTTCCATCTCATTATTTGTCAACCCTAGTTGGTTTCCAATTTCTAGTTCCCTCTCTTAACTTGTAAATTGCTCACTAAACCCTAGTTCTATCTCATTATTTTTCAACCCATGCAAAGTGGTGCTCATGAAACCCTAGTTGGTTTTCAATTTATGCATGTCCATGTGTTTCTAGTTCTCTCTGTTAACTTGTAAATTGCTCACTAAACCCTAGTTCCATCTCATTATTTATCAACCCTAGTTGGTTTCCAATTTCTAGTTCCCTGTCTTAACTTGTAAATTGCTCACTAAACCCTATCTCCATCTCATTATTTGTCAACCCATGCAAAGTGGTGTTCATGAAACCCTAGTTGGTTTCCAATTTGTACATGTCCATGTGTTTCTAGTTCCATCTCTTAACTTGTAAAGAGCTCACTAAACCCTAGTTCCATCTCATAACTTGTCAACCCTAGTGATAGCATGCAAATTGGTGTTCATGAAAGCCTAGTTGGTTTCCAATTTGTACATGTCCATGTGTTTCTAGTTTCCTCTCTTAGCTTGTAAATTGCTCACTAAACCCTAGTTCCATCTCATTATTTGTTAAGCCTAGTGATAGCATGCAAAGTGGTTTTCATGAAACCCTAGTTGGTTTCCAATTTGTACATGGCAATGTAATTAAATTTATATTAAACTAAAAACATCAAGAAATGTAAATTTCAACAACTCGAGAGCATGTTATTTTTTGAATTCTATTTGTTGGTGTCTGAAGACACCATTCTTGGCGCCTCCAATGTGCCGTAGATGGTGTTTGTATCTTAGGCACATGAAAGGCTAGACATTAGTAACATCATAATAAATAAAAGAAAACCCAATGAAAATGTGCAAACATGATTTATAGATAACTCACCCGCGGTTGTACGATCGTGTTTATAGTGTCTAGTATCCTCTGAATAATATTATGTCTGTGAATGGTATAAGTCAACCACAGGTTTATTACATTGGGAATAAACTAAGGCTAAATAATTGAAATTGTGCTTCAGAATTAACTTTAAAGGTTAAATAACACACCTGACAATGCACTCATACAAGTAGGCCATCTGGATCATCTCTGGTGCCGATGGTGTCCATCAATCTTTTGTGCTCTATATGAGGTAAAAAGTATTGTACATGTGACCTATTTTTGTGACCAAGTGTGCGCAACTTGATGTTTATACCAACTACTAGGTTGGTGAAGTGGTATACAATAGCTCCTGATCTATAATCCTGATATACATACCCACCCTTCCTTTTTTGTTGTGCTGCAAGTGTCAAGTACTCCCCTTTTATAACCATCAAGCCAGTTGGGAATTCAATATTTTAATCATTTGTAACAAGATTGAGAATGGTTTGTTTCCCCTCTAAGCAATGTGCCAACCAATAGTCAGAACCCCATTCATTATTTTTTGGGGAAACCACTACATATATTTGACCTGTGAAAGGAGATAGGTCGAGTTAACAATACATTTTTTAAATAAGGTCTTGCATTTCTAATTTCTACATAAATTAAATTCTACATAGGTCAAGTAAACAATACATAAATGCATTTTCTAATTTAGGTACTACTCATGTACCTGCTTGTATGAGATCCGATATGTGATCATAGTGTATAGAAATATGTGTTTGATCATCTTCCAAATGGTCTATTTCATTAACCCCATTGAAATTGGTGCCAAGTGTCACTCGATCCCATGTATCAATGGTATCTGTATACTCACAATCATCCCATTCATCGATGCTACAGGAACTACAAAAGCAAGCCTTCAATCCTGTCCAAATTTGTAGGGACGAGTTGTTTGAGCTTCTAATTGAATGAAACTGTCAAGTTCCATGCACTGTGTTCACTCGATGTGTTTGTGATCGGTCCACATTTGTCACCTCCTAGAATATTCTTCACACTAGGTGTTTCCTTGTTGCTTGTTCTCCCATGACAGATGCACACCATTTCACTATAGATGCAATGTCTCGAAGGCGAGCACATGTAAACTTCGTCTCTTCCCTTTGAAGGGAAGTTTTAATGAATGCACCAGTACCATCGTGCTCTCCTTTTCCATGACCAGTTTCAAATTAGTTCCATACATGTGGCACCTTGTATTTTATGTGCAACAAACACAACCATTCAAATACACGTGCATTCTTGAAATGTCCAGCACAACCATTTGACCAAATGAAATGACGATAAAATGGTATATCCATAGCTATCACATGATCATAGAATAATTTAAAGCAATGTTGCACGTAATGGATGTCATGGGTCCGGTCGTCACTTATGTAGAAGTGACTTTCTTTCAGTATCACATGTTTCTCTTCATTGTTATATGGCCCATGTCGATACGTGATATGCACCATTATGCTCACATGCTCTGAGTGATAATATTGACTTTGTATTTCATTTTGTGGTTGTAGGGCATAATTTTCCACAAAGTCAACCACTGATAGTATTTTTCTGAGAGAGAAGGTGTCCCGGCATATTCTGAATTTCCTATCTTTCCACCGTGCCATATCGACATGTTGAATGTAGTGTTGGATCTTTCCACGAAACTCTGAAATAAAATTACCGTACTCACACCTGGTGTAAAAAAATAAACAGTGTTAATAAACCACAGAAAAAATGTGTACATGAATATTAATATGTCAATATGCAACAATTTACCTGTGAATTCACCAATTTAATCTTCCTGCTTTCTTTCCCATCATGTAGCTGATATGTCTCATACTGATAGTTCTGCTTCTCGACAATTGCATTCCCGAATGCTTGATCTTCACTTTCATGGATGCAATCAGACCATAATGATAGCCCACCACAATTGTTGCAAGAACCGTTTACACATTGTTTTAATTAATTTGTCTGCCCATCTTGCCTCGGACACATTATGCTATAAAATGAAATCTCTGGATGACATTGGCGGTACTGTACTTGAGCATTCCTGCACATGGTTAGGATGCAAAAACTGACGTATATGTGCAAATGTATGGTAATATAGGTCAAACTCTATGTGGTATCTACAACAACAAGTGTTCCAGATGGCATTGATTCTAACATACCAAGGCTTGCATTTTTCAAAAGATCTTTCCCCGAGCCTTAGCTCTACGTGGGAAACTTTAAACATCTCGAACAGTTGAGTTTGTGTCATGTCAACATAATGTTTAACATGAGGTTCATTGTTTCTAGAACCCCTACAATGTTTTAACACATCCTTCGTGTTAGAACAAGGCCTAGTGTTATCATGCCAAAACGTGTGCACTAGGCCCTTCACCACTTCGACTAACTTCATGTCTTTGCGGGGAAACCTACCTCTAAATTCTCATAATGTTTCCATTTATCCCTCTACATCAAGGTTGTCTCTTCTTACTGAATATTTTTTAAGTGTCTTTGGATGTAAAGGCACAATTTGTGATGTACATTTAAGTAAACGACGTTGTCTTGTGGATCTACATACAATTGATTCATCCAATACACGACGAGCCACATTACAGTCTTGTGAACAAGTTTTTTTACCAATCGATGTGAATGTGGCAGCAAGAGATTTGACAATGTGATTACTTGATTCAATATTCTTCATTGTTCTTATGCCTAAATTTCTTCTAGCAGTTGCCATATTTCTAGATTTAAGAAAAGCTAAAAACAATTGGTATTTATCGGCTTCGGATTTGTTATCAAAATATTGTTTCATTATTTGAGAACAATGATGAAGGATAGTGCATTTAGCCACCTTACCTTCCATGGAAGTCAATTCGCTCTCATCCACTTGTATGCGTTTAGGAGTTCTCTTTTGTTTTGATGCAAAATTTCTTGTCGTTTGAAATGCTGGAGTGATGTTTACATCCACTACAGGCTGACAACTTTGATTAGGAGATTGAACCACCGGCCATGGTTGTTGTTGAGTCACATTTGCATCAGGAGTAACATAATTATTGAACTCTTCACAAGATTGTCCATTTACTAATGGATCAATAATATCAACTTCCATATAACGAGCTTCCTATAATGTTTCATTATCTTCCTCAGCCTATATGTCAGGTATCTGTTGAGGGGGAATGGGAACTATTTGCTCATGTAATCAATGCCAACGATTTCTTGAATCTTCCCTCTTTTTTTATTTTTCTATTTTCAGCTTATTCCAGTGTAAGCACCTTCCTCGCTGACTTTCGACCTCTATTACGTACATTCCCCATTGAAATCCACCCAAACCTGTACAAAACTATGGAATTATGTAAGTAATGATTAAATTGCACGTTGAATAGTTCTCTGTGCGCGGGTTCAGACAAATTATGTCTTTTTATATAGTAAACCTGGCCCATAGCACGTAAGCCAACATTTTTTATATAACACATATCGCATATGCGATATGACGCACCTCTGATTTATCGCATATGCGATATTGATACAATGCTTTTTAATTAACGGGCAGGTTTTTTACATGATCTCCAAAACGCATATGCGATTTAGTGCATATGGGATATATCGCATATGCGATTTAGTGCATATGGGATTTAGTGCTAACTGAATACGCAACTTGACTGATCTAGATGCTTATCAAATATTAAAATATTAAATATCAAATGCATATCAAACTTGGACTGAAATATGTTAAACTTCTATAACAAATAGTATGACTATGACGATGATGATTATGAGGATAACAATGACTATGATGGTGATTATAATGATGATGATGATGATGATGATGATGATGATGATGATGATGAGTATGATGACTATGATGATGAGGATGAGGATGATGATGATGATGACGATGACGATGATAATGAACAATGATGGTGATGATGATAAGGAGGAGGATGATGACTATGGTGATGATGATGAGGATGAGGGTGATGATGATGATGACGATGAGGATGCGAGTGGTGATGACGATGATGATGATGAGGATGAGGATGATGATGATGATGACGACGATGATGATGATGATGAACAATGATGATGATGATGATGAGGATAAGGATGATGATGATGATGATGATGACAGCGATGATGATGAACAATGATGGTGATGATGATGATGAGGATGAGGGTGGTGGTGATGATGATGATGATGATGATGATGACGACGACGATGATGATGATGAACAGTGATGGTGATGATGATGATGGTGATGATGATGATGAGGATGATGAGGATGAGAATGATGCTGGTGATGATGAGGATGAGGATGGTGGTGATGATGATGATGATGATGATGATGAGGATGAGGATGATGATGGTGATGATGATGAGGATGATGATGATGGTGATGATGATGATGACGATGACGATGATGACGATGACGATGATGATGGTGGTGATGATGATGATGACAATGACGATGAACAATGATGATGATGATGATGATGAGGATGAGTGTGATGATGATGAGGAGGAGGAGGAGGAGGATGACGATGACGATGATGATGATGAATAATGATGGTGATGATGATGATGAGGAGGAGGATGACTATGATGATGAGGAGGAGGAGGAGGAGGAGGATGACTATGATGATGATGATGAGGATGAGGGTGATGATGATGATGACGATGACAATGATGATGATGATGAGGATGAGGGTGGTGATGATGAGGAGGAGGAGGATGAGGATGAGGATGAGGATGAGGATGAGGATGATGATGAGGAGGAGGAGGAGGAGGAAAAATGATGATAGGTTTAGTTGAAACTTTGATTTTATTTTATTTTCAAGCATTTGCAATGGAATGGCGATGATGAATAATGAGGAGGAGGAGGAGGAGGAGGATGACAATGATTATGATGAGGATGATGATTGTGGTGATGATGGGGATGAGGATGATGATGATTATCGTGATGACGATGATGATAAACAATGATGGTGATGATGATGATACACTAGGCCCATATGTCCTTCATATGTCTGCAATATTTTATCCCAAATTGACATCATTTACCTCATATATTGTTGCACCCGCACAAACATATATGTTAATATGTGCTGAAAATTTGAAAACCCAATTTCACGGAAACTAATTTTATAATCATTTATACACATTTTGTCTGCATAAATGCTATATATTATGAAATATGATTCAATTACATATCTTTTGTCTTTTTACTTCATCTTCAAATAAGTTAGGGAAGTACCCCTAATTGTCACCTAAAGTCATAGTTTCCAGGTTTTTCCAGTATTAGGTGGAATCTAAAGTGTCTTTAAAGGAGTCCATGATTGTGCATCAACCCTAATGTATATGTTATTTTGTTGGATTTTATCCATCCATCCTTAATCAAGGATTAAAAGAAGGCAACAACACAATGACAATGTTGATTAAAATCATGAATCATTTGAAAATTTGGCTCTATACATGGTAGATGATAAATCTTGGTAAGATATATATGCCATTTGATTGAATTTTGGCCATCCATCCTTAATCAAAGATTAAAATAACTGGACATCCTTAGTCAAGGATTAAAAGAACACGATAACGATTAAAATAACACGATAACTATAACAATGTTGATTAAAGTCACCTTTCACCTATCGACGAACCATCACTAGCAGTTTGCAGTGAGAGCGTACGTTGATCCATCGGTACTCGTTCTGGATTTTTTACATCCAAAAGAGCTACCAAACAAACATTCTTGCAGCTTTATAATGTCCTTTGAGCACTGACATAAATCAATCTTCAATCTCTTTGTGAATGTTGCAAATTTTCCCTTGAAGATGAATAGATTGAAGGACGGGAGGAATTATTATTTTGTTGGATGCACAACCCATGGCTTCGTTCAACTCCCTTGTTTACAAGTATTTATGACTTCTTGTTTTTTTGGTGCTTAAACACAGTGGTATAAATCCAAGTTTCTGCAACTGTATTGTTTATTTAATCAATTGTCCAAGGATGTCTGTTTCTTTCTCAGTTTGGTTTTGATATTCCACATTTTATATTTATTCAATTTTGGTAGATATAGACCATTCTAATTCTCATTGTATTTTTGTGTTTTCTTTACACAATACTCCAAGGATATATATTTCTTTCTCAATTTTGCTTTGGTATTCCGCACTTTATACTAATTTGACTCTGTCAGCATCCAAATTCTCATTGTATCCTTTTGTTTTCTTTCCACTATCCTGTTGTATCAACATTTCCCGTATCAAGAATGATATTATATTTTTTCTTTTAAATCTCTGAATTGCTCATAGATTTCGGTAGCCATGCCAACACGAAGTCCAGTGTTCAATTCTGGAAATTACTAAGCTAGCGGCAATTTAATATTATTGTCATGAGCGTAAAGTCTGAGACCCCTTAAAAAATATGGCAGCATTGGAATGCCTATGTACATACATTGAGGGTTAAAATCCTATTTCCTAATTTTTATTTCTCTAAAATGTCTGTGTACATACATTTAGATTTAAATCCTCATTTCTTAATGTTTCTTTTCTTTCGCTAGAATTTGTGTCCATCATAGTGTTGTCTAAATGGTATTATCATGGGATAAGGATGCCATTACTCTTTTTTACTCTCGTACCAAATTAGTTAAGCACAAATGCATATGCGTTTTTTTTAAATTAAAAAAATCGACGGGAATAAGGTTTGGCATTATGTTCAGAAATAGCTTCGGACTACCGAACCTATTGGCTAGGACAAACAAACCAGGGCTATTGCTTGTCTTTTAGAACTGTATCAATATGCTTAGTTTAGATGGCGTGTTTTGCTATGACAGACACAATATTTTTTTATGAAAAGTTAGAATATTGTAGAGTACGATCTTACAATTCTGAATATGTAATTTTTCCCTTCAAAACTATGTTTTATTTATTTATAATTGTTTTTCTAAATGACACACGTCAGTTTTTGAAAATAGATACATCGATTGCTTTTTATATAACTTTTGATTTCCATTACCATTTATAAAGAAAACTATATGGTGCACTAGATGAGATCAAGCTCTACGATCTTATATATAGAAATCAAGGATTTCATTAATTTTTGCCCCTAAATTGTTGCACCCACGCATAACGTTTTCATTTCAAGATTTTGTGACTCCAGTAATTAATAATAATAAAATAATTCATGAAATTTTTTGAATAAATAGTGTTGCACTATGCCCATATGTCCTTTATATGTCTGCAAGATTTTCTCCCAAATTGACATCATTTACCTCATATATTGTTGCACCCACACAAACATATATGTTAAGATGTGCTGAAAATTTGAAAACCCAATTTCACGAAAACTAATTTTACAATCATTTACACACATTTTGTCTGCATAAATGCTATATATTATGAATGCTATATATTATGAAAGCTGATTCAATTACCTATCTTTTGTCTTTTTACTTCATCTTCAAATAAGTTAGGGAAGTACCCCTAATTGTCACCTAAAGTCATAGTTTTTCGGTTTTTCCAGTATTATGTGGCATCTAAAGTGTCTTTAAAGGAGTCCATGATTATGCATCAGCCACTATAGAAATCCTCAACATGAAGTTACATCCTTTAGAATAGGAAATCATATACCATATAATTGGGATCATACAAGGATATGGAAATCGATGGAGATTTTTGCCTTCAAAGAAGGCACTAATATGGTGGATAAACTCAATTTAGAAACCAAAAGGTTGAGTAGACTCAAAGCTAGGTTCCAAGGGCTTCTTCTTGGTTATTTTTGTGAGTACAAAAGATAGAAGGCTTCTTTGAAAATGGATTCTATTTCTTCAACTCAACAGGCTTGCATCTATGATTTTAGATGGAGAAGTTTAGCCTTGAGAAAGAAGACTTCATAGCACCCCTAGTATGGATCTAACTATACTCGCTATCACAAGTTTTGGGATTAAGAAATTCTCACAAGAATAGGAAATGCATTGGGAAACTATGTCAAAACATCTTCAATTACCAAGATAGGTAAGTATAGTACATCTACTAGAATATGTCTATATGAATGTATCAGATGCCCTTCTGGAATCAATTTATATTAGCTTCCAAGACATAGAGTGGAACCAAATCTTGAACTATGAGCATATCCCCTTTCAATGCAAGAAATGGCATGAACATTGGCACCAATTTTGTTATTGTCCACTTAATACAATATCCATTACTAAAAAGCATAAAGAAGGTGTAGAAAAGGAGTGCTTTGTCAATTTCCTTAACAAATGAAAATCAAGCTAGACACACATCAATTAGGGGGGTCATTGTGCTCCCAAAGTGACCAATAGATTCCATTCATTAGCCTCTAAACTCGGGGGTGGGGGTGTACACTTTGTGAACCTATGATATAATGTGTGTGTTCATAGGATATTAAATAATACCCCTAATTTCACTACATACAAAGGATTCCCTTCAAATAAAAAATTTGTTGAACCCCCCCTTCCAATAAACTTTTACAATTTAAAAAACCCTTATTTTCACCGAGTATCCTAGGTATCCATATTTTCCATGAAATTACCTCTTTTTATTTTTTCCTCATTATGGTGACAAAACACAACTCTTATAACCCTTAGAAACCTTGCAAGGTGAAATATGAAATCTTAGTGAGAGAAAATATTTGAAAAGGGGGAACAACCCCCTAAACACAAGTTAACTTCATTCACAATAATTACATTCAACTTCACAACTTCACATTACATTCAATAACAACTCATACATATTCAAACACTACTCTAACTCTAAACACAATTGAATTCACCCCACCGTCACACTGATCGTACTTATTCAAGCACTGATATGACTTCATACATAATCAAACTTACACAAAGTTTAAACATAAAGTACGCATTAAAACTCCCCAAAACCCTAGATACATAATTATAAACCCCCGTGATATATACATGTCTTTAGTATATTAAAAATACCCCTTTACCCTTATATACTAGGCAATAAATTGCTTCAATATTTTATATTACTAAACCCCACAATATGAACTTACATGCTATAATATTTCCTAGTTGGTGAACACCCCGTGCCTCTAAATAGGAAGACTTAATGCCAAATTGGTGGATGTAGTTCTAGGGGCTATGGCCCAACCCTCCCTCAAATCCATCTTGGAGGAACCAAAATCGAGGAAAAAAGAAACAATAGCATAATCAATGGAAACAAAGAACCACAAGAAAGAACATTTGAAAATGGAAACATATGAGCAAGATATTACTTTCTTAGATAAGGAAGATCCAATACCAATCCATGACATTGAAATGTAATAGGTAGGAGAAGACAAACCAATCTATCAGAAGAACGCATGCAACTCTTACAAAAGTAACTAATGAAAGGCAAAATCAAAGTGGGATCAATCTCCTAAAGTCAATGACAAACAACTGGATTTGGCATCTGAACTACCTAGCTCAAATCAATGAAGAAAATGTGAGGGGAAGAAAATAAAAGGGATGAAATATGTAGAAAGCAAAAATTCAAAAACCAAAGGGCTCATTTACTAGATTCGGGATAAGTTATATCATTCTCAGACAATTTTTTTCTCACTCATACCTAAGTTTAATCATGAAAATCACATCATGGAATATCAAGGCAGTTAATGGGAAAGGTGTTCAAAGGATACCTAAAAGTAGAATCATCAAATATAAGCCCATCTTATTTATGATTGAGGAATCAAAATTTGAGTGACTCACTATGAAGGAATGGCCTCTCAATGTTTGAAAGGATGTGAATTGGTGCAATCATTACAAAAGGATTCTCTAGAGGTATGGTTATTCTATGGAACTTTTCCTTGCTGGTTTTAGAAAATTTCATAGAAATAAGCAACACCATCACAACTAACTTTAAGGATATTGGATCAACAAAGGGGGGTAGCACAACCAAAGTATATGGTCCTAATATTATGGAAAGGAAACTAGAGTTCCTATAACTATTGTAGAACTTGGTCATATACATGGTAGAGAATCCTTGAATCATAAGAGGAGAGTTGAACATGATTGCCTCTCTAATTGGGAAAAGAGGGGGTATTAGGGCACTTGGATAAAGATAGTATAATATTCAATGAATCCATTTCAAGGTTACCAATGGTGGACATGGTCACTCATAATGGATGTCATAGATAGAATAACAAAGTCATAGGAACATATCATATTGCAGTAAGATTGGACTACTTTCCAATCTACAAATCCCTAATGAGAACTAGAGCAATGCTTGAAGTAGAAATTATACCCAACGGGGGTTTGAACATTGGAAAATTTGTATTTTGTGGGAAATCTTGGGTCCTCCTAAACCAAGATCCTTTCAATGTGAGAAATTTTGGTTAGACCATCCATACTTCAAAGCAAACATTAAACAGTGGTGGAAAGAAGGGTACCTAACAAGGAGAACATTTATGTATCAATTTCAATATAGATTTCAAAATATGAAGTTCAAATTAAAAAATTGGAACAAAGAAGTCTTTGTAAACATATTTCAGTCTCAAAAGGATTAAGAAACAATAGCAGAAGGTGCATCTACTGTCATCAAGGAAGGAGAGAATGAGGAGTTGGAATGGAGTGAAGATATGCTTTAAGGGAGTAGGAAAATTTCATTGAGAAAGAATAATTTCTCTAGAGACAAAAATAAAGAACTAAATGGTTCAAAGAGTGCGAGAGGAACTGCAAATATTCCCATAACCGTATGATTAGTATAAGGAACTTAAATAAAACAATTCTCTACAAAATTATTATGGCAAATAGTTGGAGGCCTATGGTGGCATAGAAAGGGAAAATCAAATCAAGTACCACTAGCTCTCCCCTGAGCTAGAAGTAGAGAGATAAGAAGCTATAAGATCAATCTTGCAACACATTCCTTATATGGTTACATTGGATTAGAATGCTAGCTTCATTAGAGAAAATACTCTAGAGGAGATGGAGATGTAATTAGGGAAATCTCGAAGCCTAGATGCATTTACAACATATTTCTTCTATAATTGTTGGTCAATGGTGGGAAAAATGTTTCGAGGGTAGTTGAATACTGTAGATCTACATAAGGAATTTTGCACTCTTTTAATTATACCTTCCTTACACAATCCCAATAAAGAGAAAGCTAACACTCCATGTAAATTCAAATTAATCTCATTGTGCAATGTGATATATAAAATCAACTCAAAAGCCATTACCAATAGCCTAATCCTATCATATCACATATAACTTCTCGTGAGTAGGTATGATACATTTAAGGGCATCAAATTCTAGATGGGATTATTGTAGTGCATTAGGTTGTCTACTCTTCCAAATCAACCAAAAAATTAGTTATATTAATAAAGCTTGATATGTCCAAATCCATTAATAGTATAACTTGGATTTTTTTATATTGAATGCTAAATAGTTTTGGCTTCAATCTAACTTGGCTCTATTGGGTTAAAAAAATGGTATCTTCAACTAGACCTACTATATTAAAAAATTATTCTCTTCAAACATTTTTCTCTATCTTAGTTAATGGATCTCCTTCTTCATCCTTCAACTCTTTTGGAGGCATTAGACAAAGAGATCATGTATTTTCTTTCTTATCTATCTGTATGACATAATTCTATGTCAAGTAGTTGTGGTGGAAGTCTAAAAGGGCTTCATATCCTCGATAACTTAGATCCCCTCTTCCACCTACAATTCATAGATGAAACGCTTCTTATGGGTCATGATTCAACCAAGGAAGAATCAAATACATCCTAGATACAAAAATGATTATCTTCTCTCGAAGTACCTCATAAATTCTCTCATTCATGATGAGATGACACTACAAGGAAACTAGCTTCTAGCATAGGTTTTGTGAACCCTCCCCGCAAAAATTCTCCTCTTGTTGATTTATAATAGAGTTTTGTAGTCGAGGAAAGTGGTTGGAGGTTTTGGCAAAGGTTTTTTCATCAAAGCACCTAAGTTGTATGAAGTACATCAATGTGCTCATGTATATGCTGCATTGTTACATTAAATAATCGAGCACACTCGATGATACACATATTGATTTATGTTAGTTTTAAGCATGCTCTATTTATTGCATCTTAAACTTATAAGCACATCAATGCATTGCTATCTACGATGCATCAAATGAGGTTTATACATTTTTCTATACAGTAATATTGGTTTGTCTTTGAAACATTACAAAAATGTATCAAGGAGCAACAATGCATTTCCTATATAGGTGCATTGTAGAAAGGTTCATTATTTCATGATAACACATTATAATGCATCATCATAATCTAAGCACACCAAAGCATTTTTATGTAAGAAGCACCAAATTAGGTGTAGACATCTTGATATAGAAAAGAGGTTTTTATTTAAATAAAATAAAAAATCTAATTTTTGTTCTTAATAGCTTAGAAATGCATTGGTGTGCCCTAATAAATGGTTCACCAATCTACAGATATCTAAAACTCCTAGCTCGTTCCATGAACATGGGAATGCAGTGGTTTGTCTTCCTATTAGGCGCATCAAGATAGGGTGTAAAAAATTACCAAAATTTCATCTATTTTTTACATTTCCTTCGATGCTTCCAACCATAAAAGCATCGATGCTCACTATGCCTATAAAATTGTCTCATTGTTAGTGCTACCATGTTTCCATATTCCTCGATTCCTTTTTTTATTCAGTAGATTTGGTTCTTTGTTACATTTTTCAAAATAGTACCATATTTTAATTTTTTATCTACATAACAAGTTGGACTCCTTAACCAAGAAGAGACCAAGTTAATTGTTTATCTCCTTTTCTTATTTTTTCTTTCAAAATTCCACGTAATGTGTTCATGCCATTCAACTTGCACTAAAATATATAATGCATCTTATAAAGTTACAAAACTCACCATTAGCAATATCTCCTATGACACCCAACATTAATAAAAAAAACAAAAAAATTTAAAACATGTTTTATCCATGCTCTTTATAATATTAGGAAGCACTATAAGTGATGCCTCTTTTTGTGTATCATATGCACGCCATTTTGAAGAAGTTATATATAAAAAAATCCTCGCCTTATTGGTGCTTTAGGAAATGTAAGGAAGCATAGTTAACGGTACTCAAATACATACCAAGCAAACCATTAAAACAACTTTAAACTAAAAATGTTCCTATGCTCGCTGAAGCATTTGTAAATGTACAATGGCACTAGTACTTGTGCTCTTGTACATCACAAGCATACCATTGAATGGGGCGGAACCATATTGGAAAACTCGCGAAGTCAGAGCGTTTGAGCAGCCACGGTTGGGTTTTGAGAGTCGGAGCGTTTGAGCAGCCGCGACATCTTTTTGTTGTGAGGGTTCGTGTTTGTATTGTTCGAGAGTATGCATACCATGTTCTCTTCTATGTGGTGTAGATTCTTTGTGCGGCGACCCATTGTTTGTAGTGGCGGCTGCTGTGATTTTTCAGGAGTTTCGAGGAACCATTGTTGCGTGGTGAAGGAACTGTATCGACAATGCGCACAACTCTTTGGTGGAGTGGTGGCTATTTTGTGGTGGTTCTCTCTCTCTTTCGGTGGCTAGTTTTTCGTGGGGACGAGGTGTGCTCTTTGTTGGAGTGGTGGGCTTTCCCACTGTGCTGCGGTGAACGACACAGCCTGTTGTTGTCCCTCTGCTGGTGGTAGGGATCCCTTCTTATTTGTCGGCAGTCCTTCCCTTGTTGTTGTGCTTCTCTTGCTGTTGTGAGTGGCTATGGAGGTGGATGGTTGTCTGTTTCCGCTGCTTCTGTCCTGGGACACGGCCGCTTCCTAGTCTCAGCTCGATGATTGAGGCGGTATCCCTATATGAGACGGCTAGGGTTCCAACCTTAACCGCTATACTTGTGTTTCTTTTGCTCTTTTGGAGCAGTTTGTACATGGGGAGCTTATGTTTTGGTTGCTCAAGGTGTTGAGCATTGATTGTGGTATTTTTTTTCTTTGGCTGGGAGACTAGTTGCTCAGGTTATTGAGCTCTATTTGTGAGTATTGTGCTCTATTTGTGGGTTTTGAGCATTGTTTGTGGGTTTTGACTGGATATGATATTTAGTATCATAGATGTCTAATGACTGTCAAAGAACTGCTATTTTTTTTCTTGAAAAAAAAACATACCATTAAATCAAAATAAAAAAAAACATACCATTGAATCAAAATAAAACATTCGGTTCCTCCACTTTGTTGATGCATGATATAACACTAGGAGTCACCTTTAGTTTCACCTTTAGTCACATGGAAGAGTGTGTTTTTATATTTCCCACTCTTTTTTTTTTAATAGCTCTTATAGATTTTAGGAACACCATTGTTGGTGCTCCCATTGTTATATACAAAAATTCCATCTTTTTAGTGAATTTTAGAATGCTGGGGACTAATTCTAGTATACAGGAGCCACTGTTCGCAGGTGGTGATCCGTCCATGATTATTGTCCGAAGATCTATCCGCACTGTACATTACTGTATTGTTTTTGTGCGCTTGAGGTAGTCGTTGGTCACTTCCTCCAGTTATCAACGATACTGAGTTGGTGGAAATTATTAACCTAGGATTTGCTTTATTCGGGGTATTTTGATATCTGGTCTAGTTTTTGCTAGTGTGTTTGATGTGCTTGGTGGTAGCCACTTCTGCCAGCGATTGTGTGGATTGGGATGGCTGGTAAGTTAGCACTTAGGGTTTGTTTTTTATGGGTATTTTTTCTATCTCGTTCTAGCTTTTGCTCCATCTTGAGCATATTGAACTCGGCGAGCACACCGTAAGGGAAAAAACAAACTTGGCCAGCACATCGTAAGGGAAAAAACAAACTAGGCTGCCATCGCTAAAAATATTTTACATGCAGCAGAGTAATAAATGTTGCATCTCGTTCTAGCTTTTACTCCATCTTGAGTGTATTGAACTCAGCCAGCACACCGTAAAGGAAAAAACAAACTTGGCCAGCACATTGTAAGGGAAAAAACAAACTGCGGTGCCATCGCTAAAAATATTTTACATGCAGCAGAGTAATAAATGCTGCAGTGGTAGGATATAATCAACAGTGTAGAAGGCTCGACTTATCGAGCTTAACAAGTAATGTAAAACTTAACTAATAACTCCTGTTCTTTCAATCGCTCTGCATGCTCTGTAAACCCTAGCCTCTGATCGCAGTTCTCAGCTCGAGGGCCTCCGCCCTGCCGGTGGCCATGGATCCGCCTGACCCTGAGACGTTTGAGGAGCGCTTTCAGCATATCGTAGCCTCCCAGCCTGTCACGGCTCCCTCCTCTCGTTTTGTAAAGCGAGCTGATGGGCCGGAAGTTAAGCTTAGCTCCGTCGCCTCCAAAAGGAAAGTAGTTACCCTTTCGGAGAAAGGTCTCATTGGCCTGTTCACCGGTCTTTGGCCATCCCCACACTCAGTGGAGGTATGGCTGAAAAAAAACTAGAGAACCCTAATCCAGGGGGAAGTTCAACAAATCTTTTGCGGAAAAGGGTATTTCACCTTCATCTTTGAAAAGAAGGATGACCGAGACTTGATCTTCAGGAATGGGCCTTACTTCATGGGTCCAAGAGGTATGTACTTAAACAAATGAGATATGTCTTTTAACCCAGAAAAAGACATTCCTAAAGTTGTTCCTGTCTGGGTCAAGCTTCCTCATCTTCCTCTTCATTGCTGGAATGATGAGGACTTCCGAGCAATAGGGAACACTCTCGGGAAGTATGTTGATAAATCCGAGCCAAAGGCCCCAATGTTTTCTTGTGCTCGTATATGCGTTGAAGTAGACCTAGAAAAAGGCTTTCCGGAGTCCATTAATCTCTCCATTGACGGATGGAGCCACTTGCAGACAGTTGATTACGAGCAAATCCCCTTTAACTGCAAGTATTGTCACGAATACGGCCATTTCGACAAGTCATGCCCGAAGAAACCTGAAAAACCCCTCTCAGACAACGTGGCAAGCGAGGGTTGGAACACTGCAAGCGGAAAGAAGACCGCCAAGACTCAAAACCAGTAGAATGACACGGAAAAGAGCACTTCCGAAAACAGATTCGAAGCTCTGGAGGAGGAAACTCCAAAGGAGGAAGATCGCGAAACTATCCCTGACATGAACCAGATGAAGGAAAAAGAAACCTTGACCTCTACAACGCAGCACCAGGAAAAGGAAGTCATGGACGAGGGTAATGGGTGCCCGACGGAGAGGAAAGATCTAGCCCAAACATCCGAAGGGTCGGTTGAAGGCTCAATAACAAGATCGAGGGCCAAAGCTAGCTCAGAAGATATCACAGATACCTCGGTAGAAGAACAAGAACCGTCATCCAAGAAGGGGAGGAAAACAAACAAAATCGTAAGAGAGCAGGAGGCAGCCAGGGAAAAGGCGGCAGGGAAACAGACCAATCTAGACTTTCTAATCAAGACTTCGCAAGCAAGCAAATACCTTCTAAGCCAAGAAGAGGAGAAAAAGGAGCGAGAGAAGGCCCTTAAACAACACAGGAAATAATGAAAGTCGTCTCCTGGAATTGTAGAGGCTTGGGAGGCTTTCAAAAGTTAGAAGTTATCAAGAGAATAAAATCAATGGAATCTGCCTCCATCCTTCTTATCTAGGAGACAAAAAAATCAGCTATAGATAGTTTGGAAACAATTCAAAGAGTGTGGCCAAAAGGAACAAGCCTTGCCGTCGATGCTAATGGCGCCTCTGGAGGGCTCCTTTGCTGGTGGATTAAGGATCAGTTCAAAATGATCTCTGCCATAGAAAATAGAAATTGGATTCTCATCAAATTGGAGAACGTCGAAAGCCAAGAAAAATTTTGGGTGGGGAACGTGTATGGTCCAACGCTGAATGCGCAGAAGGACAAATTTTGGGACTCCCTAGAGGAGCAAAGTGAAGACAAAAAGCTTCACCCTTGTTACATTGCAGGGGATTTTAATGTCACAATTTCCCCGGAGGAGCGCAGAGGAGGAATGAAAATAAGAGACCCTTATGGGGAAAGGCTGGAGGATCTTATTTCCCTCTGGAACCTCACTGACATTAAACCCAAAAATGGTATCTTTACTTGGAGCAATAAGTGAATAGGCCCCGACCATTTTGCTGCAAGATTGGACCGTTTCTTGGTAAGCACCCATCTCATCAACTCTTATCCGGAAACAAAAATTTTGAGCTCCTTTGTTTCTGATCACAAGCCTATAAGCCTCTTCTTTCCCCCGGTGGAAAATCTGGGACCGCTTCCTTTCAAGTTCAACCGGATCTGGTTGGACTCTGAAGGTGTCAAAGATATCATCACGCAGGCCTGGCGATGCTTTATCCCAGGCTCCCCAGCGTTCGCTTGGGAGCAAAAGCTAAAGAGGGTCAAGGCAACTCTAAAACTGTGGGTCAAGAATCATTTTCGAGAACCAGCTCAGCAAAAGGAGCAAATTATCAGAGACATGGAAATTCTTCAAGAAGAAATGGAAACATGTGAAATTACCAAAGAGCATCTCATCAAGGAGATAGAGCTGGAATCAACCTTGCAGAAAATATTAAGGCAGGAAGAGGAAGGGTGGAGGCTTCGATCCCGCATTCTATGGCTTAAAGGGGGAGATCAAAATACTAAGTACTTTCAAAATCAATGCAGAGATAGGCAGAGATGGAACACCATGCGAGAACCCAAGGCTGAAGACAGATTTCTCATCCAAGGACAAGCAGCCATCAGCAATGAGGTAAGAACTTTTTTTGAGCATCTGTATACCAATGAGGAGCCAGTCCCTCAACACATCATGGAGGAAATGGTTTCTGAGATTCCTCCCCTTATCAGTCATGAGGACAGGCTTAGGCTTGAATCCCCCATATCGGAAGAGGAGGTTAAGAAAGCCATACGGAGCCTCCACCCGGACAAATCCCCAGGCCCAGACGGCTTCCCCATCTGCTTTTATAGAATCTTCTGGTCCCTGGTCAAGAAAAACCTGATGCGCCTCATTTCTTGGATGGCAAAAGGAAATATGGGAGGGGCTACTAACTCCACCTTTCTGGCCTTGATCCCAAAAGAACATAACCCCACTTCTATCAAAAAATATCGTCCAATTTCTTTATGCAACGCATCGTACAAAATCTTTTCTAAAGTGTTGTCTATGAGACTCAAACAAATCATCCCTTCTCTCATCTCCCCTAATCAGGGTGGCTTTATCTCAGGCAGGCAAATAAGTGATAGTAAGCCATCCATTCTAGTAACAAAAGAGGTGAACCTGGAATGGCAATTAAATTGGACTTGGCCAACGCGTTTGATAGATTAAGACATGCCTTCATCATCATGGTTATCCAAAAATTTGGGTTCCCCGATGCTTTTATCAAGCAAGTTCAAGCCTGCATAACCTCCCCCTGGATAGCCCCTCTCATAAACGGAAGGCCTTCAGAATTCTTCAAAGCTGCTCGTGGTGTAAGGCAAGGATGCCCGCTCTCTCCTTTCATTTACATTCTGGTAGCCGAGTCCTTTAGCAGAAAACTGAATAGACTTCAATCTGAAGGCTCTCTCCCAGGGATTTCCTTCACAAATGGAGTCCCTCCTATCAACCACGCCCTTTTTGCAGATGACACCATCCTTCTAGGCATAACATCTACCCAAATAGCCAGAAACATCCTCTCCCCTCTTGATCTCTTCCTCCAATCTTCTGGGAGCTCAATCAACTTGAACAAATGCCAAATCTACGGCTGGAACAGCCCAGCTGCAACCCTCTGTCGCATCTCCCAGACTCTGCAAATTAAAGTCAACCCCTCGTGGACCCATTTCATCTATTTAGGTATCCCTATTGTCAAAAACCTCCTGACCTCCTCAATGTGGAATCCAGTCATTCAAAAAATCAAAGCCAAAACCCAGGCCCTCGGATCGAAATGGTTAAATTTAGCAGGGAAGACAGTTTTAATTCGATATATCTTATCCTCTTACCCCATTTATACCAGCTCCATGGTTCTTGCCCCCAAAAACGTCATGAATAACATTTGTAAAGAAATCAGAAAATTCTTATGGCAGGGAGGCAAAGCCCAGACTAAAAAATTCCATCTGGTAAAATGGGACAAGGTCAAGCAAGCCAAAAGTTAGGGTGGTCTATGCATCAAAGATCCAGAGCAGATGAGCAGAGCTATGGAAGCTAAAATGGTTTGGAGATTGGTCACAGGGAAAAAAGAGTGGTGGAAGGAAGTTATCAGGAGAAAGTACATCATGAAGCCCAGGTCAAAAATGTTGGACAGTGCTTGGGAGGGCAAAGGAACCACCCTATGGCAATTATGTAAATCCTCCCTTAGCACAATTAGAGAAAACTGCTACTGGATTCCTGGGAACGGGAAAAGGATCAACATTTGGAAGAGTAATATTTTGGGACATCCCCCTCGTTCCCTTATGCCTGGACAAACGCCCCTATCATAATGGGTGAGTGAACAGGGGATATTCACCCTCTTCGATATTTCTCTTTGGGATGTGAAAGGGCAGTGGACAGGATGGAAAGAGCTCTCTCCACCAGCTCCGTTGAGAGCCACGGCAGATTCTCTCCTATCCTCCCTCCATGGTCTGTCCCCTTCAAGACTCTCAGCGAAGGATCGCATTGGATGGGGGGATACGGGGAAGTATAACGTTAGAGAAGGCTACAAGAGAATCGCCAGGGAAGTGGATGGAACAGATCGAATATGGATGAAGGTGTGGAGCGCAGATTGTATTCCCAAGGTTAACAGCTTCATCTGGATCCTCTTACACAATAAGCTTCTTACAGCGGAAAACTTAAGGAAAAGAGGCATAAACGGACCCTCTCGATGTCCCTTGTGCAACTCTGATGAAGAGACCTTTAGCCATATTTTCTTCCAATGTAAAATCGCTCTCCTTGTGTGGCGATCTGTCCTCCCTCCAGGTATGGACTTGCATTTCCCAGACAACTCAGCTCAGCTTTTTAAAGACTGGAACAACTTTTATCCTGGCTCCTTAAGTAAAAAACCTATCCTGGGTCGGCTATGGGCGTCCATCCCAAAGAATCTCTGCTGGCAGCTATGGCTGGCTAGGAACAAAGCCATCTTCAAAGAGAAAAAACCTTCCCCTGCCTGTATAGCCGCCAAAACCATAGTAATGACAATTGAAAAGTTTGCTTCCAACAACATCAGCTTCCCCTCCCAAGAATCCATTCCTGAGCCTTTCTTCTCTTGGTGCAAAATCTTCCTCAGAGAACGGAGCCTCCTTCAGTCCAACAACATCACTAGCAAACCTGTCCAAACCCATAGAACCTTTCCTTGGGAGATACGTTTAGCCAGCAAAGACTTTCAAAGATGGCTCAGGGAGAGGAACTCCTTTGCCTTCTTTTTTGATGGCGCCTCGAAAGGAAATCCAGGGGTGACAGGAGCGGGGGGGGGGGTCCTTTTGGACCCCGGTGGAAATATAGAACAATCCTTTGCCTAGGGGTTAGGGAACATAACCAATAACGAAGCAGAATGGCTGGCTCTTCTTCAAGGTCTTCAGATTTTACAGGCCAAAAATTATCGCAAGGTTTTAATATTTGGAGACTCAAAGCATGTCATCTCCAAATTGATCAATGGATACCCCTCGGGAGCAATCAATTGTCGTCGCCTGTACAACAAAGTAAAACCTCTTTTGCTCCACTCCTATGAACCTCTGCATATTCTCTGGATTAATAATACTGCAACAGACGTTATGGCCAATATTGGGGCTTCTCTTCCGCAAGGTATTTATAAACAAGATGGGAACCCTCCCCTCCATAAATATATCCCGTAATGATGAATAGGGTCTCTCTATGGCATAATCTCTCTTACATGTTTTGGAATGTCCCCTTGCATGGGCATTGCAGGATTAGTCTTATGGTTTTTATCCTTGTCCTTAGTTCTCAATATCCCCCTCTTTTCGTTTTACCCCTTCCCTTTTTCCCCCTTCTCCCCTCGCTCCTAGCTCTCCTTTGTCACTTCGCTCCCCCTTCCTCCTTGTCCTTTGCCAGGTCCTTGCATTTATCTCCCAGCTTCATTCTCCTCGCCGCGTGGCCTCCTCCTCGGTCCTTCCTCCATCCAGACGCTTCATGGCATTTATCTCTCGCACGCCTCTCGTCCCTCATATCTTTATCCCCTTTCTTCCTTCGGAATCAGTATGCTTCTCCATATCCTTCCTTCAGTGAGCCCCGGTCTCCATGAAGCCCTGCGATTCTTGTTGCAGGTTGTTATAGGCGTCAGCGAAGGGTGGCTCCAGGGCCTCCCATGGCAGGCCCTCCCCATTACGCGTTTGGTGGTGAAAGAGCGGCTTACACTTGCATATCTCTCTTCCTGTTCGGGTTATCCCTATCAGTGACTCGGGCTGCTGCTCACAGCATAGGCGTTCCAGTGACAGGTAATTGGGGTCGAAGCTTGGGTCCTAGTCTCTGTCAGGGCTAGTTGGAAGGTGTCGTGGGCACGCTGGACAATCAAAAGCAAGGTGCAGTTTCTCTGTTCCAAGAAATCGTTGTGCTCAGTTCGTTTCTCAATCAATCCTCGGTGGTGCAACAAGACAACGTTCCTGTCAATTCAGCTAGCGTCCCTCACAATCTCTTTGCTCGTTTGAGCATTTCGGCTGAAGCTTCCAGAATGGCGCAGGGTGGTGAATGGGTGGACATAAAGAAGAATTTGCGCAGACTCTACGAACTGCTAGCAATCAATGTCGTGGACACCAAAGAAATGACCATGGAGGTAAAGAAAATGGCAAACACCGTAAGCTATACTTCTCTTCAAATAAGTAATCATGACTCTCGCATAGATGACAACGAGAGCAATCTTCGGGAAATCATGGGAAAGGTGGATAGGATCCAGGAGGATCTCCAGCGATTCATAGCAATGAATCAGGTCAGCAGAGTCAATGTGAAGTTGCAGATGCTGTTCTTCCTAGGAGGAGGAATCCGTCGTTCAACCTAGAATCTACAGAGGCAATCAGTAATCTGCCCCCTTTAGTTATGCCTGGATGTTTTTTTGTCTCTTACTATGCAATCAGTTTGTAAGGGTATACCCCTCTAGCAGTTTTCGAATTTTTGAGCAGAATGTATGTATGGTTTTTTGGACAGCACCATGGTTAGGTCTTATGTGCAGCAGTTTTGTTGTTCATAAACTCTCGATATTATCGCTTATGTAATGAATGGCTGTGCACAGCCCCTTTTATACAATCCCCCTTTTTAGTTTCTGTTAAAAATAAATAAATAAATGTTGCAGTGGCAGCATTGTGGGTCGTTGGCCCACAATGCTGCGGCGGCAGCATTTATTACTCTACTACAAATAGAATATTGTTCGCCAAACTCCACCGCCTTTGATCCATTGACCCGACTCGGCACTAGTGTATCGGCAGGATTATCAAAACTCTGCCAGAGAATCGCTCCGTTTCCATTGTATATCAAGAGATTGCACTTCGGACTGAGGGCCATGCGGGAAGCGCCTGTAATATTTGCAGACAAGATCGTGAACCCTGCATATCCGTCTCCATCTTTGAGTACCAAATTTCTATCTGTGCTGACAAACAACTTCGTATCGATTGAGCCTGGCCTGTTCCTATTACCTGGCCAAATGATCGTTTCGTTGTACAGAAGATTAACAATTGCCAAGAGAAAAAGCTTTCCATCCCGGGAATGGGATTCAAGGCCGAATTGGCTTCCGTTGCTCTCGAGGATCGATTGAGATGCATTGTTGGTTGCAGTTGCTATGGGATTAGCAGAGAATTGGAAACTGGTCTCATTGTTTGCACTTGTTGTAGCAGAGGCTGCAGTGCAGAACAATAAAGTCGAACAGACGGACACGCAGGCAAGAAGGAGCTTCCATCAACCATTAATCATGAATGCGTTTTTTTTTAACCAGAGGAATCGGCAATTGGAGCTGGCCTTCAAGATATGGGACACAGGTAAATCCAATTTACAACAAGTGGTTTTATAACAAGTTACAACTGAAGTGCCAATAAGGCACACCTGTGCGGGCTAATGAGTTAAACACAGCCTGTGCAATAAATATTATGCAAACTTAACTTGACACGAAATCAGTTGATTTTTAGCCGGAATCAGTTGAATTTAATTCACAAAATCTCGTAATTTTTGTGGTTTATTGGAGAATTTTAAGTGTAGAAATGAAATCACGTAACTAAAAAACCCGAACACCTACACTCTGTAAGATACACTTTTACAAATTCCATAAAGATTCATAACCAAAAACTAATAAAAGTTGACTTAGCCAATCTTATATATATTTTAAGAAAAAAGTTACACTTGGAACAGGTCTGGAACTATGCTCAACTAAGGTTGGCTGCCCAATAAATAAAGATAATCAAACAATAAAATAATACGCAGTTTAAGGTTTTTTTAGATTCACTGTATTCCATCGATTCTGCATGACTTTCCATAGTTCGAAATAATTGAAAAGAAAAACACCTTAAAGCTCACGAATCTGTGGAACACCAAATTTGAATGCAATTATTAATTAATGCTATGCTGTGGAAACGTAAAATTTATTAGTATCAACTATGCCAACTGTCATAGATGTCAGCGTGGACGTAAAATCAATGACGTACCATTAAAATGGATAGTTTGTTGTATATTTATTAAGAATAATAAATATTATTGTTAAGATAATCATTCTTAACCATTATCTAGAGTATATCCAATGGACAAATATTAAGTAATGTTTAGATGAGTGAAAGGGTCAATTGAAATTGACTCAATAAATTATATAATGAAATAGTCATCTTTAAAACTGTAGGTTAGGGAACAGGACATGATGGAGGAATCAATGACTTTGTCTTTAGCGCTAGTTTTTTAAGGAGGTGTGTAGGGTAATACATTGTGAGCTTGAGGACAATGCAAGGCATGAGGTGGTACAATGAGAGCAATTCATACAAGTATTTTTGTTTGAAGAGGTCATATCAAGAGAAAAAAAGCTTTAAGAAAAAAGAAGAAGCTTTAGGTATGGTGGTTGACAAGTGTAAAGGTTTAGCAAAAATTTTATATTTGAAGAGATAAAGGCAAGAATCACATTAAAGGGTGACTCACTAAAACTGTAGAAATTAATTTGAAGTCATGTCCTCTAGAGTAGGTATCTATATACAATATATGACTAAGGATCATGTAAGGATAGAGAAATTAGTGAGGATTTGGCCTTCAAAGAAAGCACTAATATGATGGATCAACTCAAACTAGAAACCAAAAGGTTAAGTAGACTCAAAGCTAGGTTCCATTCTTGGCTATTTTTGTGAGTGTGAAAGATAGAAAGCAACTTTGAAATGGATTCTATTTCTTCAACTCAACAAAATTGCATCTGTGATTTTTAATTTAGAAGTTTAGCCCTAAGAAAAAAGGCTTCATAGAACCCTAGTATGGGTTTGACTATACTTGCTATTGTGAGTTTTAAGATTAAGAAAAACTCACAGGATTAGGAAGTGCATTGGGAAACTATGTCAAAACCTATGAAATTACCAAGATAGGTAAGTATGATACATGTACTAGAATATGTTTATATGAATGTATCAAACACCCTTATCGAATCAATTTGTATTAGATTCCAAGACATAGAGTGGAACCTAATCCTGGACTTTGAGCATATCCCCTTTCAATACAAAAAATGCCATGAACATGGACACCAACTTTGTCATTCTCTAACTTAGTGCAATGTCCATTACTAAAAAGGAAGGAAGAAGGTGCAAATAAGGCATTGGAGGAAATTTGAGATCTAAAATGGGCCTCCTAAGCAAAATAATAAAAAATAGTTATTAATTTTGGAGGAAGAATGACAAAAACTACTTTTTGTGTTCGTATTTTCGACATATGTCCCTGTGGTTTTACTCAAATTCTGAGTGGGAGATCTCGTTGGATGCGGAATTTAATTCCACATCCACTAAGCTCTCCCACTTGAAATTTGAGTAAAAACACAGGTAGATATGTCAAAAATACGAACAAAAAAAGTAGTTTTCTTTTATGACAAATATGTCAATTCAACCATTACGGTTGACTCATTTTACTGAAATTCTATTGGTTCTTGAATTCCAACTCACAAAATTTATTGTTGGTGCGTTTTCTTATAAGGCCCATTTTAGACCCCAAATTTCCTCTAATGGAGGGATTTTTCAAAGTCCTTAACAAATGAAAACCAAACAAGCCTTCACATTAATTACGAGGGCAATATTGCTCCCAAAGTGACCAATATATACCATTCATTAGCATCTAATTAGGAAGACCCAATTCCAAAAATGGTGGATATAGTTTAAGGGGCTATGGTTAGGCCCTCTCCAAAAGACACCTTGGAGGAACCAAAATAGAGGGAAAAGGAAGCAATGGCACACTCTATAGAAAAAAAGAACCCACAACAAAGAACATTTGGAAATGGAAACATGTGAGGAAGATAATACTTTCTTAGAGAAGGAAGATCCAAAACCAACCGAGACATTGAAATGTAAGAGGTAGATCTACAAGTACTCATTTCAAAATTTGTGTGGAATTGAATCTAACCAATTTATTCGAAAAATACCTACAACTCTTACAAAAGGAACTAATGAAAGACAAAACCAAAGTTGGCTCAATCTCCCAAATTCAAGGACAAACAACTGGATTTGGAATCCGAACTACCCAACTCAAATCAATGAAGAAAATGGGAGGGGACAAAAATAAAAGGGGTGGAAAACCTAGAAAGCAAAAATTCAAAAAGAAAGGGCTCATTTGCTAGATTCAAGACATGTTATATTATTCTTAGACAATTTGTTTTCTCACTCATTACCAAGATTTAATCATGAAAATCACATCATGCAATATCAAGGGAGTCAATGGGAAAGGCATGCAAAGGCTACTAAAAAATAGAACCATCAAATATAAACCCATCGTATTTATGATTCAAGAATCAAAATGTGAGCAAGAAACTCTGAAGGAATGACTTCTCAATGTTGGAAATATGTGAATTGATGCAATCAATTGATACCGAACCTGATTCTCTTGAGGTATGGTTATTCTATGGAACTTTGCATTAGTGGGTTTAGAAAATTTCACAGAAACAAGCAACACCATCAAACTAACTTCAAGGAGATTGATTCAAAAAAATGGGGTAGCTTAACCAAAGTATATGGTCCCAATATTACGGAAAATAAATCGGAGTTCCTATAACTACTATAGGACATAGTCATATACATGGTAAATAAGCCTTGAATCATAGAAGGGTATTTGAAAAGGATTGCCTCTCTATTTGGGAAAAGAGTGGGTATTAGGCACTTGGAAAAATATAGTATGAGGTTCAAAGACACCATTTCAAGGTTACAAATGGTAGACATGGTCACTCATAATTGATGTCATACCTAAACTAACAAAATCATAGGAACATATCATATTCCAGTAAGATTGTACCACTTTACAGTCTATGAATCCCTAATGAGAACTATAGTAATGTTTCAGAAGTAGAAATTATAACCAGCACAAGATTTTATCATTGGCCAATTTGTCTTTAGTGGGAAAGCTTGGGTCATCTTAAACCAAGATCCTTTCAATTTTAGAAATTTTCATTAAACCATCCAAACTTCAAAGCAAACATTAAATAATGGTGAAAGAAGGGGTGTACCTAGCTAGGCGAACATTGATGTATCAATTTCAACAGATATTTCAAAATATGAAGTTTAAACTCAAAATTTGGAACAAAGAAGTCTTTGGAAACATATTTCAATCTCAAAAGGTTTAAGAAACAGTAGAAGGAGTTGTTATAGCCATCATCAAGGAAGACGAGGATGAGGAGTTGGAATGGACTGGGGATATGATAAGGGAGCAATCAAAAGTCACGAAGAAAGAAGAAATTCTTTAGAGACAAAAATAAAGAATTGGATGGTTCAAAGAGTGTGAGAGGAACTCTATATTTTCCCACAAGACTATGATTAACATAAGCACTTACATAAATACTTCTCTATAAAATGGTCTTACAGAACAATTTGAGGCTTATGCTGGTTTAGAAATGGAAAACAAATCATATTACCATTAGCTCCCCTCTAAGCTAGAAGTAGAGAGATAAAAAGCTATCAGATTAGTCTTGCAATACATCCCCTAGTTGGTTACACTAGATCAAAATGTTAGCTTCATGAGAGAATTTACCCTAGAGGAGATGTAAATGGAGATGGAATCAAGGAAATCTCTAAGCCTACATGCATTTACATCATATTTGTTCTATAATTATTGGTCAACAATGAGCACAAATGTTTGGAGGGTTGTTGAAGACTCTAGGTTTACATAAGGAATTTTGCACTCTTTTAATTCCACCTTCCTTACACATTGTTGGAGGAGCTAGTCGATGAGTCGACTAGTCGAACAGCCGACTAATTAGGAGATTAGGTCAGCTGCATAAGGTCATGTCGGGTTGACCGAATTGACAGGTAGTTATTTTGTAACTGTTTGTAGTCATATATATTAGGCTGTTGAGCCAGGTAAGAACTGGGTTCCGTTCTGTGTTTGTATGGACCCTCAAGCTATAATATAATATGTTATCCCATATCTATGTTCTTGTCTCTTGTGTCTGTTATGTCTTTATGATTCAATGTGTATTATTGGTAACCCTCTGTGATCTGTGAGATTACAACATTGGTTTAGCCCATGAAAACAAACAATAAAGTAACTATCTCAGACAGTACAAATTTTGAGTACCTCCCCTGTTTCTTCGGGACGAAGAAAGATTTTGTTCTTGGGGGAGATGTTGGAGGAGCTAGTCGGTGAGCCGACTAGTCGAACAACCGACTAAAGGATATTAGGTCGGCTGCATAAGGTCGTGTCAGTTGATCGAACCGACAAGTAGTTATTTTGTAACTGTTTGTAGTCATATATATTAGGATGTTGAGCCAGGTAAGAACTGGGTTCAGTTCTGTGTATGTATGGACCCTCATGCTATAATATAATATGTTATCCCATATCTATGTTCTTGTCTCTTATGTCTGTTATGTCTGTATGATTCAATGTGTATTATTGGTAACCCTCTGTGATCTGTGAGATTACAACACACATTCCCAACAAAGAGCAAGCTAACACTCCATGTAAACTCAAATTGATATTATTATAAAATGTGATCTATAAAATTTGAAACTCAAAAGCCATTACCAAATATCATATGCCATGAGCAACTATGATACATTTAAGGGCGTCAAATTCTAGATGGGGTCATTATATAATTGGGAGTTTTTTAAAATCGAATGTTAATTAATTTTGTCTTGAATTTTTCTTGGATTATTACTTTTGTATTGAATCTAACTTGGATCTATTGAGTTAAAAAATGGTCTCGAACACCTACTACCTTAAAACATTATCCTTTTCAACATTTTTCTATATCTTAGTTAATGGATCCCCTTCTTCATCCTTCAACTCTTATGAGACATTAGAGAGAAATCCTATATTTCTTTTCTTATTTATACTTATGACATACGTCTAAGTCAAGACATTGTTGGTGAAAAACTAAAAAGCCTTCATATCCTCGATATATTCGATCCCCTCTTCCACTTGCAATTCGTGGATGAAACACTCTTTGTGGGTCATCATTCAACCAAGGAAGCATCTACCCTCAAAGACATCCTAAATTCCTTTTTATTAGCCTCATTGGCCAAGAAAAATCTTTTTGTTTTTTCATTAATAACCCTCCGAGCTCTCAATTCAATATTGTAAGACTCTTAGGATTCCAAAAAGGTACTCTTCCTCAAAGCTTCTCTTATTCGAAATGAAATGACTATGCAACGAAAAGAAATAGTTTTTAGTAGAGGTTTTGTGAATTTTTTTAATAATTTTCTTATTGTTAAAGTGCTTGAGTAGGTTTAATGGTTAAGAACGTGTATTATTTTTATGGAGGTCTCAGTAAGCTTAAAGATGTCTCAACCCCTGTTAAGCCACACTTTACTAATATATCTAGTAACTAACTTACGTGCTGTTGGATAATAGACTTAAAAATATCTCAACCCCTGTTAAGTCACGCTTTACTAATATATCTAGTAACTAACTTGCGCCGAGTTGGATACCCTTGAAAGATTACTATTCCTATGATTAAAAAAACAGTTCTCTTATAGTTGATTATGATTAAAAAAACAGTTCTCCTGTGATTAAAAAAAATTGTTCTCTTATAGTTGATTCATAGACCGGTGGCTGAGGTTTTTGCTGCCCAATAAATAAAGATAATCACACAATAAAATAATATGCAATTTAAGATTTATAGATTCAATGCATTCCATGGATTCTGCGTGACTTTCCATAGTTCTAAAAAATTGAGAAGAAAAACACCTTAACGCTCACGAATATGTGGAACAAGTTTGAATGCAATTATTTTTGTATGCAATGGAATTATTAGTACAGACCATGCCAACTGTCATAGATTTTTAGCCATAGAATATTGAGTTTTGTGTCATATTTTTCTTCGAAGCAGTCCTACCGTTCAGTGGTCAAATTTGAAGGGCTGGTCTTAATTTTTTTTGGAAGGGCATTTAACTATCCAACCCTTCAAAGATGAAAGGTTATAAAAATAATTGCACTTCAATTGAAAATTGTAAATTAAGTTAACCCTTCAATTGAAAATTGTAAATTAAGTTAACCCTTCAATTGAGTTCACCCTCAACCGAGGGTTAGTACCAACCATGTTGTAAAAAGTGGGAATTATTTACATCTTTTTTCGTCTTGGTCACCTTGGTCTCCTCGTAGTTGGTCTGTCTGTTTCACCTGCCTATCTTTTCCTTCATAGTGGTTTTTTACGTTGGGTTTCTGTCTTTGGGACTTTTGGTGTGGTTTCAGGTGGGGGCTGGGTCCCTTGCCTCACCTCGGGTTCCTGTCCTGTTAGGTTTGTCGACCTATATGGTATACTTGTGTTCTTGTTTCTTTTTGGTGTGACTGGTTTGTTTCCCGCCCTGCTGCTTCACGGGGGTTTGGCTTGGCCACCTCTCGGTCCCTTGTCTGCGACTGGGCTCCACTGATCCTCTCTCCCATATCATGGGTGTCCCGGCTGATGATACTGGGACTCTTCACCCTGGAAAGGGTCGCCTTAAAAACTCCTCTCGTCGTAAGGCCAAATCCCTTAAGGCTCTCGAACTGAAACCTCGCTTTGTTCTTGGGCATGATGTTTTCATGGATAAAGTTGAGACTTTGTACCGTAGGGCTCTTATTGGTAGGCTAGAGTACTGCTCTTTGTCGAAGGAGGGATGGATTGAATGGGTGACCACCCATTGGAAGCCTCTCATTCATGATGTGCCTTCCATTAGCCTCCTTGCTAACAGATGGTTGGTTTTTGTTTTTATTGAAGAGTCTGATGCTTCTCTGATCCTCGGGAACCGGTGGCCTGTTCTGGATGGCTCCTTAGTTCTAAATCGGTGGCACTCGGTTTCGACCCCCTCACTGAAAGGGTGACCATTAGACACCTTTGGGTACTTCTTCCTGCTTTACCCTTTCCTCTTTGGAATAAGGATATCCTTGCTGATCTAGCTAACATGATTGGGTGCTTTGTTGCTCTTGAAAAATACATCCATCTTATTTTTGACAAACAGATGGCTAAAGTCTTGGTCGAAGTTGATATTACCAAAGGCCATATTCCCGAAATTGATATTGTCTGTGGAGATCGGGTATTTACCTAAAGACTGGATTATTTGCATTTGTCGTTTAGATGTAATTTCTGCCATGAAACTGGACACCTCTGGAATACTTGTCATCGCCTTCGCTCAGGTTATCCTGCTAAGCATGGTTATGATCCCTTACCTGTACTTGACCCACCTCTTCATGTTGTCACACTTAACCCTGATATACTTATGGAGGACTCTACTGATATCATCTATGCTTCTTTTTCACCTTCTACCTTTGAAAATCTTTCGAAAGGTCAGCTGGTGTATATTGAAGATATGGAAGATGTTGCCCTTCACTCCCGCTCTGGCCTTGTGGGGAACCTTGAGGATTCTATTGTCTTGGAGCCACTTTCTTCCTCAAAGCGTATAGCTTATGATGGACCTCCACCCTTCACTTTGTATCATTATCCTTCTCGCCCTCTATCCTCTTCTTCCCCCCCTTTATCATCAACTCCCCCTTTGTCCCCACCTGAAAGCACTGTACCCCTGCCTATTATCTCTTCATCTAGTCCTCATGAAGCTCCGGCTTTCCAGGATCCCTTGCTCCTTACAGCTCTTTCGATCTTTTCTG
Source organism: Pseudotsuga menziesii (assembly GCA_001517045.1). Classification (NCBI taxonomy): domain Eukaryota; kingdom Viridiplantae; phylum Streptophyta; class Pinopsida; order Pinales; family Pinaceae; genus Pseudotsuga; species Pseudotsuga menziesii. The sequence continues at coordinate 191,525 of LPNX010001035.1, read as the reverse complement.
ATAAAACTCATATTTCCCCTTCCACTTTACCCTTGGATTCTATCCGTTTTAAAAATGTGACCATCAAGAAATCCAAGAAACCACCTTTGGAGGCTCTTGGGGATTCGGGGGTTTATACCCCTCTTTCGACTAGACTTAAGAATGCAGCTAGACAAACCCGCATCTCTCCTGTTCCCTCGCAGGTTCTTAGAGCAAGCACACCTGCTGAGTCTGTTTCCCCATGAAAATTTTATCCATGAACATTCGAGGGTTTGGAGGGCTTACCAAACAAAAATCCCTTGGTATATTATTCTCTAACTTAAGCCCTGATATGATTCTTATTCAAAAGACTATGTGCTATTACTCCCAGTCTCTTCTCCTGTTTTCCAAATTAAAACCTGGTTGGGAATTTTGTGCCTTTGATGCATCGGGCCTTTCTGGAGGCCTACTTGCAGGCTGGAACCCCCTCTTGGTCCGTTGTAAAGCTTTCACATCTTTGGCTGGTATCATCCTTAAAGCAACCTTTAAGGGTCTTTCTGAGACTTTTAATGTTATTAATTGCTATGGGCCCTATACTCAAATAACTGTTTATTGGAATAACTTGGTGGCTGGTGGACTACTTAGATTACCTAATTTACTTTTGGCTGGGGACCTCAATTTTACCATCTCATCTTCTGAAGTCTAGGGAAGCAAGGCTAGGATTGACCCCTTGGCTCCTTTTTTTCTCAGCTCATTTCCTGTAACAATTTGGCGGACCTCTATATGAATCTTCCAGGCCCTACTTGGAGAAATGGCCGCTCGGGAGAGGCAGGCATTAGTAAAAGGTTGGACCGGTTTCTTCTATTTTAATCTCTTCTTCCTAGCCTTTTTTTCTAGAGAACTTGGGCTACCCCCACTGATGTCTCTGATCACTATTCTATTTGCCTGGAGTGGGGCTCGAAACTGTTCTCTCAGTGTTGGCCCTTTAAATGTAATAGGGCTTGGATTTTGGAGGAAGACTTTGCTCATCTAGTCCTTTCTTCTTGGAAGACCCCTCTAGACATGGATGATTATAGCCATATGGATGCCCTTACTCTTAAATTGCGCAGAGTCAAATGTACTGTTAAAGATTGGGAGAGGTTGAAGAACCATGAAAGGAAGCAGTAGATCCTGGATATTAATGAAGGTATATCCAATATCTTACTTGAGGATTTTGGTCTCTTATCTGCTTCCAATGTTGGTAAATTGAAAATCCTTCAAGCTAGAAAAGGAAAATACTGGGCCCATGAGACTACTACATAGAGACTGAAAAGCAGAGTTCAATGGATAAAGGAAGGGGATGCAAACACAAGTTTTTTTCACTCATATGCATCTGCTAGAAGAAATACTAATACTATATGGTCTCTAAATGATAAGGATGGTAATCCTGTTTTTGAGGACCCCACACTTAAGATGCTGGGCAAACAACACTTTAGTGAACTTTTTGGTGATGACAAGACTTCAAATATTGCTGACCAACTTAAAGTGATCAGACTTTTCCCGAATATGACTACTGATGAAGATATTGATTGTTTCCTTAAGCCCATCTCAATCCAGGAAGTTGAAGCTGTACTAAAAGGGTTTAAGAAGGATAAAAGCCCAGGCCCTGATGGATGGCCAATTGAGTTCTTCTTGGCCTTTTTTGACTTTGTTGGGGATGAACTGGTCTTGGCTGCTAAGCAGGCTAGAACCCATGGGAAAATATCTGGGGATCTAAACTCTACATTCTTGACTCTGATACCTAAGTGTGAGAAGCCCTCCACCTTTATTGACTCCCGTCCCATCTCTTTATGTAACTTGATCTACAAGGTCATTTCTAAGATTGCGGCCCTTCGACTGAAGCCAATCCTCAACAGGTCTATTTCTTTTAAACAATATGGCTTTCTCAAGGATAGGCAGATTACTAAACCTGTAGGTATAACCCAGGAATTATTACACTCTATAAAGACTAAGAATTCTAGCGTCATGGTTTTAAAACTTGACCTGGTTAAAGCTTTTGACAGAGTAAACTGGACTTTTCTTAGACTTCTGCTTATTCAGATTGGCATTCCCTTGTTGGGTGTGAATTAGATTATGGGCTATGTATCTAGCTCCTGCTTTGTTGTCTTAGTTAATGGGACCCCCTCGGACTTTTTCCCTGCATCCAGAGGAATTTGTCAAGGATTCCCATTGTCTCCCTTATTATTCATTCTGATTATTGAGAGTCTCAGCAGAAATATTATGGATGCACAACAAAAAGGTCTCACAAAGGGCTTCCAGTTCTCACCTGATCTGTCGATAACACACTTGTTACTTGTTGATGATGTTATTTTAATTGGTATTGGCACTATTAGTGAGTGGAGTGCTTATAAAGATGCATTGGACTTATTTAGCTCAGCTTCGGGGATGACTGTCCGCTTGGAAAAGTCATCATTTCTCTATCAGAACGTGGATGATGACATTAGAAGCAAAATTGCGGAGTTGCTCCCTTTCAGAATGGAACCACTTACATCGGGCTTTAAGTATTTGGGATACCGCTTAAAACCATTGGGGTATCGTACCTCTCATTGGCGGTGGATGATTGATTTATTTGAAAAAAAGATCAAAAACTGGACCTACAGGTTACTCTCTCTCGGTGGCGAAGTGGTACTTATTAAAGCTGTTCTCACTAGGTTGGCAGTCTACTAGTTTGCCTTAGCTAGATGTCCAAAATTGATTTTGAATTTACTTAGAAGAGCTATTTTCTCCTTCTTGTGGGGGTCCTCTGCTGAACATCATAATTCACATCTGGTAAATTGGGAAACTATATCTTCCCCTATTGAATATGGTGGTTGGGATATAAAGAACCCTAAATGGTTTGGAATATCGTTGAGACTGAAAAGTATGTGGCAGCTACTTAATGGTTCTGGTATTTGGAGCAGAATAATTGCCCATAAATACTTCAAGAACAGATCCTTAGAAGATTGGATTCGGGCCCGAAAATTCAATGTTTCTAGAACTTCTTACTTCTGGAATGGTTTTATTAGGATTATTGAGTGGATTACTAGTCAGTTGGGATGGAAGGTTGGGAATGGTTTAAAGATTCGACTGGGAGTGGACCCTATTGCTGGGCTCAACTCGCAGTATCTATTATCCGAGGAGCTTAGAGATTACCTTAACGACCTGGGGATATCCAATCTTGCACATGCTCAAAATATGGATGACTGTGGTCATGATGGTTTCAACTGGTATACTGCATTAGATCTGTACTTGGGGGATGATTGGGCTGATCAATGGTGTTCATACGTCAAGGGCTTGACTCACGGTGGTATAAGGATTGGGACTGCTGAAGACACACTTCTTTGGATGCATAATAAATAGTTGGGTATGGTGACAGCCAAAAGAGCATATGAAGGCTTATTGTCTTTGAACATTGGACAATCATGGCCAATGATTTCCTTTTAAAGATTTGACACCTAAATATTCCTAAAAAACTGAAGTGTTTTATCTAGCTAACTTGTAATATGAAAATTAACACCTGGGATACTCTGTGCAAGAAAGGTTGGCACGGTCCCAATAGGTGTTGTTTATGCAAAGGGGATGCTAAAACGGTTGAAGACCTTTTTGTTGACTGCCCCTTTGTGAAGAAGCTGATATGGGGTCTCAATAGTCTTTTTGATGTTCATCTACTTTGGTCTACTCCATCCCTCATGGAAAATCTCATTAATTGGGTATCAAAGGGTGGAAACCTCCAGTACCTGCCTCTTTTTTTCATCTAGAATATCTGGAAGGCTAGGAACCGTAATTTATTTGAAGATCTTATTCCTAACATTGCCAGTCTCTCTCATAATATCCTTGATGAGGTAAAATCATATAAGGTACCGCAGAAATCAAGGCATAAAACTCGTGACATTGGTGAGCCTCCTAATGCAAAATTTCCTATGGTTTTATTTGATGGAGCTGCGACAAACTTCATTGGAGGAGCAGGTATTTGTATTTGGTTAAACGATCACCATTTTTTTGCTATTAACCTTGGATGTGGGAGCAGTGCAAATACTAGAGCAGAACTTTTAGCACTTTGGCCATCTTTACTGGTCGCCAAAGATATTGGGCTGCCATATCTACATATCTTTGGCGACTCATCAGTGATTATAAATTGGGCAAAGGGTGAATCCACCCTTGACATGGTGAACCTCGAGGCTTGGTGCTACAACACCAGATTACTCATGTCCTCATTCACCTGGGTGGATTTCAGTCATGTATATAGGGAACATAACAAGAGGGCAGACATCTTATCCAATGAGGGGTTGTGTATGGCTCTTGGTCATCTCTTACTTACTGAATCTTATGATGATGAGTTTATTGGGGAAGTCTCACTCCAACTTTTTAAGAATTTGCTCATTCTATTTCAGATATTTATCTGATGGACTTTTTTGAGAGTTATTTTTGGTTATGCTGAGCAGCAGTAACAGGAATTTTGAGAGTCACTTGCCTGCTTTGAATAAGGTTTCTGGGCTCTTGTTATGTTCTTTATGGACATTCTCTGAGTGATGATTATACTGCTCACTTATGAGAGGTCCTTTTCATGTATTGATACCCAGATGCTGATAGTATGTTTTTACAACATGGGTATAGTTATAGAGTCTGTTTTGTACTGTATTGAAACGTGATATTCACTGTTTTGTTTGACCCATTGAGTTATAGACAATAGTGTATGATGATGTACCAGGTTACCTTTGATTCAATAGAATATAAAAAAACTGTTTTTTCCACAAACATTAAAACATCAAAACATCAACTTAAATTAAAACATTTATGAAAAGCACTTTTATACAGCTTTACTACTCATTTCAGTTATCTTCATGCCAAGTGGGAGTATTTTTATAACTGACCAAGAAGTATTCTGACAATGATGAGTCTTGTCATCATCAAGAAGATATTCCTTGTCTCAAATCTTCTTATTTTCGGTCACGTGGAACCTACGGCTTGTTCGGGTTTTGGTTTGGGGTCGGAACGACGGTGGGACAAAGTGGTCTGGTGCCGACTTCGGATTCGAGACCTGGTTATGGGAGGGTTTCTGGAGTTGCAAAGATTCTGCAGTGGCGAGCCTGGCGATGCATGCCCTGGTTGGAAGGCTGGACTAGTTTTTTTAAACCGTGTTGGCAAAGAATTTCTTTGAGGATTTGGCGAATTCGCTGGGGAAATTTATTCAGCTGGATGATAAAATGTTAACCGCAGAAGTTAAACGTATAGCTTATGTCATCGTTGAGTTTGATATGTCTGAAGGTCTGCCTGCCGAATTTGAAATTCCTTACGCGGAACATCGTTGCATCATTTTGTTCAACAATTAGGCTATTTGAAGATTCCGTTCAGATGTTTTCTTTTCCGACGGATGGGACACCTTCGTAACAATTGTCCGGCGGTTTCTTTTCATTCCGTTGAAGATGGTGTTTCTTTATCTGGTGACGGGGTTTCTGAATCTCTATTTCCGGAATATCGGCCTCGCCTTTCTCCTATGGATGCTTCTGCGTCTTTCCTTGGTAAGTTGGAAAATCTCCTCCCACATTTCTATTGCTCACTTTCTGAAGAGGAAATGAAATTAATTAAAGATGTTGAAGATCATTATATTGTTTCCGGTTGTGTGTAAGGGTTCTGGTTCTGTGGGTCGTGTTGCTTCAGATTCTTTACCTCCTTCGATTGATTTTTCTTGGAAAGAGGGCATCATTGTCCCGGATTGTGAAGAAAGGGTAATACTAACGGGGGGAATTTCTTCTGAGTTCAAGGTTCATTCTGAGTCTTTAAACGTTTCTGTGGGGGAGGACTCAAATTTCGATAGTTGTTCGATTTTGGAGGAAAACGTCAGTTGCCCATTCTGCTCTCGGATGATAGTCTGGTAGATATGACTATTCCTTCGGTCCCTGGGGATAATGTTGTGTCGGGCTCTCTTTCGACTGTTGATGTTGGTGGGAATCCCTTAAAATCTCCTTCCTACGTGGATGTCCTTATTAAAAGTCCGCTGCCTATTTTCTCTGATAAAATTTCAGTCAATAATGAGGTTCCTCCTATTGCCTCGATACGCTGTCAAAATGTTACTATTAGAAAGCCTATACAAAAAAAGACAGTTGAATAAAAAGGTGTCGGTTCCCAGAGGAAATGGGGACTGTCAGAATTATTACATCCCCTCTTTCTTCTCGTCTTTGACAAAATTTCTTCAGATTCTGGTTCCAGCCTCGGGGCTCTTAGAGATCTGCCCTCTGTAGCTATGTAGCTATTTCTCGATGATAGTAACATCTTTCAACATTTGGGGGGTCTTCTAAATTAAATGCCCTTAAACGGTTTTTTTGGTCTTATCAAGCCTGATGTTGTCTTGATCCAGGAGAAAATGTGTAGTGGATCAAAGGCTTGTGAAACCTTCTTAAAAATCTTCCCTAGTTGGGAAGTCTTTTCTATTGATGCTTCTAGTCATTCTGGGGGTTCCTAGCCACTTGGAATCCCTTAGTAGCCGATTTCAAAGTCTTTAATACACCTGCCAGCATTTTGCTGGAAGGTAGTATTAAAGGCCTGGAGAAAAGGATCAAGATTATAAATCGTTATGGCCCTAACCCTTATGTTGATCGCCAAATGTTTTGGGACAGGATTGCAGATAGTGGTATTCTACAAGATTCATCCCTGATTCTAGGAGGGGATCTCAATCTATGTCTACTTGTGAAGTGTGGGTTGTTAATGTTTTATCAAATTTGCTTAGATGATATCTTAAAACAATTAGCCACTAGAAGATCACTGAAAGAACAACATGCACAAAAACATAAGAACACAAGAACATAGAGATTTTCCTCGGGGAAATCACAAGGGAGAAAACCCCGCAAAACTTCCTCAGTATAGATCTCGACTAGAGCAGTGTAAAACCCAGACAACTGCTTCTTACTCCTTTCTAGTGCACCGGTTCTTCTCTCTCTTGCAAAACTGCTTGAGTGAGTGAGTACAAATGAAGGGGAGCGCCTCCCTATTTATATTCTTCTGTTGACTTGACCTCTAACTTGGTGGGGCCGACTTCACTAGCTGTCAGGGCTGACTTGTCCAACTGGACATTACAAATAGTATTTATTATATTGACACTTGGGTACTAATGACCCGACTTACAATAGGAGGCTTACATTGCAACCTTCAGTGACTGTAACAAGACCAAGCTCATCTCCAATAGGAGAAATACAATATAACTAGAATATCTTCCGAAGTTGCATTGCTTTAACACTCCCTCTTAACTAGGAAGGTATTCAACTTTTAGCACGGAAGTTACATTACATTAACACTCCCTCTTGACTAGGAAGGTATTCAACTTTTAGCAGCAACTGCTACTATTACAACTGTACAACCGACTGGTGAGACTTTATATGTCGTAGGAAGTTTTGGTACAACATCATACATCTTCATCATCAATCTCAACTAGACCTTCTTCTACAAACATCTTTTCTTCAATCTTCTTCTTGTCATCTTCTGGAACATCTCTTGCAACATCAGCATGTGAATGCCGAATCATCTTCTGGATCATCATCCTTTGCTTCATCTTCTGTATCACCATTATCTGAACTGTCATCATCTGCAGTTTCAGTACGTGAATACTGAACCATCACCATCTGCATCTTCAGTACGAGAATACTGAGCCATCATCATCTGTAACTTCAGTATGTGAATACTGAAACATCATCATTTGCATCAATAGTATGTGAATACTAAAATAATCAACAACATCATTAGCATATTAGTGCTAAAGATCAAATCATCTGTAGTACTAGATCATCATAAACATCAACATCAATATAGATATACTGAGGCTATCACAATAACATCTCAACATCAATCAATCATCTGTCAAGCATCTCAATAAGTATCAGTATAAACAATACTGAAACTAACATCAGTATAGAAGTACTGAAGCATACATCTCAATCAGTCATCTGAATCAACCATCTCAACAATCAACATATCAATGCTAAACCAATCATCTCAGCAATCATCAATATAACAATACTGAATTACACATTTCAGCATATCAATGCTGAACCAATCATCTCAGCAACCACCAGTATAAAAACAGTGAGCTAAACAATCATCGGTATAATAATCAACAGCCATCAGTATAACTATACTGAGCTAACATCTCATCATCTCATCAGTCAACAGTATAGCAATACTGAAACAACCATCCTGCCCTCTAACTATCTCGGAGCAACATCACGGTGAGTTCTTTGGTAGATCCACCCGGGAATTTTGTCTAACTTACTAACTCTTTCGAGCCAACAAGCCTAGTTAGAAAGATGGATCTTCCTGGGGACCAACAAGCCTTGTCCTGACTTACAAACCTACTTGGGTTAAACTGATCTAGTCAAACATACTAATCCCCCTAGGATCAACAGGCCTCGTCTGACTAACCCTTTTGGGCCAAACTGTCTTAATCAGACTTGCCCTACTCTATACTGAGCTACTCCCTATTGCATCCTTCTTCCATCTACTATCACTCCCTCTTTCGAGAGAGGTCCTTCCGGACTACACCTAGCTTGTCTCGAAAGTATTCAAACTTTACACGAGCCAGAGGCTTGGTCAACACATCTGCCACTTGTTCCTCTGTAGGAACATACTTGAGCTTTATAGCTCTTTTTTGAACCATGTCTCGAACGAAGTGATATCTTACTTCAATGTGTTTTGATTGATCATGAAACACTGGATTTTCTGTCATCTTGATACAACTCTGATTATCACAATGGATATCAGTAACATCTATCTCTTCATCAAATAAACCTGCCAACATCTTTCGAATCCATACTGCTTCACTACAAGCTGAACAAGCAGCATTGTATTCTATTTCTGCTGTGCTAAGTGCAATATTGATCTCCTTTCTATTGAACCAAGAGATCATGCTTGATCCCAAACTAAAACAACCACTTGAGGTGCTCTTTCTGTCTTTAGTATTTCCTGCCCAATCAGAGTCTGTGAACCCATGTAAACTGATCTCACTATCTGAGGTATATCTGAGACCATAATCTAAAGTTCCCTTTAGATACCTCATCACATGTTTTGCTCCTATCAAGTGAATGTGCTTGGGATTCATCATGTACTGACTTAGTGTGTTTACAACAAAACATAAATCAGGTCTTGTATTGGTCAAGTACATTAGTGAACCAATAATCTGTCTGTACAGAGTGGCATCTGCAGCTTTCGATGTATCATCATTTAGTAACTTCAAGTTTGTTGTCATCGGAGTAGTCATGGCCTTACAATCTAGCATTCCAAACCTCTTCAGGATTTCTATCGTATATTTTCCTTGGTTTAGGAAGATTTCATCTAGGGATTGCCAAACTTCAAGACCTAGAAAGTAGTGCATCATTCCAAGGTCCTTATCTCAAATTCTACAGTCAGCTTCTTCTTGCATTCATCGATGAGTTTGTCTTCTCCTGTTAAGAATAAATCATCCACATATAAAAGTAGTATCATAAGCCCATCATTCTCAACCTTATAGTAAAGGTTAGAATCTGCCTTACTCTTGGTAAAGCCTAAACTCATCAGGAATCCATCTATTCTTTCGTACCATGCTCTGGGTGCTTGTTTTAGCCCATACAATGCTTTCTTGAGTCTGCATACATAAGCTTCTCGATCACCAGTCTTGAAACCTTGCGGTTGTTCGATATACACTTCTTCTTCTGTCGAGCCATTTAGAAAAGCTGTCTTCACATCCATTTGATGTAACTTCCATTTATTCTTGGCTGCCAAGGCAAGGACAATTCTAATTGAAATGTACCTAGCTACTGGAGCAAAGGTCTCTTCATAGTCAATTCCTTCCTTTTGGGAGAACACTCTTGCTACAAATCTTGCCTTGTACTTTTCTATACTACCATATGCAGAATGCTTTGTTTTGAAGATCCATTTTGATGATAACACTGATTTGTCTTTTGGTCTTGGGACAATTTTCCACACATCATTCTTTATTATGGATTGGTATTCCTCGACCATTGCATCAACCCATTCCTTCTGTTTTGTTGCATCTTCAAAACAAGTTGGTTCTTTATCAACTAGATCACTCATCAAGGCCATATAACTGGGATATGGCTTTGGCTTCTTTCTTTCTCTGGTGGTTCCTTTTGGGATACCAAGTCTTCTTGCTTCTTCAATTATATCACGAGCCCAAGCAAGTTTTTTCTTTCGAGAGATTATTTCATTGGGCACTTCTGCAGGTAACTAAGGTTCAGTCATGTCATGAGCCTCAGGTTTCTGACTTTCTTCTTCATTCTTAACTGGTTTAGGATTTTCTGTAACTTTGATAGTTTCATGTTCTTCATCTTCTCTATCTTTCTTCAACTTTCTAAAAGCTGAGTCTTCGTCAAATGTTACATCTCTGCTAAGCTCATTCTGATGGTATTCTAGGATATATATCCGATAAGCTTTTGACTGTTCACTATATCCGACAAACAATCCCTTCTTTCCCGAAGAATCTAGCTTTGTTCTTTTCTCCTTGGGAATGTGAATATACACAGGACAACCAAATATCTTTAGATGACTTACCTCATGCTTTTCTCCAAAGAACATTTCTTCTGGAGTTTTATTCCCAAGGGCACTATGGGAGATTCTGTTTTGTACATATACTGCAGTTCTGGCTGCTTCTGCCCACAGGTACATTGGTAGATCTTGATCATGTATCATGGCTTTTACTGCTTCCATGATAGATCTATTCCTTCTCTTTGCCACACCATTTTGTTGAGGACTATAGGAAATGGTGAGCTCCCTCTTAATCCCAGCTTCCTTGCAGAAATCATTGAAGTCATTTGATGTGAACTCTCCTCCATTATCTGATCTTAAAATCTTTATTTTCTTCTCAGAAAGGTTTTCTATTAGAGGTTTGAATTCTTTAAAATTTTCAAACACTTTATCCTTCTTTTTCAAAAAATATATCCAAGTCTTGTGGGAGTAGTCATCAATAAAAGAGGCATAGTAAACATACTCGCTTAATGAAGTTGTTTGAATTGGCCCGCATATATCTGAATGGATAATATCTAAGATCCCTTTTGCTTTGTTGTCACTCTTCGGATAGGGATTCTTAGTATTCTTCCCTTGTGTACATCCATTGCATACGCCTTCATGTTTGATCTGAATTTCTGGTAGAGGTTGACCAGTCACAACCTTACTTACAATTGGAAGAGCTTTGTAATGAACATGAGCAAGCCTTCTGTGCCAAAGCTCACATGGATTTATTGTACTGGTTGCTAAGGCTGAATCTGCATGTCCCTTCAATTTGTAGAGTCCTCCTTCAATTCCAATTTCTACTGCATCATCTAAGGTCTTTCCTTTTGACCACATGAGTACTTTTCCATCTATGAAGGCAACTTTGAACCCTCTCTTGTCCAAGGCTGAAATAGACAGGGGGTTCTTCTTTAGTCCAGGGACATATAGAACATCCTTCATCTTCATGGATTTTCTAGAATCCAACTTATAAGATGCTTCTCCCATTCCTTTGATGGGATATTGGGAGTCATCTCCAAGCATTACCTTGTGAGGAGAATCCTTTTGTACAAAGCATGATAGTGAGTCCTTGTAACCTGTCATGTGCTTGGATGCACCACTGTCTATTAACCAGGTTTCATTTCCCGGTGAGAGTGATCTTGTTAGGGCAGAGATCAGTACATATTCTTCACTGGATTCTTCATCTTTCTTTGCTTCCTCTTCTACTTCTTGATCACTGTCTTCAGCAGCATGGGAGTGGAATCTTTTCATCTTTTTAACTCTTTCTGCTTTCATGGGACAATTGATGGCAATGTGTCCCCTCTTGTGACAAGTGAAGCACTCATAATTTGAGAAGTCTTTCTTGGGTCTTTTGAACCCTTGAGTCTTGTGAGGATGATCATGACTCTTCCTTTTGTACTTGCCTTTGGCATGGGTTGTTAAGGCTTGGTCTTCATTATCATTTAGCTTCACTTCTCTGGCTAAGATCTTTCTTCTTCTTGGACACATTCTTCCCATAGCTTTCTGAATTTGGTTAGTTTCCTTCTTGAACAGATTCCTCGGATAAAAGCTTCCCAATCTTTTGGAAGACCATTTAGGGTGGTCATCACAATTTCTGCCTCTTCTATTGTATCTCCAATGGCTTCTAGCTGATCTCTAATTTGGGCCACTCTTGAAAAATAAGATTGCATAGTCTCTGACTTTTGAGGTGATTCCTCAGGGTCATCTTCCTGTTGATGTTTCTCCCTTCAAATAGACTGGAGAGGGCATCAAACATTTCTTTTGGAGTTTCCCTTGATGATACTTGAGGAATCAAGTTATCCTTGATGGAATCAGCTATGATCCTTTTGGCTATAATCATGTCCTTCTTATGCTTGGACTTGGCTTCCTCCTCTTCTGGTTCTTTTACTTCCTCCTTCACAAATTGGTCCAAATCATTCTCTTGCAGGATGAGCATGATCCTATGCTTCCATGCTCTGAAGTTTTCAGCTCCTTCAAGCTTTTCATCTAGCTTGGTGCTCTTAGTCATCTTCAACAGAATGAGAACTTCAAATGGAACAGGGAGGAAGAGTATTTACTTGAAGAAAATAGTTTCTGGTTGACCTCCTTCTGGATGACCTCCTTCTGGATGACCTAGGGTTTGATGTAGAAACCCTAATTTCTCAATTGGAAACCTTAATAGGGTTGACATGTGGAAAAGATGCTCCTCCCTGAGGCGAGGTAGACTGTAACTTGCTTTTCTTGAGATTGATGATGAAACCCTGGGAAAACTGAAACCCTAGTTTGTCCCGGTAGCAGTGACAGGTTCAAAATTGAAAATTCTTGAAATTCAATTTTGTCACCACAGAAAGGTGTGCCCTTCAAAGGCGAGTTGGATGAGCCCTCTTTTCTGGTTGAACTGTTGAGGGATTTGTTAAGAACAACAAACCCCAGTTGTGCAGTGTCTCCTTTCAGGGTGGCTCTGATACCATGTTAATGTTTTATCAAATTTGCTTAGATGATATCTTAAAACAATTAGCCACTAGAAGATCACTGAAAGAACAACATGCACAAAAACATAAGAACACAAGAACTCAGAGATTTTCCTCGGGGAAACCACAAGGGAGAAAACCCCGCAAAACTTCCTCAGTATAGATCTCGACCAAAGCAGTGTAAAACCCAGACAACTGCTTCTTACTCCTTTCTAGCGCACCAGTTCTTCTCTCTCTTGCAAAACTGCTTGAGTGAGTGAGTACAAATGAAGGGGAGCGCCTCCCTATTTATATTCTTTTGTTGACTAGACCTCTAACTTGGTGGGGCCGACTTCATTAGCTGTTAGGGCCCACTTGTCCAACCGGACATTACAAATAGCATTTATTATATTGACACTTGGGTACTAATGACCCGACTTACAATAGGAGGCTTACATTGCATCCTTCAGTGACTTTAACAAGACCAAGCTCATCTCCAATAGGAGAAATACAATACAACTAGAATATCTTCCGAAGTTACATTACTTTAACATGGGGAAATTGGCCTATGTCTAGGCCTGATCCTGTGTTTCAGTACTTTCATCATCTATTTCAAGAGGCAAAATTGATTGATATCCTACCTTCAAATTTATCCCCTACAGTGGTCTTCTACAGGATTCATCCCTGATTCTAGGAGGGGATCTTAATCTGACTATGTTTGCTTGTGAAGTTTGGGGAAATTGGCCTAGGCTTGATCCTATGTTTGAGTCCTTTCATCATCTATTTCTAGAGGCAAAATTGATTTATATCCTACCTTCAAATTTATCCCCTAGTTGGTGAAATAGAAGGGTGAGGGAGGCAGGTGTGGTAAAAAGGTTGGATAGATTTCTAATGCCTGAAAGTCTCTTAAATTGACCAACAGATATAGAACTTGGCATTTTAGCCTAGGTATTTCTGATCATCTTCCCGTCTATCTTCAATTTGAGATTGAATTGTCTAAATTGAATTTTCATTTTAAGTTTAATCATTCCTGGATCCAAGATAAAAAATTCTTAGACCTTGTTAGTATAATTGCTTACCTTTCAATCATCAGCTCACAAAACGCAAGGACTAAAATAATTTTTTGCCAAGCTTCTCTGGAACCCATCTTTGGTTTGTAATTTTGATTAAGGGAAATTGTTTCTCCTTCTTTTCTGTTGTGTTTTATTTTCATTGTTGTTGTAGTTGCGTCATGGGAGTTATTTTTGTGAAAGGAGTAAAATCTCCCTTACCCAAAACCTTGAAGGATAGCAATGGTAATGCCCTTATATATTTCTATGTCTCTCACATGCATGGGTGGTTTACTATGCAAAACAATTGTTAAATTCTCACATGCACGTTTTTTGTGATGTCGTGATATCTTAGTAAGTTTTCTCTCTATCTATCTTGTAAAAAATGTTTGTGTGTGCTTGTGAATAATCTCACATGGATAACAACTACAAGACAAGGGTGATTTGTGAGGCATTAATCTCATCAAAAGCATTGCTAATTCAAAAGTGGTCTTTGGGTTGCAACTTGCAAGTCCCTAGGTTGATATGATAGCATCCTCCCCCACTTGAGTGGTAACATTGTAAGCATTATCAATGTCATGCCCCGTGTGCCCTATCTAGCTTGCCATTGCTATTTATGTGATGTATTACAAGCTGTATTTAAATGGCATATTGCTATGGAGGGTTTTGCTTCCACATAAATACTCTTAATTAATATTTTCAATGTATTTATATCTAGGGAATTTTCACAAAAACGGGCCACATGTGGCCACTATAACCTAGAGCAAATAACCTATAACTAGTATTTGGCGAATAATTGTAGTATTTGACAAGGATTTTAAGCTCTTATGTATGGCCCGCGAACCATAAGCATAAGCATAGCATAACATATAGGATAATGAGTTTTTAGCTTTTCTATGTAGTATTTTACGAAAGATTGTAGTATTTGACGAGCAATTGGGCTTTTAGTCGAGCTAAAATAAAGAAAAAATAGATATAAAAATCTATCTTTGTGGAGTAGTTCCCTCCCCTGAAGAACAAGAAGCAAGCGAGGTTGCGTTTATTACTGTGGGGTTGATACAAGGCTCCCCTGTCCTTCCTCTCTTTCACGACGATTCATTATGGAACCCATTAACTCTGAACCGCGGAGCTTAGAGGTGTTGTGGTTGAAATAGTCGGTTCTCCCTCCAAAAAGCAGTAAACAAAATCAAACAAAAATTTGACGTTCGAGCAATTTTTTTGCGCAGTATTTCTTCTTGTGCTATGCCGAGTCCGACTGAGTCCCGTGCAAGTTTGTGGTGAGTGTGTCGAGTCACAGTGAGTCTGCTAGTTATGGCAAGTCTGGGCCGATTCTACAACGAGTACTCGTTCCAGAGGTCGACAAGGCCATACTCGTGAGTACTAGCCAAGTGGTGCTTCACTGGTACTTCAAACTTCAAATGTCATATAATGTTTACAAAAGACAAATAATTTTAAGTTCTCAAAGGTAGATTCTAAACTGCAAAAGATAAATACTTATGTGATATACTAAGCTTGCTTAAGGCTTTATCCACAAGTAATTTCTACTTTCTTTTCTCGTAGTGTAGTAGCAACATAAATCGCTTGGGGGCTGTGCAGAATTGTTATGGGAGAAGTGAGCTTCAAAAGCAAGAGGTGAGAGGTGGGGGAAGCTTCCACTTTGTTTAGGTGAAGACCTATCTAGAGTTATTTTTCCACATCAAAGCATATCACCTTTTGCATATGGGACAATGTAACATGGTAACTTTATAACTTATAGGCCTCTTTATAAAGTTAGTTTATTCAACTATCCTCTCATCCCAAATGACCCCTAGGACTCATATTAGCCCTCCTCATTTTTGACATGTTTTCTTCGCTAGAATATCAAAAAATTATTCAGGTATCATGGCACAAGCTTAACTAATTAGAAGTTGCAGGAAATTAATGATGCATGTGTTAAAGTTTTAGGGTTTCTATAAACATTAACAAACTTATACTTTAATGAAAACTTAAATCACAAAATACTGAAGTAAAAATGCAGCAATAGTAAAATTCTAATCAACAACAAATATAATTTTCATCCCTTTCAACTTTAACACTCCCTTAAGAATCACTGTGTTAGAGGTACATAACTAAAAACAAAATACAACATGTAGAACAAAGGTAGATAAATTGAACAAGACTAATAAATACCATTAATAAGAGACCTAACTAAAAAAGGTAACTTAAATCAAATTTGCTTTACACCTTCCTTATACTCGGAAATACTTTTAGATCAGACCTTGTCATTCAGAGACGAGTCACTAAAGGAACAAGTCTAGCCCTTATCTGAGGGCATGGGCATACCTAAGAGAGAGATAAAGATTTGTAGGGTAGGGTTAGGCATTACAAATATAGCAGGCCACTCAAAAGAGTCCAACAAAGGTAGGGGCCTACTCAAAGTATTCTAAATAGGCAATGACCCTCTTGTAATAGTTCATGAACTCACCAGACAGTCACAAACAGAGTGGTCTACCCTAATAACCCACTAATGGTTTTCAAGCTTCCTTTAATAGTCCACGACTCAAGAAACTGCCCTCAAAGAACTCATAATGAAGGTGAGAACCCAAAAACAGTTCGGTTAAGGTGGTAGTTGAAGCAACAAAGTGAAGACCGAACAAAAACACAAGCCCACACTTAGGGACAACCCAACAAACAGTCACGGTTTAGGAGTTTAGGCCACACACAACCCAAATAGACCAAAGTTCAGATTTTAAACCCAACAATCAAATCACGGTTCAGGTAGATGGCCAAGCAACAACCCACAATACCCTAGCAAGGTCACGATTCCCTTAGACAGACAACGGTTCCCTCTCAACAAAGTCACGACACCCTCAACATGTCATGGTTCCTTCTTAGAAAGGTCACAACATCCTATAACAAAGCTCACGGTACTCTACACAGGTCACGACACCTAGCAGGAGGTCATGGCAACCTATAGCAACAACAACAATAGCCCTAACAGGGCTTAAACAATGGCAGTGGCTCTACGAGGACAGACCCTAGCAGCAAAACCTTTGACGTCACCTTCATTTAGTTGAATAAACCCTAGAATAGTCACAAAAATCAGATCTCCAATTTTCTCTACAAGACACACAAAATGAAATGTTAGGGCTTGAATTTATAACCTTTAAATGTCTTCTAGAAGGATCATCCTTCTAACCCTTCAAAAAATTTAGGGTTACTCGAGACGTCCTAGCTTTTATGAGTGTTCCAGAAACAAAACATAAAAAATAAGATTTTGATGACTTAGGATACGGTACTACGGTCAAGATGTCATATAACAATAAGGTTAAGTCATCAACACAAAAGGGGCAAGGTACCACACTTCAAGAGGGGTGCTAGTGTTGATTTTTCTGAGCAGCATCAAGAGCCATTCTCTTAGGAGAATGGGGCCACTTGGTCCAGGACCACGGTGAAGACTCAACCCAGTGTTGAGTGACCATTCTATTGAATGGTAGATATCTGGTCTGGGACCATGATACATACCCAGCTCTGCCCTGGGTAGACTCAACCCAGTGTTGAGTGACCATTCTCTTGAATGGTAAACATCTGGTCCGGGACCACGATGTGGACCAGTCTAGTACTGGTAGACTCAACTTAGTTATGAGTAGCCATTCTCTGGGAGAATGGAGGCGCTTGGTTTGTTACCAAGTATTTGACCTAGGGTCAAATTATGCAGCCCATGGCTGAGGCACATGGTCTGTTACCAGGAAGACACTATAAGCCCTAGACTGGGTCTAGGCATGTGTGACACTCTGACCCTAGATCTATGGGCTTTGTGTACTTATCCAAGGATTAGCTACCCTTGGTTAAGTTACCCTAGTACTAGATCTAGCTATCACACATAGTGAGATAAAAGCATTAGTAAAACTCTCTTGGTTTATGGTGATGTACTTTTGGAATTAAAGGGACCACAGGTAATGACCATAGGGGCACTTGGAAAAAGGCTAAAGATAAAAGTAAAAAATACATAAGTACTTTTTGACCACAGGTAAAAGTTAAAAATACATAAGTACTTTTTTACCACAGGTAAAAGTTATAAATACATAAGTATTTTTGGACCACAGGTGAAAGTCAAAGATAAATAAGGACTTTTGGTAAAAGTCAAAAATACTTAAAAGGACCTTTTTGGTAAAAAGGTAAAAGTAAAGTTAGGACGAGAATAAAATATTATTATTTTATCTTTCCTAATTTTGGCCCACTTACAAGTGAATGAAGACTATAAAAGAAGATCAAGTCTTCTCATTATTACACACACAATTTTGGTCTCATAGGCGAAGCTGCTATTATTGAAGAAGACTGTTTTATGTGTGTGCCTCAGCTAGGGCATTCATTCTCAGCAAACCCTCAGCAAAGTTTTTTTTATCAACAAATCTATCTTCAGCATTTTTTTGGACAGCCACCTTCAACATTCATTTTTCTCTGGCAGCTTTCTTCATTTTTCTCGGGCAGCTGGGTTTTCTTGATAGGACAACCCTCTCCTCTTACGGGCTGCCCCCCTTCTTTCATGGGCAACCACTAGCACTTTTGGGCAGCTTGTAGCAGGCATACCCGGGAGGGCTAGGGCCTTTTTGGCACCCTCGGGTAGCTCGTGAGGGCTAGGGCCTTTTTGGCACCCTCAGGTAGCTCGTGAGGGCTGCCGTGGCCCAACAGGCTCTCAGGGTAGCCCGAAGGCTGACCCATGAGGATCCTGTGACAGTTGTGAGATTGCCGGGTCTTCCATAGACCCTCAGGCAGTCACTAGGCCTTAGGTTTAGTCTACATCCCTTTCGGGCAGCAGAAGGACTGTCCCTATGCTGTCGGGCAGCTAACAGATCATGGGCAGGGGCAGCAAAGTGAACGGGCAATGAACAAACCTAGATCGGTTAGATCTGGGAAGGCTGGGAAGAGAAGGAAGGCAGTTGGGTAGGTAAGAAAAATCCTGGGCAACAAGTAAATATCTTTTGGCAGCATGTCACAAATTTTCGGGTAGCCTGTTTTCGTACTTCGAGCAGACCTGAGTGCTTTTTGACAGACTGATTTTTGACAGTCTTATTTTTTTGGACAATCAATTCTTGTTTCCAAGCAGACCCCTTTTTGGGCAGATCTGATATATGTTGGGCTGACTGTTTCTTATGACAATCATTGTTATTTCTAAGCAGATATGAAGATTTGAGTATCTAGGGTTTGAAACCCTTGCTCTAATTTTTACTGTAACTATGGTTAAAAGCCAGATTTGAGTTTGAGGAATTTTTGAAGAATTTCCTAAGTCATCTCATTTACGAGATGAGCTACTAATTCTTTTTCAGGTTTTTGTCCTTTGAAGGTTTCCCCAGTGAAAAATCTTGTGTCCATTTTGCTGATGTGATGAATGCGTTTTACTGCACTCGTTATTTGTTTAAGTCTATTTGCAAATTTTTAAGTATTTATTCTAATGCCAAAATTCAACATGGTATCAGAGCTTAGCATGTAAAAACACAGTAAAGGGACACTGCTGTTTTTTTTACTAGATCTTGGGATAAGATTTGCAGATCTAACATTTGACTAAGTGACAGAGATGGCCACCAATGGTTTCAAACCGAAAGAGAAGCTCTATGGTTCAACCAACTTCAACTCCTGGAAAGCCAGATTGACAACTATTTTAGATGAGAATGACTTGGATGACATTGTTCTTAATGTCACAGAAGAGCCAACAACAAATGCTGGTAGGCTTGCTTACAAGAGGAAGCAAGGTAAGGCTTGTCAGAGAGTCATTGATGCCCAACATCACATCTTTAAAGATTGCTAAAGAATGCTATGATACTTTGGTCAACCTCTATGAAAAGAAGGCTCCCAGTCAGAAGAGTCTTGAAAAAGAGGCTACGGACTTTGAAGCTGAACAAAGATGAAAGTGTTGGTTCCTTCTTTACAAAGATTGCATAGGTAAGAGATTAACTTTTTGCTATTAGTATTACTGTTGATGATGATGACCTTGTGTAAACAATGGTTGATGGTCTCCCAAGCTCTTGGGAAACTTTCATGGCATCCGTCTGTGGAGAATCAACCAACCTTTGAAAGGCTTTGGCATGATTGCATAGAAGAAGAAGGAAGGAACTCTGGCAAGGTAATCAAGGAGGACAACTTTGCACTTGCAGCAAAGACAAAGAAGTTCAAGAAGCCTTTCCCTCGACAAAAGAAGGGAAAGAAACCCCAGGGTAAGTTTTTTGACATGTCTAAAGTGGAATGTTATAGTTGTCACAAATTTGGACATTATGCTAGAGACTGCTGGTAGAACAAGAAGAAACCTAAGAGAAGGTTTCAAGCATTTGCTGCAGAAGTAGAAGAAGAAGAAGATGAAGAACCAAAGACGAATAAGAAGAAAACCAAGGCTAACAAGGATGAAGAGCCTAGAAGAGAGTACTACTTGATTTCTGCTCTGACTGGTTCTTTCCCAAATTTTTCCACTTCTTGGTTGGTGGACAATGGTGCCTCCAGGCACGTGACAGGAAACCGTGGAGCTCTCACCAGTCACAGAAAGAAGAAGTTCACCACTCAGGTAGAACTTGGAGATGATTCCACTTACAAGATTGAAGGAGTTGGCTCAAATTCACTTCAACTTGACTTATGTATGGTTTTTCATATTGATGATGTTCTTTATGTTGCTGGCTTAGAGGACAAGGGCTTTAGAGTCCTCTTTATGGACAAGAAAGTCCTTCTATGGGCAAAGGATGAAGACCTAAGCTCAGCAGTACAGATTAGGGTTCAAGAGGGAGGCCTTTACAAGGTTTTCGAGGATCCCACCCATGCAGTGGACCCATGTGAGCTGTGGCATAGAAGGTTTAAACACCTTCACTACACAACACTTCTAGGATTACAGAAGATAGTCAGCAGAGATGTGGTCTTCCATGAGAAAGCTGTGTATCAAACATAAGAGCTTTCAAAAGAAGATGAAGCACCTCCACTAGAGTTTCCAGTTACAAAAACTCAGAGGGAGGAAGAGGAATTTGAGGATCAAATTCTAGATGTTTCTAAGAACACTGAAAATCCATCAGAAGAACTACTTAAAGTTCCTCACAAAAAGAGATCAGCTTGGTATCAAGAAATGGTACATGAAGGTGAGAAGCATAAAGCTCCTCTCAGAGAAAGACCACAGGAGTACTCAAGCCTTATGGGTCAGCTTGACAGTACAAAACCTCCATCCTACAAAGAAGCAACAAGTCAACAGGTATGGGTTGATGCCATGATTGAAGAGTACCGTTCAATCATGAAGAATGATGTGTGGGAAGTTGTTCCCAGACCAATAGGAAAGTCAGTAGTGACATTTGCTCCCGTTACCAGGTATACTATCTTTAGAACCATCATTTCGCTTGTTGCATTATTTGAATTGAAGTTACATTAGACAGATGTAAAGATAGTTCTCCTCAATGGAAAGATTGAGGTGGAAGCTTATGTTGAACAACCTGAAGGCTTTGTAAAGAAAGCCTTGTATGCTCCAAGAGTTTGGTATGCGAGGATGGATGGATTGCTCCATGGCTTGGGGTTTTCCAAGAGTACAACTAAGTTTAACTTGTACTTTGAGGTAGTTCATAATCATGTCTTGATACTTGTTCTATATACAGATGATTTTTTCCTTACAGGTGCTGAACAATTGATAGAACAGTGTAAGAGGGAGCTTACCTCTGAATTCAAGATGAAAGATCTTGAATTAGTGCATTACTTCCTTGGATTAGAAGACTGGCAAAAACCAGGCAACATCTTCATGACACAAGGAACGTATACAGGAGACATCTTGCAAAGATTTGGGATGCAGGATTGTAAGTCTATGGGCGTACCCATGACCATCAACTTAACAAAGTTGGGTGACTCAGCTACCAGTTCACAGAGTATGGACTCTAATCTATATAGATAACTTTTTGGATACTGGATGCACCTTGTGCATACAAGACCAGACATAGAGAATGCTCTGAATCAGTGCATGTCCAACACTTATGGGCTCAGGGTTACTTCCAGCAGTGGAGTAATGTTATCTGGATATACTGATTCAGATTGGGCTGGCAGTGCAGTTGACCGAAAAAGTACCTCTAGTTATTGCTTCAGTATGGGATCAGCAATGATCTCTTGGGCCAGCAGGAAGCAGGATTCCATAGCTCAGAGTAAAGCTGAGGCAGAGTACATTGCTGCAATTGATGCCTGCAAGGAAGCAGGTTGGCTTAGAAAACTGATATCTGATCTGTTTGGGGGAAAGCTTGACTCAACGATCATCTAGTGCGATAGTCAGAGTTGCATAAATATTTTGGAGAACCCAGTGTTTCATGTTAGATTGAAGCACATTGAAATGAGGTATCATTTCATCAGAGACCCGGTGCAAAGAGGTGCTCTGAAGTTGCAGTACATTTGTACGGATGAGCAGATTGCAGATATCTTGACCAAGCCACTGTCAGCATCAAAGTTCGCATACTTTCGTGACAAGCTTGGTATTGCAGAGAATGCCTCTTTCGCTGAGAGGGAGTGTTGGTTTTTTTGAGCAGCATCAAGAGCCATTCTCTTAGGAGACTGCGGCCACCTGGTTCGGGACCACGGTGAAGACTCAACCCAATGTTGAGTGACCATTTTGTTGAATGGTAGATATCTGGTTTTGGATGATGATATAGACCTAGCTCTGCCCTGGGTAGACTCAACCCAGTGTTGAGTGACCATTCTATTGAATGGTAGACATTTAGTCCGGGACCACGATGTGGACCAGTCTAGTACTGGTAGACTCAACTTAGTTTCGAGTAGCCATTCTCTAGGAGAATGGAGGCACTTGGTTTGCTACTAGCCCATGGTTGAGGCACCTGGTCTGTTACCAGGAAGACACTATAAGCCCTAGATTGGGTCTAGGCATGTGTGACACTTTGACCCTTGATCTATGGGCTTTGTGTACTTATCCAAGGATTAGCTACCCTTGGTTAAGTTACCCTACTGGATCTAGCTGTCACACAGAGTGTGAGATAAAAGCATTAGTAACTCTCTTGATTTATGATGATGTACTTTTGGAATTAGAAAAAGGCTAAAGATAAAAGTCAAAAATACATAAGTACTTTTTGACCACAGGTAAAAGTAAAAAATACATAATTACTTTTTGACCACAGGTAAAAGTTAAAATACTTAAGTATTTTTGGACCATAGGAAAGGTACCACAGGTGAAAGTCAAAGATAAATAAGGACTTTTGGTAAAAGTAAAAAATACTTGAAAGGATCTTTTTGGTAAAAAGGTAAAAGTAAAATTAGGACCAGAATAAAATATTATTATTTTATCTTTCCTAATTTTGGCCCACTTACAGGTGAATGAAGACTATAAAAGAAGATCAAGTATTCTCATTATTACACACACAATTTTGCTCTCACAGGCGAAGCTGCTATTACTGAAGAACACTGTTTTATGTGTGTGCCTCAGGTAGGGCATCCATTCTCAACAAACCCTCAACAAAGTTTTTTTATCAGCAAATCTATCTTCAACATTTTTTGGACAGCCACCTTCAGCATTCATTTTTCTCTGGCAGCCTTCTTCATTTTTCTCGGGCAGCCTTCTTCATTTTTCTCGGGCAGCTGGTTTTTCTTGACAGTACAACCCTCTCCTCTTACGGGCTGTCCCCCTTCTTTCATAGGCAGCCACTAGCACCTTCGGGGAGCTTGTAGCAGGCATACCCAAGAGGGGTAGGGCCTTTTTGGCACCCTCGAGTAGCCCGTAGGCCAGCCCGTGAGGGCTGCCGTAGCCCAACATGCTTTCAGGGTAGCCCGAAGGTTGACCTGTGAGGATCCTGTGGCAGCCGTGAGACTGTCGGGCCTTCCACAGACCCTCGGGCAGTCACTAGGCCACAAGCCTAGTTTGCTAGCCCTTTCAGGTAGCATAAGGAATGTCCCTACGCTGTCGGGAAGCTAATAGATCATGGGCAGGGGCAGCGAAGTGAACGGGCAGTGAACAAATCTATATCGGTCAGATCTGGGCAGAGAAGGAAGACAGTTGGGCAGGTAAGAAAAATTCTGGGCAGCAAGTAAATATCTTCGGGCAGCTTGTCACAAGTTTTCGGGCAGTCTGTTTTCGTACTTCGAGAAGACCTGAGTGTTTTTTGACAGTCTTATTTTTCTGGACAGTCAATTCTTGTTTCCTGGCAAGCCCCTTTTTGGGCAGATTTGATATATGTTGGGATGACTGTTTCTTATGACAGTCATCGTTATTTCTGAGCAGATCTGAAGATTTGAGTATCCAGGGTTTGAAACCCTTGTTCTAATTTTTATTGAGAAATTTTACTATAACTATGGTTAAAACCCAAATTTGGGTTTGAGGAACTTTTTGAAGAATTTCCTAAGTCATCTCATTTACGAGAGGAGCTACTAATGCTTTTTGGGGTTTTTGTCCTTTGAAGGTTTCCCCAGTGTAAAATCTTGTGTCCATTGTGATGATGTGATGAATGTGTTTTTACTGCACTTGTTATTTGTTTAAGTCTATTTAGAAATTTTTAAGTATTTATGCTAATGCCAAAAATTCAACAGCTAGAGCCAATAAGGGAAATACAAGGCCAAATCAAGAAGAAGGCTAACCACAAGGTGTCACAACAAAGTGGGAAGACAACCCTCTTCACCCTTAAGACCAAGGTATACCAACAAGGTGGGTGAACAACCCTTTTACCCACAAGACCAAGATGTACCAACAAGGTGGGGTAACAACCAAACTTTTATCTTTTTTCTCTTAAGGTATGTGGTCCATAAGTATTCCATACAATAATTGGAAGTTTTTATCATCACCATATAAGGAAGGTCCAAACTGGATGATGTGATCCTCTGGTCCTCCTGACTGTTCCTAAAGGTTAAGTGCTAGTGACATCATCAAGGGGTGTCCAGTCCCTTGAGGATACAACCTAGTTCAACCATGTAGGAGAGGAGGACACCACACATCGTAATTTTGGTTAACTCACCAAGATCTACTGGTTAACTGACCAGGACTATACCTGCAGGGTTTGCTTGGTGCTAGACCAAGAATTTGCCTGATCCCATACCAGGATGTGTCTATCTCAGCCTGCAAGATTTGCTTGGTCCTTATGACCAAGCACTATCTGGTTCTTGACGGGAATGCTCTAGAGACAGATAGGGTCCCTAGCCACATGCTAGGGGCTTTTCCGTGGCATCAACTTGTTTAGTCCCAGACCAGGAACCCTAGTAGACTACTGGGGGTCCTAGGGTACCTTCTAGGCACTTACTTTGCTTTAATTAAGTGACCAAGAACCTTAGTTAGAGAATGGCTCAAATGGCTCTCGTAGCTATACTATCTTTAGCATTCCCTCTAAGCAAGTGAGGCATTCTCAGCGATACTAAGCTTGTCTCGGATGTACTCAGACCTTGGCAGAGGCTTAGTCAACACATCAATAATTTGTCTACTTGACAGAACATGTTGCACCATGTTCTTGACATAGTGATACCTTCTCTCGATGTGTTCCAACTCGTCATTGAATACAGGATTTTATGAGAGCTTCAAACAACTTTGGATATTAGCTAGAACCATGATCTCATAGATCCACTTGGAAGTTACAACTGACTTCATTTGATAGTTGAGAACTACTTTCCATATGTCATTTTCAATAGCATATTTTCAAACCTGTTGTTTGGTTTTCTCCTCGTAAGTGGAGGATTCTGAATCAGTGAGATGGTTCACACTGGAGCACTTTTGAAGCCTCTCAATAGGATTCTTAATGAGATCAATTGAAGACTCTCTGACCTTCTCCCTCTGCTCATCTGAACGCCATGACTTAGGATGAACTTTTTTGCACTTCCATATCTGAGTCCCTGGAAGACCCTCTAGATTGATGGAAGGTCACATCTCTACTTTTCTTTTCTGGAACCCCATTTGTTGGGAATTGAAGAGCACAGTTGGCTCCCTCTTGATCTCTGAATCTTGACAGGGATCATCAATACTTGTGGCCATCATTTTGTGCCATAGTTTTCTTTTAGAAACATGCCTCGAAACCTTATAAAAGTTTCTTCACAGACCCCAAGTATAATGGTTGAGCTCATGTTTCCATCCTTGGGACTCATCAGGGCCTTTTTTCTGAGAAGGCTATAGTTAACCCCTTGTCCTGTAGTACTGCCATTGAAAGAAGATTCCTCTTTAATACAATAACATATATAATTTCCTCAATGTGTATAAACATACCCGAATCAAGCTGGAAAGAGGTTGAACCAATTCCTCTTATGGCATAGGAACTATCATCTCCTAGTTCCACTTTCACATTGGACTTCTTGTCCTTGTAATCCGCAAGAGCCTTCATCAATCCAGTCATATGCTTGGAGGCTCCACTGTGTATCCACTAGGAATCTTTCAATTTTGAGATGGAACCTGAGAGGAATGAAACCATATAGTATTCCTTTTGTTATTGAACTTCATCCCTTGATTTCTTTTTACGTGGTTCTTCCTCTCCTGCAACAGTTGAGGCATGGTACTTATTTCTCTGCCAAATCTTGTTAGGAGGTTTCTTACAATTCTTTGCAAAACGACCAAAGTGGTTGCAGTTATAACATCTTACTTTTGACGTATTGAGATGCTTACCTGGAGGTCCCTTACCTTTGTCTTGGTGCTGAGGGACCCTGTTTCCCTTATTTGTCTTGGTAGCAAGTGCATGATCCTTTTTTGGGGGGGCCCAGTTTTGCTCTAGATTTTTCCTTCTTTTTCTAAATAGTCATGCCACAATTTGTCAAAGTTTGGTTGGACCTATATTCCATTTGTTGTTGCCAAAAATGCGTCCTAGGTCGCATGAAGACCATCGAATATTGCTTGCACAAGATCATCGTCTTCTACTTTATCTCCAATGGCCATGAGTTGATCTCTTATCTGAGAGATCTTGGAGAAGAAAGTGGTAACTGTCTCATCCTTCTCCATCTTTAAAGATCAAAGTTGTTTTTTCAAAGCCTTTCTCTGAGTAGGTGTCTTCTTCTCATAGAGATTTGCTAAGGCATCAAAAGACTCTTTAGTTGTTCTTAGAGGATCTATTACTGGCATCAAATTATCTTTTATTGAATTGAAATGATTCTCTTTGCCTTGGCTTGCTTCTTTTTATAGGCTGCTCTTCCTTGATTATTTGTGAGCTCTTCCACAACCCTAGTAACTAGATCATCCAAGTCACTCTCCTTTAGGATGTTCAAGACCCTATCTTTCTAAGCATTGAAATTTGAGGCTCCTTCAATCCTATGTTTTGACTTAACTGAAGAAGATGCCATCTTCAAACCCTCACTGCCAACTTGATGAACTTTGCTAAGAAACTCTTGAGATCAAGTTGGTTAGAACTCAAACCCTTACCTTAGGATCTATGTAGACTCTGGTAGGCTGCAAAAACAGAGGTAGCTACAATCCCTAAGCTCTGTTACCATGTTAAAATTTTAGGGTTTTTATAAAAATTAACAAACTCGTACTTCAATGCAAATTTAAATCACAAAACATTGAAGTACAAAAGCAGTAGTAGTAAAAGTCTAATCAACAACAATTATAATTTTCTTCCCTTTCAACTTTAACACTCCCTTAAGGATCACTGTGATAAAGGTACATAACTAAAAACAAAATACAACACAGATTAGAAATAGATAAATTAAACAAGACTAACAAATACCATCAATAAGAGACCTAATTGAAAAAGGTAAGTTAAATCAAATTTGGTTTAGAACTTCCTTATACTCAGAAATACTTTCAGATCAGACCTTGTCTCTCAGAGACAAATCACTAAAGGAACAAGTCTGGCCCTTATCTGAGGGCATGGACATACATGAGAGAGATAAAGTTCTGTAGGGTAGGGTTAGGCAGTACACTTATAGAAGACCGCTCAAAACAGTCCAACACAGGCAAGGCCCTACTCAAAGTAGCCCAAACAGGAAGTGGCCCTCCTGTAACAGTTCACGAACTCACCAAACAGTCAAAAACAAATAGTGGTTTGCCCTAACAACCCACTAATGGGATGCAATATTTATTTAACATTCCACAGCTCAAGAAACTACCCTGAGCACGAGCTTGTGTTTTTGTTGGGTTGTCACTTTCAAATCATGGTTCAGGTAGATGGCCAACTAGCAGCCAATGACTAACAAGGTCACGACACCCTCATACATACCACAATTCTTTCTCTGCAAAGTCATGGCACCCTCAGGAAGTCATGTTTTCTTCCCAAAAAGGTCACGACATCCTAGAGTAAATCTCATAGTACTCTACATAGGTCATGGTAGCTAGGAGGAAGTCATGACAACCTACAACTGCAGCAACAACAACCCTAACATGGCTTAAACAATGGTAGTGGCTCAATGATGACAGACCATAGCAACAAAATCCTTGCGTCACCTTCAGTCAGTTTAATAAACCCTAGAATAGTCACAAAAATCAGATCTCCAATTTTCTTCACAATATGCACACAAAATGAAATGTTAGGGCTTTAATTTATAACCTTGAAATGTATTCTAGAAGGATCATCCTTCTAACCCTTCAAGGATGAAATGGTCACTCAAGACTTCCTAGGTTTTAGGAGTGTTATAAAAAATAAAACATAAAATAATATTATAATGACGTAGGATAGTGTACCAAGGTCAAGGCGCCGTATAACAATAAGGTTAAGTCAATAACACAAAAGGGTCAAGGTACCTCACTTCAAGAGGGGCGCTAGGACCAATAAGGGAAACACAAGCCCAAGTCAAGTACAAGGCTAACCACAAGGTGTCATAATAAAGTGGGAAGACAACCCCTTCACCCATAATATATCAAGGTGTACCAACAAGGTGGGAGAACTGTTAGATTTTCTTAAGATTATAGTAGTATATCTTAATTGCATTTATCAATAGGATCACCAGAAGATAGACAAAGCACATAACAATAACACGAGTATTTTTCACCTGGGAAACCCAAATGGGAGAAAACCCAGTAACCTTCGTCTAGAGATAATAAATCTGAGATCATAGTACAATGAAGAAGAAAGGGAAAAATATGGAAAAGCTTTCCAAAGATAGAAACCCTAAAACAATCTTCTTCTGCAGTATATGCGAACTTCTCTGAGCTGTTGTGTAGCTGCACTCTCTCCTAGAAAACTGTGAACTTCTTTGAGTTGTTGTGCTGCTGCTGTGCGAAATAATGAGGAGGGGTGCCTCCTATTTATACTGTTTTCTCACCCAAAATTTAACTAGGTTCGACTTCACTTGGGGGAGCAATATAATTTTATATTTCATAATTTATATTTTATTCTTTTATTGCTGGCTTTTCACCCCAAGGCTTACATTGTTCTTTCTAGGGTTTGTATGAATGATTACAACAAGTTCAACTCCCGAAGGAGGACAATAAGAATAGCTTCTGAAGTTGCACAAACTCCAACACTCTATCTCAACAAGGAAGGTATTCTTCGGTCTTCATCAACATCATGATCATTTGGGTTTCATCAATACATCTATATTGTCTCTATCATCTATAAACGTAATGAAGGTTGTCTTTATGAATTTGTTCTATCTGGAAGTCTTGAGAGAAAATATTCTGCTACTTATCCGTCTCTATTGCCGATGGAATACTTCCATACTTGGCTAGAGATCCTGTATGAGCACATGTGCATGACCATCTACTACATGTTCGTCTCATCTGCCGATGGGGTACTTCCATACTTGGCTGAGAACCTGAATGAATAGAGGTACCTGTGCAATCACACGTCCATCTGCTACCTGTCCAACTCATCTGTCGATGGGATTTCTCCCATACCTGGCTGAGTACTTGGACGAAGAGAGGCACCTGTGTGAACCTGACCATCTACTACTTGTTTGTCTCATCTATTGATGGGATTTCTCCCATACCTGGATGAGAACTTGGACGAGCAGAGGTACCTAGGAAAAGGTATGGTAAGTGTCTCTCAGTCATCTCTCCCTCTCAAGGAGGGATGCGTTCTCTTCTACTCCAAGTCTTCTGCAAAAGTATTCAAATTTCACTCTGGGAAGAGGCTTGGTGAGAACATCTGCAGTCTGGTCATCTGTCGGAATATACTGTAGCTGGACCGCACCTTTCTGCACCATATCATGTATGAAGTGATATCGAATATCTATGTGCTTCGACTTGTCATGAAATACAGGATTCACTGACATTTGCACACAACCCTCATTATCATAGTTAATCATGGTTGGCTCTGGAATTTGGCCAAACAATCTTTCAAGAAGTTTACGAAGGAAAACTGCTTCTCGGGCTGCTTAACTAGCAGCCATATACTACTGAGAGCTACTGAGTTCTGCTTCCTACTGCGCTAGGAAATAACTGCAGAACCCAGATTGAAACAACATCCTGAAGTACTCTTCCTATCAATAGAGCATCCGACCCAATATGAGTCTGTAAACTCTGGCAATTTCAAGTCACATTCTGAATCATATCATAGACCATATCCCAAAATAAGTATTTGAGCACATGTTTTGCAGCAATCCAGTGAATCTGCCTCGGTTCACACATGAACTGACTGAGACATTCACAAAAAAACAAATATCTGGTCTGGTGTTTTTTAGATACATCAAGGTTCCAATCAATTAGCGATACATAGTGGGATCAATCAAATTTGAATCTGAAGCAGAATCCCTCAGCTTCTTCAAGTTTGCATTCATCGGAGTAGATATGGACTTGTAGTCCAACATGACGAATCTCTTCAGTATATCTATGGTGTATTTTCCTTGTCCTAGGAAAATCTCTTTCTACCTTTGCCATACTTCTAATCCCAAGAATTAGTGCATCAATCCAAGATCCTTCATTTCGAACTCAGAGGCGAGTTTCTTCTTACACCATAAGATAAGTTTCTCATTTTCGGTAAGAAACAAGTCATCAACATATAGTACCAAAATCAATGGCTCATCATTCACAACCTTGCAGTAAAGGTTGGGGTCTGCATCACTCTTGGTGAATCCCAAACTCACCAGGAATTTGTCTATCCGTCCATACCAAGCACAAGGTGCTTGTTTGAGTCCAGACTCCATATAACGCCTTTTTCAGCTTGCATACGTGAGACTCCTTTCCATGGACAACAAACCCTTCTGGTTGTTCAATATATACTTCTTCCTCAATAATACCATTGAGAAAGGCAGTCTTGACATCCATCTGATGCAACTTTCATCCCATAGATGAAGCAATAGCAATGATCGATTTGATGGAAGTGTATCGAGCCACACGAGCAAATGTCTCATCATAATCGACTCCCTCTTTTTGAGAGAACCATCTGGCTATAGACCTAGCCTTGTATTTTTCAATACTACCATCTGCTCCATGCGGAGTTTCATGCTCCTCTTGCATTTTGCAAAATCTGTCGTGCCCATCTAGGTCTTTTCCGTCTTACTGCCATATCTATGAGAGCGTCATCTGGCTCAACTGGATCAATGGGACTGATCGCTTTATTCCGTTCTTCAGACTCCCTCTTAATTTTTAGAGGGGGATATGTTCTCATCTCTTCATCTTCGTTGATCTTTATATCTGATCCTCTTCCTTTTCGGATAACCATTTCCTCTTCAAACGTCACAGCCCTGCTAACTTCAATCTGTCTGGATCCTGGGATATAGATTCTGTAGGCCTTTGAAGATTCACTGTATCCCACGAAAGTTCCCTTCTTGCCTGAAGGTTCTAACTTTGTTCTTTTCTCCTTGGGCACGTGTATGTAGGCTGGACAACCAAAGATTCGGAGGTGACCCACTTTTGGTTTTACTCCTGTAAAGGCTTCTTCAGGAGTCATGTTCTTCACTAACTTATGTGGGTATATGTTCTGTACATATATAGTTGTTCTGGATGCTTCTTCCCATAAGAACTCGGGTAGACTTTGGTCACGAATCATAGCTTTGGTTGGCTCCACATTTGTTTTGTTCTTTCTTTCAGCAACCCCATTTTGTTGGGGGTTGTAGGGAATTGTAAGCTTCCTCTTAATTCGTGCTTCTTTGTAGAAATCATTGAATTTCCTAGAGGTATAATCTCCATCATTATCTGATCCTAGGATCTTGATCCTCTTCCTTGACAAATTCTCAACTTGTGCTTTGAACTCCTTGAATTTATTGAGTACTTCCTTGGATTCCTTGGTCTTAAGAAAGTAGATCCAAGTCTTCCATGAGTAGGCATCAATGAAGGTCACATAGTAATGATATCCTCCCAATGAGGCAACTGTCATTGGGCCACACAAATCATAGTGCACTAGATCCAAGATTTCTTTGGATCTGCTCAGCATTCTTGCCAAGTGCACATCCTCTACATCTTCCATCATGGTCTACTTGTAGCACTGGTATACCGGTAACTATGTTCTTCACTGCTGGGAGACCTCTGTAATTTAGATGAGCTAGTCTTCTGTGTCGTAGCTCACCCATACTTGTAGAGTCATGGACTAGGGCTTGGATTGGTGGAGTGTTTAGTCGATACAAGCTCTCCTCTCTCATACCAATTACTTTGGTTGTATCCATGCTTGAGTTCTTCTGCCAAGCAAGT
This sequence comes from Pseudotsuga menziesii, assembly GCA_001517045.1. NCBI lineage: Eukaryota > Viridiplantae > Streptophyta > Pinopsida > Pinales > Pinaceae > Pseudotsuga > Pseudotsuga menziesii. The sequence continues at coordinate 159,135 of LPNX010001035.1, read as the reverse complement.
ACTTTTTCATCTGAAAATGCTACTTTATGTCCTTTGTCTTCTAAGGCTGAGATGGAAACAAGATTTCTTTTCATACCAGGCACGTAGAGCACATCACTCAAGTGTAGAGTATCATTAGACTCTAGCTGAAGGGAGGTAGCCCCCGATCCCTTCACAGTGTAGTTGGCATCATCTCCAAGTACAACACGAAGATGAGAATCCTTCTCAACTACTTTTGAGAGATTTTCTTTATATCCTGTCATGTGTCTAGATGCACCACTATCAATGAGCCATGTATCACTAGTGGTGGGAACAGTACCTGATAGGGCTGTTATGAAGAAGAATTTTGTATGATCTTCATTCTTCTGTTTCTTGTGATGATGATCTTCTTCTACATCAGCAGTTGAAGCTTCAAGCTTCCTTTTGTGTGAACTTAGACAACTACTGCCATAATGACCGTATTTCTTGCACCTCTAGCATTGGATCTAAGATAGATCCTTCTTTTGTTTCTTCTGATCTGGGGGAGGACTTGATCTCTTGTATTGATGCTTGTGAATGTATGACTTCCTTCCCCTTCCCTTTCCTTTCTTGGCATGAGATATGAACGCTTGATTTTCCTCAGGTTGAGTACCATGAAGTCTTTGGCGTGCTGCGATTCTCGTTTATTCCTGAGTGCATTCTGCCCATACTTTATCAAATTTGGGCAACTTGGTCAGACCACTTATAGTTTGGATGAAAGACTCCCAAGATGGTGGGAGACCATTTAAGGTGGTCATAACGAGATCCTTTTCTTCAAGATTGTCTCCACTAGACTTTAGCTTGTCCCGAAGCACGGAGATCCTCATGAAATATGATGCAATATTCTCGGACTTTGTCATCTTCATATTCGACAGTTGATTCCTCAATGTGAGAGTCACATTGATGCTACTGTGTTCAAATAGCTTCTTTAGGGTTTTTTGAACATCCTTCTCGACGTCGACTTTTTTGAGATCTGAGGAACCAAGTGATCTCTAACTGAGTCCACTAAAAGCCTCCTTGCTTTGGCATCATCCTTTCTTCAGCGAGGTTTGTCTTCTTCAGCTTCTGGTTCTGGGACCTTTGCCTTTACAAACTGTAATATGTCATTTTCTTCTAGTAGAAGAAGAACCCTAGACTTCCAGGCGATGAAGTTGGAAGCCCCTTCCAAACGATCTTCAACCTTCATGCTAATCATCTTGACTGCAGATTTGGATCTGAGACCCTAGCAGAGGCCAGGTCAAAAATGAAAGTTGGAGTTTTGGAAAACTAACTCCATAGATAAATGCGTCTTAGATTAGAGAGGCGAGTTGAGTAGAGGTAGAGTCGAGCCAAAACTGTGGAGAAAGTAGGTCAAAATTGGACCCCCTAATTTCTGTTGCAGTGTAGAATTATGTCAAAATTGAAAATTATCAGAATTGAATTCTGTCTTCACCAAAATATGTGCCCTCCTTGGAGCAAAATTCCCAAGGCTCTGTTTCTGCCAAAAGGTTGAGTGAAGACCTTAAAAGATGAAACCCTAGTTTCGACAGGTTGCCGACAGAGTTCCAGCAATGGCTTCTTCTAGCACTGCTCTGATACCATGTTAGATTTTCTTAAGATTATAACAGTATATCTTAATTGTATTTATCAATAGGATCACTAGAAGATAGACAAAGCACGAAACAATAACACGAGTATTTTTCACCTGGGAAACCCAAATGGGAGAAAACCCAGCAACCTTCGTCTAGAGATAATAATTATGAGATCAGAATACAATGAAGAAGAAAGAGAACAATATGGAAAAGATTTCCAACGATAGAAACCCTAAAATAGTCTTCTTCTGCAGTAGATGCGAACTTCTTTGAGCTGTTGTGTAGCTGCACTCTCTCCCAAAAAACTACGAACTTCTCTGAGCTGCTATGTTGCTGCTGTATGAAATAATGAGGAGGGGCGCCTCCTATTTATACTGTTTTCCCACCCAGAATTTAACTGGGGCCGACTTCACTTGGGGGAGCAATATAATTTTATATTTTATTTTTTTATAGTTGGATTTTCACCCCAAGGCTTACATTGTTCTTTCTAGGGTTTGTATGAATGATTACAACAAGTTCAACTCTCGAAGGAGGACAATAAGAATAGCTTTTGAAGTTGCACAAACTCCAATATAATTTTATATTTCATAATTTATATTTTATTCTTTTATTGTTGGCTTTTCACCCCAAGGCTTACATTGTTCTTTCTAGGCTTTGTATGAATGATTACAACAAGTTCAACTCCCGAAGGAGGACAATAAGAATAGCTTCCGAAGTTGCACAAACTCCAACAAGAACAACCGTTTACCCACAAGACCAAGATGTACCAACGAGGTGGGGAAACAACCAAACTTTTATCTTTCCCTCTCAAGGTGGTCCATAAGTGTTCCATACATTAACTGAAAGTTTTTATCATCACCATATAAGGAAGGTCCAAACTGGATGATGTGATCCTCTGGTCCTCTTGATTACTGCTAAAGGTCAAGTGCTAGTGACATCATCAAGGGGTGCCAATCCTTTGAAGAGACAACCTAACTACTCCTAAAGGTCAAGTGCTAGTGACATCATTAAGGGGTGCCAATCCCTTGAAGAGACAACCAAGCTCAACCATGTAGGAGAGGAGGACATCACACATCATCATATTGGTTAATTGACCACGACTATACCTGCAAGACCTGCTTGGTCCTAGACCAAGAATCTTCTTGATCCCAGACCAAGATGTTTATGTCTCAGCTTGTAGGATTTGCTTGATTCTTATGACCAAGCATTGTCTGGTCGCTGACTAGAATACCCTAGAGACATATAGGGGCTTTAGCCACATGCTTGGTCATAAGAACCAAGCAATGCTAGGGGCTTTTCCATGGCATCAACCTGCTTGGTCCAAGTCCAAGAACCACAGTAGACTGCTGGGGGACCTAGGGTACCTGCTAGGGACTTACTCTGCCTGGTTAACGGACCAGGAACCCTATTAATTTATTAACTGACTAGGGTGCCATCCTCTCAGAGAATGGCTCTCATAGCTGTACTATCTTTAACAGCATGTGGCCACTACTATTGTCGAGTTGCATATGGCATTATATAGGTTTTATACTTATTTAATAATATTTTATCACCATTGGATACATGAGCTTTGTCTGATTTAGTGTCATGCCATTCTAGTAGTATCCTTTCCATTTGAGTATGATGCAATATTATGATTAAAAAGAACTTTCCACCATCTTTGCCGTGAATGGTTCTTTAAGTTCACCATACTTTATATTTTGTGGCCGTCTTTTTTTTTAAATTTTAATTTTTTACTAATTTTGTTTTGCTTCATTTCTTATAACTCACTGAAGGAAAAAGAAACATGGTATTATAGTTGGTGCATCCATCCCCATGACTCATTATCAGTTAGTAATTGTTTTTAACCGAACTTCCCTCTATTTCGACCCACTGAGAATTTTTTTTTGTCCAAATGTTTTTTGCAGAAGTCAATAGCTATGCAAATCATGTTTAAACTTTAATGCAAACACTTATATGAGCTACAACTACAAGGGGTTAGCCATTAGATATGTAGAGAATTGTAGTCTTCAAAGATATGGATTAGATATCGATTGGTCACTAATCTGTGAACAATGATGATTATTCAAGAACTCAAATTAAAAGAAAGCAACTGAGACACATATGAAGCAGTGATGGTTAATTCTGAAATGACGTCTTTTTATCAAATAGAACCATATCTCATTATTCTTTTTAATTATTGGCCTTTATGGTCAAATCACTTTTCTGGTCAGGCCAAAACACAAATGCTTGCAATATTATCCTTTTGTAGTCTTTTTTTGGGGAAAATGCATAATCTATTTCACTATGAATCGCTGAACCAAGTGCATTGACAGTGGGTTGATCCACTTCCTGGCACCTGAGACTAGTTAAGATTTCTCCAAGCAAGCCTTCCTTTGCAAAAGAATTCATATAGCGAGAATGTGAAGTAGATGAGAGAGAATAGATTTCCTATTTTTGGCTGTAATTACTTGTATGTTGGTTCTTTCACATTTTGGTAATTCTACTAACTGTATGCCTGGCCGTCTGTTATCATTTTTAGCGAGAATATAATGATTTTGAAGTATGAATTGATGCTCTTCTTGCCAAATCACAAACTGTTCTTGAAGAAGGCTAGATTATGCAAGATATTTAATACCCTGACTTGGAAATAATATTGGAGATTTGAGACCATCTTGGGATGATATAGGTTGAAGGTATGCCATTCTCTTCAACTATTACCTTGTGATGTTTCTCATTAATTTTTACAGTATTATGAATTTAATTTGTTTTGTTGAAATATTGTTAGAACTTAGAACTGGAGGTAACAGTGAAGTTATTTCATAACTTTGTTCACCATCATCATTCTTGCTAACTTCAAGGCGCCTTTGTATTTTTCCATTACAATTATATTTAGATCACAGTTGTGGGCTTGATACTAATTGCAGTGAACTACTTCATCTAGTATATGGTTTCAATGTAAAGAGTCCTTGTTTCTAACACCACAAGAAAGACTGCAATGAATTCATTGGTATGTACTTTTTTTATTCAAAATATGGAAATGGTCTTTTGCTTGTGATTTGATTTTGAGAATATATGCTAATCCCAGCAACAATGTTCCTTTTGCTATTTGTGCTACTCTGCATGTTTGCAGTTTTTATGAATAATTTGTATTTGCTCAATCTCTACTCTAGTCTTGGGTAAAATTTTAACAACAAGAAGACCCTATTTATGTGCTACTTTGCAAGTTTGCAGTTTCTATGAATAACTTGTATTTGTTCAATCTCTACTCTAGTCTTAGGTAAAATTTTAACAACAAGAAGACCCTTCTTGAGGCCATGCACTTCTTTCTAGGGCTTTTAAGCAGTTTCCTAGGGTTGAAAGCCCTATTTTACAACATTGAACTCTGCCCTTTTGCTCCTGCGTTGTTTTTTGAAAGTTGTTGGGGTTGCCAAGGGTTTAAAACCCTCTTTTACAACCAATGCACTCCCCTTTTGTTGCAGATTTGTGTTTCAGGTCTGTTGTGTTTTCTTAAGGTTTAGAACCCTCTTTTATAGCCAGCACACTCTCCTCTTTTGTTGCACATTTGTTTTCTTGAAGTTGTTGTACTTCTCCTTTCTTGGTTCTATCGAGGTGATTTTTTGAAGACGTTAGAGAGGTTTTTTTTTCAGCTACGTTTTGAAACCTATGGACTCAAAATGACCTATTCCCCTATTGAATGGGGTTAATTACCATGTTTGGGAAGACGAAATGACTGCGCTTATTCCAAGTAAGGTTAATAAAAGTGTGATGGAAATTTCAGATCCCTTCAAAAATCTCTGTATCTGTAGAACTGTGAACATTTCTTTGAACAGTAGACTCAAAATTGAGCTTTCCAATATTAAGATGGGTAACTTTGAAAGTGTTGAGAAACTGAAGGCTAACATTAGCACAATAGGAGTAAAAGAAAATAACAGATTCAAAATATTTATTTATTGTTTTGAATAGTCTTTCTTCAACATTTAAATTCTTTGCGATTGTATTCCAAACTATATTGCTGGAAGCGTCTACCCAGATAGCTTTCTAGTACACTTGAAATGCCCAGAAAATGGTGAAATAGGTATGAAATGTCATCACTTGTACTGTATGGTGTATGATCAACAACGTTTCCAAGGTGTTTCGATGATTACTAGTGATGTTTTGAACAATTTGTTAGAAGTTTATGGGCCCACCCAAGCACTCACAAGGGGTATGGAACCCATAGGAAAATATCACCATGTTTGCACCAATTACCCTTTAAGCCAAAATAGAGATAGGGGGCTGAACTTTGTGGAGTTTTCCCTGGTAATTACTCGTAATATTAAATTATTAACGTAAAAGTTGACATTCAACTTTACCTTATCTTTTCTATCCTTTTACTTAATTTATAACATCACCATTAATTGTTTTGGGATGTTTGAGAGTGTTCCAACCTCATCGCACTTCATACGGATTGTAGTATTTCTACTAGATTCTATTTCATGTATGAGCATATGGGATTGGCATTAGTCAAGACCACCAAGGTATGGGATTTCACATCATGTAATCATTTATGAGAGTTAATATAGACATGGATCTTGTTCTAAAATGCCATTTATGTGTATCGTTCTCATTTTCTTACAAGATAACACTTTATTTTAAAATATATTTATCTATATTTGTTTACTTTTAATATATATTTCATTCCCTCACTTACCCTTTTTTTCGGGGGGGTTATGTTTCTAGATTTCCTTGTATTGGAAACTCGTACAGATTTTGATGCAACTTAGACTCTATAGTATCCCACTATTTGTGAAGGGATACACAACTTCTCTTGATTAGTTTTTGCTAATCTTATCCAATGTCAAATCACATTGAGGAATATGGGAGAATTACCCCTCAATATCAAGTCGAACCAAAGACTACCTTGACCTCTTTTAAGCACGACTGTGAGTTGGTTAAGGGTGGGGGGGACTTAAAATCCTCTTAGAAGAAAAGATTATTGTGCAACTGATGTCACAAGGAGGGACATGCTCTCGAATCTTGCACCATTTGTCATCAAAAATTTGAAGGAACTTTCAATACCTATAATCACCAATGAGTATCTTTTTGAGATACTAGTGGACCGTCTCACAATGCACATTTCACATAATGGTCCTTTTTGTCTTAAAAAAATTTAGTAACTTGCAATACATATAATTAGCAATTTTGAAAATACTAGTGGATCTTCTCACAATGCTTATTTTGTTGTGCATTCTACATGTTGGTCCTCTTCTCTATAGGAATGTATTGTTGATTTTGGAGCACCATGCATATGACCAAACGATGACATCTTTTCTTTGATTATCAACTATAACATAGTTGGTGAGAACTTAGCCTTACCAAGTTCAAGTTGGGGTTATGTAATTATTGACCTTGCCAATTTGGAGATGTTCTTAGTGTTTCAAGGGTTTGACTGAATCTTCTTACTATTCATTGCATCACACACATCGATTGAATCACTTAGTGGTGTCTGTGAAGGGTGTGTATTGAGGAATCATCTTAAAGAGTCCTTTCATAAGGACAAAGCGAGGGGAGCTTCCTAGTTTCTTGAGTTAATTCATATTGATATTTGTGGTCCTATGAGCACTCGTTCTCTTGGGGGAGTTGGAGTACTTTCTCACCTTGATTGATGACTTTTCCTACTTTTGTATATATGCCATTCAATGCAATGTTGAAGTGTTAGGGGAATTAAAAGAATTTAAATATTTAGGGGAAAATCAAAGCGAGAATTTTTTTTTGTCTCAAGACTTGTGGAGTAGAGTATGCTACAAAAACTTTCAAATCATTTCTCAGTTTTCATCGTATTTCTTGGCAAGGGATTGTTACATTGCATAGTAGAATGTAGTGGATGAATATCAGAATAGGCCTATTATGGAGACGGCTTGATACATGCTTCAGTTTGAAAGGAAGTTGAGCTTACATTTTGTGGGGAAGCAATTGTTTGCACAATTAACATCATCAATTAAACACCTAATCCTGTTATTCAAGGTATGACTCCCTTTGAGAAATGGTATGGAAACAAGCCTTAAGTTTCACAATTCTGATTTTTTGGATCAAGTGCGTGGATCCATACTCTTATAAAAGGTAGAAACATCCTGGAACCACAAAAACCTCGCTACACTATGGTAGGCCACAATGAGCGTTTCTAGAGATATCATCTCCATGATTCCTCTAATCATTAGGTGATTGAACAAAGCGATGTCTTTAATGAAGTTCCTACCATGTTCTATCGAGATCTTTCCCACTACTTCTTACAAATGTTTCTTTAGATTTGTCCCAATATGTTTTAGTGGATCCATCTACTTTACGTTATGATGTTGGTCCTATTTCTACCTATAAGGGTGCTTCTTTTCACAGTCCTCCCACACTAAATGGGTGGATAGCTAGGGTTAATGAGAGCCTTATTCGAGACTTGTCCATCTCCGAACCTGCTGAAATGTCTTCTTCTATACAGGATATTCCTTCCAACACTCCTTCAATAGATGACCAATTTATTGATGCCACTCCACTAAATGAGCAAATTAGTGATGATGATGAAGCAACTATCCAGAGACATCATATGATCCAGCTACTTTCTCTTCTACTACCCAAGTGGGTCGTATCGATAGTTGTAGATGCTACTAATTTTTTTGCAAGTCCATTAGAGCATCATCAAGAGTCACCTCCACCATAGGCACTTATCTCCTTTATCAATAAGATGCTCGTCAAAGTGAACCCTTGCTCACATCTCGTGCTCTTAGGCACAATTTCAAACACGTACAAACCAAATAGGTACCACAAGGAGTGATATGGTGCTTGCTATGGGGTTCATATGTCGTGGGTTCTCTATGTGGCCCTTGTTTATCATTAAGTAGGATGTAAATATGTATGGTGTAATGTCCTCTTCTAGAAACCTATTCAATGTAGGAGGGGATGTTGAAATTAAGAGTGTAGTCTTTACATTTGGGAACCATTGACACTATTTGTGCTTTTATATTATATTTCTAGGTTTTGCTAAGGTTGTTGGTGAACTCAATGTAGGATCATAACCATTCCTGAGAGAAAGCAATCTATTGCTTTAGTTGTGTATAAATAGACAACTCATATTTGTATTTTCACATATTCTAATCATTTCTTCATTCCTATACAATTGATTTAGTTCAAGGGCGGTGCTTGGGATATTTCTCTCTAGTGCACTCGTGCTAGGGCTTATTTCTATCTCTAGGGCTGCACATATCTTGGCTTCCCTAGTCTTGTTTCTCTTTTTCAATTAAAAATTTAGGTTGGTTTTAGTTTCATTCAATTCTCTTGCTAGCACTTGTGAATCTCAACAGGTTGATGGCGTGTTTTCTAATGAAAAGAGATACTTGTAGTTTGATCACATGCACATCACGCTTGCTTGCTTGCCAGATCATCTATTTGTCACAGTTTTTGGTATATGACAAACAATTTTTGGTTTGTAACAATTTTTGGTTTATGACGAACAAAAATACATCCATTTGTAAGATTAGTGCTATGTAGTAATTACTTTATTGCAAATTTTTATGAAGGAGCAACAATTATAGCACTCCCGTCTTACTTAATAGAAGTCTGGGACTCGTAGCTTCCTTGACACCTATTGATCCACTTTTTTCCATTATTTGTAGATTCCACTTATTGAATCTTAGGATAGAGCTCCTTGGTTTGGTAGTCCTGGCTTGTCATGGGCCCATTTTCAATACTTCCAAATAGGTCTATAATCATTTGAATTTAGCTTAAACAAGCAATCATCCAGAATCATTTGGCAGGATGTTCGATAAGCTTGAATATTTGAGATAGAATAAGAATTCTCTTGAGTATCTAACTTCCATTTTTGTCCCACAAATGCCCCCACATGACAAGCTTATTTACCAATTCATTTTTGGCAGAGGAGGGGATTAACCTTGTTCATATTTTTATAAAGAAACCTCAAACTTAACTTGCAACCAAATCCGTCCTTTATAATAATCCTCATAGTTCTAGTGCAACTCTTTGGATACAAACTAACATGTTTTAATCTTCTCAATGACACATAAATCGGGGATCTCAAATGGTTAAACCATATCAACTATCACAAATACCATTTTGGTTGGGTATGCCTTTTACATTAACAATTTGTATGTGGTGTTGAACAAGTAACTTCCAAGATGCATTGTTGTTGGTGGCCTTGACGACCCATTTTGGTACAAATAGATTCTTGGAAACATGCATATCTATTAGGCCTTGCCGCGCCATATGTGCAACAAAGCACAAGTGGATGGAGGATTGCAATTTTTATAATAAAACCCATAAAACAAACAGGAAAACGAAGTGTGATGTTTGAAGTCCACGCATCTTTAAAGATGCAGTCCGGCGACAAAATCACATGCTTCTTCCATAAACATTCCAAAGCAAGAGTTCATTAAATATAGTCAAAGAGATAAGTTTGGTGGATGGAACTAGTTTGAGTGATATTCCATTAAGGAATCAACACAATCTCACTTTGAACTCCACTTTGGAAATGCTGAGCAACGTCCCCATGCTAATCTCTAAAAAAGAAAATGCCAAGTTATGTCAAGATATAGAAGCAACAGAAATAATAAGAGCAATCTAGTGACTTGCTTTCGACAAGGCTTTGGGCTTGGATGGTAGAGCAGTCTAGTGACTTGCTTTCGACAAGGGTTTGGGTTTGTATGGTTTCTCCATTCACTTCATTCATGGTTATCGACCCATTCCAAGAGAAATAAAAAGAACATGCTGGGCGTTGCACCCATTCCTATTTCATAGCCCAACCCTTCTTCAATCTCTAGATTTTATCCAATATGGCGTGATGACTTTGAGGTGAATGCTATGTTAACCCTTCTTGAATCACTAGATTTTATCCAATATGGTGTGATAACATTGAGGGGAATGCTACCATTGGGCTTACACACAGCTTTTGGGATTGGGTGTGGATGTATATATGATAATTATGATAATATGTTATTAATTATTTATTAAAAATTAGTAAGATTAATTTATATATGCAGGCTTACACAACTTTTGGGATTGAGTGTGGATGTATATATGATAATTATGATAATATATTATCAATTATTTATTAAAATAAGTAGGATTAATTTATATATTGGTTATTTAAGTGTTCCATCATGATATTAATATATTGGTTATTTAAGTGTTTGAAGCATAGNTATGATATATATATATATATATATATATATATATATATATATATATATATGCTTTTAGAATGATATAATTATTTATAGGTTAATGTATTTAGTATATTATTTTGATTTATTTTGTTGCAATAAAATTGTTGTATTAGTGTATTAGTTTTTGTGGGTTAAATTAATTAATTTGCCAAAATTAAATAAGTTAATGAGTTATTATTTTTTTTGACATGTTTGTCAGGTGTAATTTATAGTGCATTAGTGGTTAAATGTTGTGAATTACAAGTAGATAATTGTAAGGTTGTCAAAAAAATTACCTTAAGTTAGTACATGAAAATGAAATTTAATATATGTATATGTGTGTGAATTTGGAATAAATTCATATTAAACAAGTGAAATTAGCAGCAAAGCGGCTTATACTCTCGTCTCATAAATGTTCTAATGTATTAGCTGTACGCATTCAAAAGTTACATTTGTGTCTTTATTATGCCTTTAAATGTTGAAATAGAGAAATGAAATAAGCAATCTTCTTGCAAGTTAGGAAGCCATTGAAAAATTATTAGGAAGCCATTGAAAAATTATTAAAAGAGATTAAGGCAATTATTTAATTCACAATATTAGTATGTCATTGTATGAGTGAAGCATTCAAAACTTACACTTACGACTTTATTATTCCTTTAAATGTTGAAATAGAGAAATGAAATAATCAATATAGGTAGTACATGTGTCTCATGTAAAAGACAATCATCCTGTAAGTTAGGACGCCATTGAAAAAATATTAAAAGAGAGGCAATTATTTAATTCGCTATATTAGTATGTCATAAGTTAGGAACCCATTGAAAAATTAGGGCAATTATTTAATTCACAATATTAGTATGTCATTGTATGAGTGAAGCATTCAAAACTTACACCTGCAACTTTCTTATTCCTCTAAATGTTGAAATAGAGAAATGAAATAATCAATATAAGTAGTACATGTGTCTCATGTAAAAGACGATCATCGTGTAAGTTAGCAAGCCATTGAAAAATTATTAAAGAGAGGCAATTATTTAATTTGCTATATTAGTATGTCATTGTATGAGTGAGGCATATGTTGCTTCATTATAATGAGTGTTGTATCAAAATATAGGTTTTGAAAACACAAGTTGGGAATGATTTACAAGGTGAGTAATGATATGTTGCTTTTCTTGTTAATGGATCTTTCTTATATACGAGAGTTAGACAATTAATAAGCATAAACTTGAGCACAATGATGATAAGAGGTCCTTGGTAAGTCTTTAATGACTACCTCATGATGACAATTGTACAAGCGGAATTTGTTGGAGTGAATTCTTATCTACTAGAGCTAATATATGATTGAGCACAATGGATGCTTTATTTATTCATGCAAACAATAGAGGCAAATATCTACAAGGAAAAGAAATTGAGACAATAAAGCTAAAGATCTACAAGGAAAAGAACTTGGTATAGTAGAGGTAAAGATTTACATAGAAGATAACTGTTATAGAAAGATGCCATCATATGATGACACTGATAGGTATAAGTGCAAAAGGAAAATTAAAAGCTTAGAGTTAATAATATATTACTTGGGTCATATTGAATGCTTTTTATGTACTTGTCACACTCATGTAGAGTGATGTTGATGTAAAATGATACAAGTACACTCCTAAGTTACTAGTATATAGTATAATATAGTCTGTTTGTTGTGGTTTGGACTTGAGTGGTATACACATGTGAAGTTCATAATGCTTAGTTATTTGTGTTTACTAGTCTGGTCCACAAAAAAATTGTAGAGCAATTAAATCTATGTTACTATGATAGTGTTGAAGTTCTAAATAACTAGTTTATTATATTTACTAGACATATAAGCTTTCAACTCTTACTAAGTTATATATTGTTTGATATTTTAATGTATAATAAAAAAAGACAAAAAAATTGTAGAGCAATTAAATCTATGTTACTATGATAGTGTTGAAGTTTAGAAACTAGTTTATTATATTTACTAGACATATAAGCTTTCAACTCTTACTAAGTTATATATTGTTTGATATGTTAATGTATAATAAAAAAAGACAAAAAAATTGTAGAGCAATTAAATCTATGTTACTATGATAGTGTTGAAGTTCTAAATAACTAGTTTATTATATTTACTAGACATATAAGCTTTCAACTCTAATCAAGTTATATATTGGTTGATATGTTAATGTATAATAAAAAATAAAATAAAAATATTATGGTGAATTTGATGTTTTGGGAAATAAGGAAAAGAATGATAAGAAATAATTTGATAATAAATAACTAGAAAAGGATTATGTCTTTGTGTTTTCATCGGTAAATAGTAAAAATAAGGTTTAAAATGAAAAATATCAAACACAAAAATAAGGTTTAAAATGAAAAATATCAAACACAAGTTGACTATATACATTTGACTATATACATGTACAAAATATAGAAGAAATTATTGTTGATTTTAAATTTATATAAATTAAGAGGAAATTTTGTTTATAAAATTATTGTTAATTTTAAACTTTTATAAATTATGAAATTATGATGTCCAATTGTCTCTTGAGCATTGCTGCTGCTTTCTTTGGAGGTCGATTGAATCGTCCTGTATCTTGTTCTTTTTTTAAATCCTTGAACTTCTGAGGTCTCGTCTATGCAGTAGACCAATTAATTAACGTACCACCAAGCCATTTTCTATTTACATAATGTCATCGAGCTTCTGTAGCCGCTGATGCTAGTAAATCAGCTGCTTGATATTTTGTACCAACTATCAAGAATTGTTTTGCCCTACCTGCTATATTTATAAATTAAGAAAAAATTTTGTTTATAAAATTATTGTTAATTTTAAACTTCTATAAATTATGAAATTATGATGTTTAATAATTGTCATATTGTTTTCAATGTTTATTAGATATGAATTTTTAGATTGATTCATAGTGATTTAATTTTTATTATTATCATATACTTATGTTAAATGTTATATGGCATCTCTCATACCAACTTGTAAAATGTTTTCATATTTTCTATAATTATTTTTTTAAATCAAAATGTATATTAATTATTTTTTTAAATCAAAATGTATATTAGATAATAATATAATTTATATTAATTTTAATAAAATATATCAATTTATAAATAATATTAGTTATCATTAATATAATTTATATTTATGTTAAATGTTATATGGCATCTTTCATGCTAAATTGTAAAATGTTTTCATATTTTCTATAATTTTTTCTAAATAAAAATGTATATTAAATAATAATATAATTTATATATATATTTTTAAGCAAGTATCCATAAAGTTTCGAACTGGTGACCTTACACATGGAATGCCTCAACAATATACCTATTTAGCGTCTATTATATGTTTTGTAGGAATTAATATAATTAATATTAATTCCATTAAAACATATCAATTTATAAATAAAATAATTTTAGATACGTGATTTGTTGCTTTTAAACATGGAATGCTTCAACAATACACCCATTTATCGTCTATTCTATGCCTCATAGGCTATTAATATAATTTATATTAATTTCACTAAAATATATCAATTTATAGATAAAATAATATTAAATATGGTGATTTGATGCTTTGGGCAAAAAGGAATAGAATGATAATAAATAATATGTGGGGTAAGAAAATGACGACATCCCCTTGTGGAAATGACTATCCTTTGTATTCGATAAATTTTAAAATAAGGATTAAAATGAAAAATATTGAAGGTTTGTTAGGTACAAGTTGATTATATATCTATTTGTATTTTCATTGATAAATACTTGAAAATAAAGATTGAAATGAAAAATATTGATAGTTTATTAAGTACAAAGTAAAATTTTGATTTATTTCTGTTACAAATGGACTATATATGTAAAAAAATATTAAAATTTTGATTTTTTGTTTGTAAAATTATTTTCGCTTTTAAATTTTTATAATTTCAAAAAATTTGATCCATCATGATGGTTAACAAATATGTTTAATAATTATGATATATTTTTTTCTACATTTATTAGATAGATATGAAATTTTAGATAAATTTACAGTTATTTAATTTTTTTTATCATATACTTAATGTTAAATGTTGTATAGTATCTCTATAAAATACTTTTATATTTTTCTATAAAAGATATTAAATCGAAATTTATATTAAACACAATATAATTTATATTAATTTTATTAAAATATATTAATTTATAAATAATATTACTTACAAATATCTATAAAAGATATTAAATCGAAATTTATATTAAACACAATATAATTTATATTAATTTTATTAAAATATATTAATTTATAAATAATATTACTTACAAATAACACAAAATATAAAATTATAATTGTTTATAAAATAATAAAATAATAATATGCATATACTCAAACTTGTAATTTCGAATTACAAGTACTAAATACTAATACTAATTTATTTCTTTATTAAATAATTGTAATTTCGAATTACAAGTATTAAATACTAATACTAATTTATTTTTTTATTAAATACTTGTAATTCTAAATTAAAATATGTATGTTTTGACCTATTATTTTAACATAAATGTTTATACCCAGATAATGAGAAAATAAAATTATCGCTACAAACAAGAATAAGAAAAATAAAATATAAGAATGTTTTATTAATTCATATTAAAAAAGCTTTATTAATTGGAAAAACTTATATTTATATATAGACACGATATTAGTGTAATTTGGAAAAATGTTATTATATTATCATTGTGTAAGTAGTAAAATGTGACATAACCACTTAATTATTATAATAATTTTTTGGTTATCATTATGATATTATTAACTTTGTAATGTGGAAAAACACTATTATTATTACGTAAGTAAAAACACTATTATTACCGTGTAAGTAAAATCTCACATATAACCACTTAATTATTATAATAATTTCTTGGTTAGCCTTGTAATGTGTAAAACCGCCATTATTATTGTGTAAGTAGTAAAATCTAACATATAACAATTTAATTATTAAAATAATTTCTTATTAGTGTAATTGTTGTTGATTAAAGTTTTAATAAATAATAGAGGTAAGTTAAGTTTTTTTTTAAAATATATATGTAAAGATAAAAAATACATGATGTTTTTTTTCAAAATGAGAAGTACTTTTCCTCAACGTTTTCAAATACTCCTAAGACACCTATATTACAAAATTTTAATAAATCCACGAATAATTACAAAATCAATTTTAAATTAAAAAAATGAATAAAATTCATATCATATTAAACAATTTCAATACTTGAATGATGGCATGATGTATACATGTGGTTTCAGAGGGTGTCTATGTGGAAGTGTTAGTAATTTTATTTATTTATTTTTTAATTAATTTTTCAGTTTGGGAAGGTATTGGAAGAGCATTAGATGGGGAAAAAAGGTACCACATATCGATGTGAGTATGAACTTGATAAGGAAGTTGCTAACAATGTTTTATAACGAGTTTGTGACAAAGGTTGTGTCTTATGTAATTATTTTGTTGGAAGTTTTAAGCTTAGCCAACCATCTTACGCATGTGTTCAGCTTGGAGTCTGGTGTTAAGTTATTGATCTATGGGTATTGTCACGTTTGAAATGATGAAGGAGGTTTAGTCCAAGCAAAGGTTTTATCAAGAGTTGAAGATTAATCATTTTTAATTTTTTTTTTGTAAGCTGCACATATTGGTTATATTACAGAGGCAAAAATGGACTTCCATCACAAGCTCAACTGAAACTATAGAGCATCAAGAAGAGGATTAATGGAGGGTAAAATTTCAATCTTGAAAACAATTGTAATTCGACAAACCCTGTTATCTTATAAGCTGTGAAGCTTGGGATGCAACATTTCTAGAGAATCATGGAGAAGAATTGAGCAAATCTAGAAGTTGTTTAATACTTTAATCTTAAAATTAAGTGCAATATGCCCTATCCTATAATTTTCTTAGAAGTGGAGTTCTCCTCCATTAAAAACATGGCTACGATTAGATATCTAATGTACAAGCTCAAATTAAACAATACATGAGACCAAAATTTCATTTAATTGCTCTTAACTCTGCCTTAAGTCGAGGTGGCTTGAAGATGCTGCAACTTGGTTAAATAATTGGGTGTTCGTACATTAGATATCTAATCATAGTCATGCTTCTAAGAGGAGTGTAGGATATGACATATTGCTCTTAATTTTAAGATTATAAATAATAAACTGCTTTTGGGTTTGCTCAATTCTTCTCCATGATTCTATGAAAATGTTGCATTCCCTAGCTTCATAGCCATATAAGATAACATGAATGACAAACATTTTAAAGAGACAAACATTTACATTTGTTTATCCATTGAGTTCATGCACAAGTTGTGAGTTATCCATTTATTAATTATCAAATTTTTTTATCTCACATTATTGTAGTTATATTCTATGAATTGTCACATTATTGAAATTATATTTTTTTTTTTCAGAAAGAAAAAAGCCTGTCCTTGTTATTCATTTGAATCAAAGGGCATCTTGCAGAGCCTACCCAAGAATTGGGCTACAATCAAAGAGGAAAACATAAAAGTGGCATACCGCCCAACATCTCGAGAAGACACAACTCAACAAGTGTTGTGGGGTAGAGCCCGATGCAAATCTAATGTGACAAAATGATATCCATCAGTAAGTTTTGTCATACCAACCCATATCTACTGTGTACATGATAAGCAGACTATGGGAGCCTGATCCAAACATTAAGAAAGGGTGCAAAATACGAATGGGATGCAAGTTCCTGCACCAACTCAAAAGAGTTTAATATTGCTATGTGAGGTCAAATTTCCATCGAAAAATTCAGAGTATGTGCCAATACTTGGAGCCAAAGTAAGAGCATCTTTAGAAAGACGGTCAGCAAGCTAATTATGTTCACGGTAGATATGGTCGAAAGACGGTGCGTGGAAAGCTTTCTAGTCTCCCTACACCAATAATGGAGCTTAGGTGGAGAAGGGGATGACTTGCCCTTTGCCCAGTTTATGATGACTGAGGAGTCACCAAACATCTGAAGTGAGGGAATGTCCATCATTTGGGTGGAAAGCTATTGTAGTTATATTCTATGAATTGTTGGTTATCCATTCATCAACTATCATTATATATATATAATTGTTCATTTTAAATTTTGAAC
The DNA here is from genome assembly GCA_001517045.1 of Pseudotsuga menziesii. Taxonomy (NCBI): domain Eukaryota; kingdom Viridiplantae; phylum Streptophyta; class Pinopsida; order Pinales; family Pinaceae; genus Pseudotsuga; species Pseudotsuga menziesii. Next base: position 141,291 of record LPNX010001035.1, on the reverse strand, counting down.
TACTGCCATAAAATCAATTTAGACAATAAAGGTGTCTTATCCTCCTCCACCCTAAATCTTAAATTAAAACCTTTATTGACATAAATATAAAGAATATATATATAATTTTCAATTATTATATATTAAAAATATTATTCTATTTTTAGTATTTTACATTATTTTTATATTATGTATTGTTAAAATTAGATTATTATTTAATAATATTATTTTCATTATTATAAATATAAAATTTTAATTATTTTTTCGTAAACCCTTCTAAACAAAACCCGGAGGACCACCCATCAAAACCAGGAGGACCACCCACCACCCATCTAAGGCAGATTAACACATGGATTCACTTATGATGGTCTCTTGCTTGTTGCTATGCCTTGTTAATGTGAATTCCTTTATTTATGATATTATGTAAATAAAAGAATATAAGATAATAAGTTATTATATTATCATAAAATTTAATATTTCATAATATTTTTATTTTGAATAAATTATTTAATTTATGGTAAATTTATTTTAATTTTTAAAATGTTTAATTTTTAAATTTAGATTTAATGTTTTTATAATAAATTTATTTGTATAATATATTTATAAATAATGATTATTTTATATTACTTTTATTTATATTTCACATAAAAGTTAAATATTTATGATTATTTAATATTATTTTTATTTAAATTTCAAATAAAATTTAAATTCTAAATTAAAAGAATTTAATTGTTTTATATTATTTTTAGAGTATTAATAATTTTCATGGTTTTATAGTGTTTTTATTTTATAAATAGAATTTATGGTTTTATTACAAATTTACGACATAGTCTTAATTTTTACTTTAAAATTTAATTATTTAATTTTAAAATTTTAATTATATTATTTATATAATATTTTTTGAAGTTATAATATTTAATTTTTATTTTAAATTTTATTGTTTAATTTTTTATAATTAATTTTTTTATTTTATATAATAAATTTGTTCTTCAAATTTTATTGTACAATTTGTAATTTTTAAAATATTATAATTTTAAAGTTTTTAAAATACTTTTTAAGATTTTAATAAATTTATTTACATAATATTTATAATTTTTAATATATTTTTATTTGCTTTATTATTAAATTTAATGAAGGAGGCTGTTTAAAATTTTTAAATATTTTATTTATGTATTTATTAATTTAATTTTAAATATTTAATTTAATTTTAAATATTTTATTCGTGTATTTATTAAAATGATTTTTTTAAAGTTATGGTTTTATTTAATTTATTAAAAGTTTAAAAATAATGAATTATATTAAAATTAAAATAAAAAACACCTACAAAATAAAAAATTAAAACAACATTTAAAAAAAATAAAAAATAAAACAATCTTAAAAAAGTAAAATAAATATATAGTATATATTTATTATTATATATATATAAAATAAAAATCATGTTCAAAGATCCACAAATACAAGTCATGAAGTTGCATACAAAAAATATATTATTTCATCCTACAAGTTACATGCATAAAATTACTTGTTAATTTATTTTTATAATTTTATAATAATTATATTTAATTTTTTTATTACTAATATATTAAATATATAATTATATATTTTAGAGCTTTTTTTGGCTTCGAGATTCTAAAATCTCTACTGACAAGACCAACCACGTGAAGGTGAAAGCTCATATGGCCTCAAAAACTGTGCTTTATTGTTGTTGTTACAACAAAGCGATACTCTGTGGGCTTTGTTGTTGTTATATCAACAAAGCCAGTTGTTTAAAAATTTTAAAATTTTTAATTATGTATTTATTAAATTGATTTTAAATTTTTTATTTATGTATTTATTAGGTTAATTTTAAATATTTTATTTGTATATTTCTTAAATTGATTTTTATTAAAGTTATAATGTTATTTAATTTATTAAAAGTTAAAAAATAATAAATTATATTTAAAAAAAATAAAAAAAATTACAAAATAAAATATTAAAACATTTGAAAAAAAGAAAAATTAAAACAATCTTTAAAAAATAATAGTATATATTTATTATTAAACCATACATATATATAATTATTACTTATACATAATTTACATAATATAAAATTCATATACATAATAAAAATCATCTTAAAGATCCACAAATGCAAACAAAAAAAACATTATTTGATCTAGAAACATTAAAATCATCTCTTCTAACAAACACATAGAATTGCATACAAAATACATGTAAAAAGATCTCTAACACTAAAAACATTATTTAATCTAACAAGCAGACAGAATTGCATACAAAAAACCATTATTTTACCAAACAAACATAAAAATCATATCATCTATCAAACATATAGAATAAAAATCATTTAATCTAACAAACACACAGAATTTAATCTAACAAGCACACGGAATTGCATACAAAAAAACATTATTTCACCTAACAAACATAAAAATCATATCATCTATCAAACACATAGAATAAAAATCATTTAATCTAACAAGCACACAAAATTGCATACAAAAGAACATTATTTCACCTAACAAACATAAAAATCATATCATTTATCAAACACACAATAAAAATCATTTAATCTAACAAACACACATAATTGCATACAAAAGAACATTATTTCACCTAACAAACATAAAAATCATATCATCTATCAAACACATAGAATTGCATACAAAAAAAGATCTCAAACACATCGATTTGCATACAAACAACATTATTTCATCTAACAATCATAAAAATCATCTAATCTATTTAACAAACACATGGAATTGCATACAAATTTTTTTATTTCACTTAACAGACATAAAATCAACTCATTTAACAAACACATAGAATTGCATACAAAATACATGTATAAAGATCTCAAACACAATCACAAAGGGTTACATACAAAAAAATATTATCCATCTAACAATACATAGACTTACATAAAAAATACATGTATAAAGATTTCAAACATAAACACAGAGTTGCATACTAAAAATATTATTTTCATCTAAAACACATAAAAGTCTATTCATTTAACAAACACACCAAAATCATTCACTAAAATTAACAAGAATAAAATAAAATACACTGAAAAAATACACTACAATACAACCAATATAAATAATAACAATGTAATAATCTAAATACTATATAATAAATATGAATAATATCAATGCAATACTATAAATACTATATAAATAAAGTTAAAAAAATGCAAAAAAAAATAGAAAAAGAAAAAACAAAAACAAAAACAAAAATGTGAAAAAATAAAGTAACACAAATATAAAGATAATTAGAATTTTAAATATAAGTAATGATGTTTATTTATGTATTAAATAAATTTTGATATTTGTTTGTGCAAAAATATGAATTGGAAAATGAAGTTCATGTATGTTGGAGAATTTATAAAATTAGTTTATGTTACAACAATTAGTGGAAAATAAATGTGAAAAAACATACTACATCATAACACAATAAAAGACTACTCTAAAGATGATGGGGCGCCCCACCATCTAGAGCATTTGGATGGGTTTAATCCCATCCCCATAAAAAATTATATATATTAAAAATAATAAAGTTGTAAGTATTCGTCTTTACAAAACTCTCAAGAATAGTAAACTGTAGGAGTACATTGGAAATCACTGAAAATTGTTGTAAATAACATTGAATCAATGTTCAAAGGATGCTTGTGAATCACATAAAATCAATGTTCCAAAAAATGCTTGATACCTGAAAAGATAACAAACCAAAACAAATATGAGATGCATCATTATTAAAATATTGCTTTAAATAAAAACATGAAAAAGATAAAAATCATAACCTTTCACTCTTTATTCATTAGTCTTCTTAAAAGTTACACACCAAAAGATTCCATATGTTGCAACTCAATCAATATGATGAATCAATATTTAAAAGATGTTACCTAAAATACAACAAAACAAAACAGATATAAGACATACTTCTTTAATCAGTACTTTCTATATTAAAAAAATATGAGAAATACTGATATTTACCTCTCTTTCTGTTCATTAACATTCTGCAAAAATTACAAAGCAATGCAAACAATACAATCTGTATTTTACAAATCCTGCACATAAACCAACTTTTAAAAATTATGACACTATAAAAATATGTAACATATATAAATTAAAAACATCTCATAACTGTTTTAAATGCATGTTATATGGATCAAATGAAGACACAAGTAAGTCATATGGTTCAACATGAGGTTAGTCCTCTATTCCTAATTGAAATGGAAGATTTGGAGGATAGAATATCCTCCTTATAATATACCTTAGATTATTCTTGCACTGATAATATAACTGTTTTAAATGTATGTTATATGGATCAAATGAAGACACAAATAAGTCATATGGTTCAACATGAGGTTAGTCCTCTATTCCTAATTGAAATGGAATATTTGGAGGATAGAATATCCTCCTTATAATATACCTTAGATTATTCTTGCACTGATAATATATCTTCCTGGAGATTGAATGCAACTTTGGAAAGTGAGTTAACTTTTTAGTTGAAGATTCTATAGATGTGAGAGAAAGTGGTTTGATCAAAGTGTGATTTTAATTCTAGTACTCTATTCATGACGAGTTCTATAGCTAAGTTAGTGATCCGACACTTTCCATTAGCCTAGTCCATAAGCATATTTGAATCTCCTAGAGTCTGAATGCATTTAATTTCTTTGTCTTCAACAATTTTTAACAGAACCTATAGTGCAAAAAAATCAGGTCTGATGTTTGTTCCCATGCTGCCTCTATATTTTAGCAGGAAGTGATGTTGTTTAGTAATATGAAGAATGGCCCTAGCAGCACAGACACCTGATCTACCTTGGCAGGCTCCACCCAAAAAGCCTCAAGGAAAAGTGAAATCTATGGATGGTTCTTGAATCGTTGCAATTTGTTGGTTTGACTCTTTCCATTAGTCTTGATAAGACATTCTAATGCTTTGTGGCACCTGACCAATTGCCAATTCTTTTCCTTCAAAAAAACATCTTGTTTCTAGCCAACCATAGGCCCCAAAACACACATCAAGGCATTGTTTTGTGACTTTTGGCTGAAATGCCTTTAATACAACACTCAAAACAATCCAAGAGTGTAATTTTGTCCCAGACTAGTGAACAATTATGAGACTATAGCATCTCTTTCCAAACAAAGGTTGAGAAGTGATAGGTAACAAAAAGATGGCCGACAGTTTCATTATCTCTCTCACATAAGACACACATGCTTGACCCATTCCAATTTATTTTCAACCAATTATGTATTAACTTGAGCACATAGATCTATGGATCAACACATAACTCACAAAATAGATCACACAATTTACTCAGTAATTGAAAAATGAAACAATGCAAAATGGCTTGCAACTGTGAATGCTTTCATTAATCAAAAGTAATTAGATAATAATTACAATGAAGTATAATGGCTAAATAGCCACAAGCAATTCGAATCCATGTGAGGAAATTCGAATTGATTAGACTCTACTTGACTGAATGGTTAACTGACCTTGTCTAAATCATTATCGGAGGACTGAATGGTTAACTGACCTTGTCTAAATCATTATTGGAGTTCTAAATCACAACTCAAGTGTCTAATTCAATGTTAACTAAGCTTAACTGACTGTGGTAGGTGATGAATGCGCCTCTCCTGCATGCAACCATGCAAACCTAGCACTAACTGAATGTAGAGGACTAGAATTGAATGTAATTGACTCCTAACTGAGCTTGACTAGTCACCAACTCAACTCAACTGACCTAGGTTGGTATCGACACTCTCAATGTCTCCTAAATTGTAGGGATTGATCTAGGAGGCTCATAAACTGATGCATGCAAGTACAATCAGTGGCAATAGGCCTCAATTAGTGTTCCCCACACTTTAGTAATTGGAACATGTGCCCCAATCAGGCCAAGTGGACCCAATGGTGCTAGTGACTAAAAATAGACTGGATGGACTCCTGATTTAGGAGGGCTAGAATTGAATGTAACTGACTCCTAACTAAGACATATGAACAAATTGGACAAGGGAGGATTAATAATCCTAACAACCCCTACGAATTCTAACTTGGACAATCTGTGGGCCTTGGCAACTAAGACCATAGGTCACCCATTACATCAACTAAGCAGATAGAATCAAGATCAATCTGGTTCTTCTGTGTACAGGTATTCTGGGGCCTAACATGTGAACCTCTCCATCATTATGTTTGGTGGAATCTTCCTCTTTAGAAGAAGAATAATATGCTCAACTAAATTAGAAATATAGACATCTGCTGAATGAAGACTGGACCCATGTAGAGAAACTGAAATCAACTGATAAGTGAGAAAATGTTCTTGAGGATTCAAACCATGTGAGGAACACTCAAAAAACTGATATGTTGCAGCCATGAACAACAAACCATGAGTGGTAAAACAACCCTAAGTGTTAGGAGAAAGTGTCCAGGCGAATATAGAAAATCTTCCTCTTTACCAGTTCTGTGAGGAGATGAGCATGTGACAAAGGTAGAGAAGCCCTGGGACTATGGAGAGTGAATGCTTGAGTTCCATAATCTGATATAGCTTCAAAAATAGCTAATGAATCACAAAATAAAATATCAGCAACCTCATAAGAGAAAACTAACACCAAATCGCCAGCAACAATTTTGAAGAAGAATTGCGGTACTTGATATTTCACATCGAAATTGGTGAGAGCAACTACAAGCATGACTGAAAGCTCTTGGATTTTAAAATTTGAACCAAATAATATCATATCAGAAAGTAAATTAGATCTAAATAGGTTCATATCAAATCCAAAACTGTGAAATGAAATGAAATCCCCAACAATAGTTTTGAAGGAGACTTGCGGTATTTGTTTTTTCACAAAATTAATGAGAACAACTACAAGCAGTACTGAAAGCTTATGAACCTAAAATATTGAACCAAGAAATATCAGATCAGATCTAAATAAGATCATATCAGATCCGATAAGGTTCATATCAGATCCAAGAGTATGGTCCACCGAGATGGTAGATGCATAGTTTTCTTCTTCTTCAAAATTCTAAATTTTGGTGCATGCAATCATGCAGGAATTTGCTGGAATATCTAGATCATGGAAAGTGAATGGATCACTCTGGTAATCTGTTATTTTTCCAAAAATATCCAAGGTATTACATATTTGCACACCAACAACAACATCAAAGGGAGAGAAATCAAATTTCTCTTCATTTTCGGAAGCAATTACTGGCAAATTTTGCATAGAATTCAAAGGAAAATCATTGAAGGAGGACTTTGCTTCTTTTTCATCTTTAACAACTTCAGCAAAGAGAGTAGAGGCCGAGAATTTTGGATCAGGAACTCTTATGACGCTGGATGTGCTCTCCAAAGTGCTATTATGATCCTCATCAATCTTTCCAAAGGTTCTGTCCAATTTTGTCCAGAGATCCTTTGGATATTCAACAGATTTAGTGAGGTAGCACAAGTTAGGAGAGAGAGCCAGAGCTATTGTTCCAAACGCTGCATCACATTCATTCAGCCAATCATTCTCACTCTCAAAAGAATCTTCATCGAGTCCCATAGACACCCCATAGAGACCTTGTCTCTTCAGAGATGCAATCATCTTCATCTTCCATTCTGAATAGCTTGTGAATGGGGTAAGAAGAGGAACTGATGAATTCATTCGAAGTTGTACCTGCAATTACATAAAAAGACAAAGTAAGGTCGGTCAGCCTACACATTTCAGGTTTTCATCACACCCAACATAGTTGATCAAGCAAGCTTGATCAACAATTCCTTAACTTGGGGTATTAAGTGGTAAACCTTCGGCTTCTGGTGCAGTGATGGAAGGAGCAATTTTGCTCAAAAAAAATAATCCAGTAGGAGATATGAGGAGGAGAAGTACCTTGTCTTGTCGAGGCTCTGATACCATATTAAATTGAGCACATATATCTATGGATCAACACACAACTCACAAAATAGATCACACAATTTACTGAGTAATTGAAGAATGAAACAGTGCAAAAATGGCTTGCAACTGTGAATGCTTTCATTAATCAAAAGTAATTAGATAATAATTACAATGAAGTACAATGGCTAAATAGCCACAAGCAATTCGAATCCATGTGAGGAAATTCGAATTGATTAGACTCTACTTGACTGAATGGTTAACTGACCTTGTCTAAATCATTATCGGAGGACTGAATGGTTAACTAACCTTGTCTAAATCATTATCGGAGCTCATCAGAGTTCTAAACAGAAACATATACTTTATGTTTCAATACCATTACATAAAGGTACATTTGGACCCATGAGCAAACGACCAAAGAGGGTTTTTATTTTTAGAAACTTCAATTGATATAATTGTGAATATGGCTATGGCTTCCGAATTGAACCCAATCTTTCAATTAGGTTATTCAGTATTATTTTCTTGTTTGCTTATCTTTTTGGCGAATTAAGACCATGCACTCAAGGTGGTTTTAGCAGCTAATTCTGACAAAAATCTAGCTATGCCATCATTACCTGGCGTTCTTGTGAATATTGATACAAGAGCATAGGCTCATAAAATTAACCGGGTTAATCTTCACAAGGAAGGGCCAATCTATGGGGTGCCCAACACCAAAATGTTTCCAAGGATGAGTATTGATGCAAGAGCATAGGCTCATAAAATTAACTGGGTTAGTCTTCCCAAGGAGGGGTCTTGACGTTTCATGAGGAACTCAATTCCTTAATGTAATTACTGGATTTTTTTCTAAGTTATTAGGTTATTTTCTAGAAAAATCTTAAGTGATGAGTCATTGGTCAAGTGCTTTGTCATGTAACGAATCTGCACTTAGTTAGTGGCGTGCTTTGTCATGTAACGAATTGCACTTAGTGGCAGAATTCGAGGAGTGTTGAAACGAGTGGTGTCGTTCGGATAGATAGATTTTTAGAAGACAGTTAAGGGATCGAGTAGAGGAAATAGTGGGATTTAGCTAATCACTGTGTTTTCTTATATAAATGTAAGCCTATGGGCATCTTAAAAAGGAGAGGATAAGGAGAGGATTTGGCCATTAAAAGATGGATTCGGCCATAGAGTCAGCTGGTCTCGTAAAAGAAGATCGGGTCACATGAGACTAGATCAGGGTTTTAATTCTGCATGTACAGTTCTTGTGATTTTGAATGAGAAGAGGAAATTGTGTTGACCCTGTGTGTTTTAAGCATGAATACAATGATGTATGTGAACATTAGTTAACAGAAGATTTGCTATTCTGTGCATAAACCTTTGATAGGAAGATAGATATCAAATGAAGGGGTCAGGACAGAGGACGCCCATCTATGTACTATCAGAACAGAATTGATTTGTCCTTGAATTTGATTATTGAAAATTTGTTTACATGTTTCTGTGTTTATGACACGCGCTTGTCCATGTCTTGAATATTAAGATGACTGTCTCTGTAGAATGTGAATGACGATCCTTGCTGAAAACACAGAGTGTTTGCTCAGGAAAGTGTATCAAGCTCTTGTATTGATACTCAGGTCACAGGTGTTTGCTCAGGAAAGTGTATCAAGCTCTTGTACTGATACTCAGGTCACAGGTGTTTACTCAGGAAAGTGTATCAAGCTCTTGTACTGATACTCAGGTGTATGCATACAGTGCTTAAGGGGTTTTTCTTGTAATTGATAACTGCAAGAATACAATGGAGGGTAAAAACGTCGTTCGAGGAAGTTGAAGACTGAGTTTTCTTTGTATTGAGTTTAATGCGTCCAAATTTGATAAGGAATATTGATTAGAGGAATCGATTTGTTGCCTTAAGTCTGCGCAGAAGAAAATCACCAGTGGAACTGTGTGGTTTATGATAGTTGCGATTGATGTAAAGACTGACCTCTGAGACTCTATCCGGAAGTTGGACACGACTAAATCGTATACAACTGCGTCGAATCTCCAGAGTTTCGATTCTTCACAACTGTCAGCTTGCACACTAGCTCAGATCCGAGGTTTAAAGGCAGAGGGTGGTCACGATTTGGAGAACTTGAACTACGATTCTGAGTGCGTCTTCAGTTACAGAGAGGTGAAAGAAAGCGGACCTTAATATTAAAATTCAATTCGAGACTGGGTTGAAGATCAAGGGGTTTGATTAAACGTGTCCTTTGATCAGATCAACGATAGATCACCCTGAGCACTCAGAAGAAGTGTTGTTGGAATCGTTGGGGAGATCGTTCCAAAGGAAACGAAGATTGTTAGATTACATTGTCACTGTGCGTTGAAAGTGTTGGGTACACAGTCAACAATTAACGGGTAAAACACAAAAAAGGTAAGGTGAGTCCAAAGGATTCGGGTAAAGAGGGTTATTGGAAACGAGAGGATCTTGTTGAAGCGAGCTTAAAGGAGAATTAGAGCAGGGCTAACGCTAGGCCCTGCAACAAGTACTCAGTTACACTCACATTAGACAGACCATCTGGTATCACACTTCTCTACCCTCTCTCTGAACTTGAACATATAGGCTTTATATCTATTTATTATGATCAGTTGGTATGCCTGCGGTTGGCAGGCAGTGGGTTCTTCAATGCTGCTGTTAAACTTAACTTCAGGCGGGTTACACTGCAGGAATCATCACTTCATTCTATGTAACTATGCTGATGCCAAAATGACTCGTTCTATACATAAATGGCCCTATGATTCCCCGGAAGCTGTATAAAAATAAGCTATCTATATAGAGCAACTTAAAATTTGAAAAACTTGATATTACTCTTTAATTAACCCACCCCTTGAATTTACTCTATCTTCCTTAGTAGCCGAGATGCGAAGACAGACTGCTAAAAATATACAAAATGAAAAGCAAGATACCAGCAGTCTCTTCAGTCTCCTGCTAATTTTTCTACAAATCCTACCCGTCTCAGGATTGGGCAGCTCTTCAATTATTAAGTTTATTTTTGAGAACGAGATTGAGTTGAAGTTTCAGAGTTTCTGGAGACAGAGTCATCAAATAATCCACCCGGGACATCACACTTTGTTGATAATAATTGCTGGCTGCTGGCGGGAATTCAGTCAAGAAAACCCGGAATATTGGGGCTCACTAGCCAGACATTAAGTTTAACCTTTATTTTCTCAGTTGTTCTCTGTCAATCGCATCTATGCTAATTAGGTAAATAAAAGGAAATCAAAGACTTCTTACTTAACATTGATTCAATCACATTAAATCAATGATTTAATTTTCTCTCTGTTTAAGGGCCTAACTATCTCAATGGAAAGAAAGCGAAGCCGGTACCTCCATCCACACTCTTGCCTTCACTTTGCCAGTCCTCCCACCAGAGACTATGGAAGGAAGGCCGCTGTGTACCAGGATCGCCATCAGACTAAGATCAATGGAATGTGTTAAAGCACCAAATCGCATTGTCAGGGAGCAGCGATTACGTCTCTGGTTCGACCCCACCAAACACTTTCGCAACTTAAACCCAATTGGAAAAAGAAAATGGCCTACAATACACAAACCCAAACCCAGATTCAGCACTAGAAAACCCAAGAAAGAATTCCGTTCCATATTAACACTATTTTACTTATTATTGCTATTATTTTTTTATAATTTTTCTGCATAAACACAGACCCAAACCCAAACCCAGATTCAGCAGTTGAAAACCCAAGAAGGAATTCCATTCCATATTACACTATTTTACTTGTTCTTGCTATTGTCTTTTTATAATTTTTCTGCAGAAAACCCTTACTGGTTTTGGTTTAGCTGCGTAGCACCGTTAAATGTTTCGATCAGAATTAGCTAATGAGGGGAAAGGTTACCAAGTAAAAAATGATTCCTAAAAACTTGAAGATAAAGCCCTGTAGGATCCAAGACTTTTTTACAAGGAGAAGTAGTCATTAACTCAGCATGTAACTTTTGAGTCTTAGCTCATTATATAATCAACCCCAAACCCATACAAAATGTGTCCATACATTCCATGGTATGATCCTCAAAAATCGTAAGGAAGGAACCATTAGCAAAATGCCCACTGACCTGACTCAAGAGGAACACATACACGCAATATAGGCAGCTACAGCCACAACCAGACCCGGAGAGGCGAGGTAGGGCAGTCAGATATAAAGCTAAAACGAATTTATAGGCAGGGGATGTTCGGTTTTCGCTGAATTCCTGAATTTAGCCTTCAATTCCTATTCCTCTTCTAAGTAAACCATGAATATTTCTTTATTTTCACTGATTTCTTGAATTCAATCTACAATTTAGAATAACATAAAAACCTATATAAGTGATAAGTGAAATCGTGATTCGTTGTCCTAGGGTTTTGTTTGGTTGAGCTGAAGGGAAGGTAGTTCCAGTATGCATTTCGTCTTCGGAAGGTGGATTACCGGTCCCATTCTTCATAAGCCTCATTAATATCTAGAATATCCAGGATCCTAGTGAGAGGGCACACAAGATTTCACAATTATCCTGCTAAAGATTTTTATTCCATTTCTATTATCGAACATATGGTGGCATATTAATGACATTAAGCACATTCGAGCGGGCTAAACATGTAGAAATATGTTTAATCGACATGGGACGGCATCCGTATTTGGCTTTGCTAGTGGGGATGTCTCTTCTGCCTTCGCATGGCGTGATGTAAAGAACACGTCAGGTATGGCGGGATACCTATCTTATTATATGCGCTGTGATCATCACATTCCGGTTCTACAATTTATAGTCTTATTCTAAGAAAACCTGAATATTTCTTTAATCTCACTTTACAATTTCAACTCTTATTCTAAGAAAATCATGGATATAAAAAAATAAAACATACCTGTGATGAATCTGGCCCTCTGTTACACCTTCACAGCATCTTTTCCTTACTTGCTGCTTTGCTGCTTCAAAATTACTGGTTCTCTGTTACAGCTCCACAACATCCTTAATTGCTGCTTCAAAATTCAAATTTAAATACATAAAAGATAACTTCCTTGTCACAAGCTGCACCAGTACAAAGACACAACACACACATAAATACAGAGATAGACAAACGACAAAACAAAGACACAACACAAACACACAAAGACAGAGACAGACAGATCACAGAGAAAGCGCTTCCTCAAACTACACAGACTTGAAAAAAAACGTATAGTGCAGCTCCAAATGACAATGAAGGTAAACAAACAAGGACAAATTCAAATATGTATATATATATGCCTGCAGTCTTTCCTCCACGGTCACATGAACGGACTCCAAAAAAATAAAAATTCAATCCAGCCGTTACCTACGTTCTAAAAGGCAACCAAACTTATGTAAGAGAGACGGTTTGCACCCAACCCTCGGCCGAATCCCAATATGATTGGTTTATATGTGTTTTTGATTTCACTTAATCTCATAGCTCTTCACTGAATCTCAATATGATTGTTTTATGTGTTTTTATTATTTCATAGCTTTTTCACTCTAATCTGGATATGATTGTTTTATACGTGTTCTTGATTTCATAGCTTTTTTATTATACTTGTTTTTGATATGATTGTTTTATATGTGTTCTTGATTTCATAGCTTTTTTAACTATATTTGTAGAATTTTTACAGCCGAATCTTAATATGATTGGTTTATATGTGTTTTTGATTTCATAGCTCTTTCACTCAATCAATATGATTGTTTTATATGTTTTAATTTTATTTTATAGCATTTTCACTTGAATCTGGATATGATTGTTTTATACATGTTCTTGATTTTATAGCTTTTTTACATACTTATGATTGTTGATTTTATAGCTATTTTTACTATAGTTGTTTTTTAACTATGAGTGTTTTTGATAGCATGAAGTGATTATCTAATTTCAAATTTTGAAAGAAACCTTTTATCAAATTTTGATGACCATCCACTTATCAAAGCATTTGTAAGAGAGCACTCATTATCAGATTTGAAGTTTGAGAAACAACACGTATCTATCAAATTTAGAATTTTGCAAAGCAATTTCATGATTAAGATATTTATATAAATTTAGAATCACACAACATTGTTAAAAACATTGTTTTATAATGGAAATATGTTGATTAAGATATTTACATAAATTTAGAATTACACAACATTGTTAAAAACATTGTTTTATAATGGAAATATTTTTTATTACGGTAAAATTTAGGTAATGTTTGAAAATTTCAAGATATTTTAATAAAAAATAAAGTATTTTTCATAGTATGAAACAAACTTCTTATAAATATTCACTTTGATACTTTTATGTTCCATCAAAATTTCAAAATATGCATTTACCATAAATGTGTCTAGCTTACCAATTTTTTTTTTTTTTTAACTATATTTGTAGAATTTTTACAGCCGAATCTTAATATGATTGGTTTATATGTGCTTTTGATTTCATAGCTCTTTCACTGAATCTCAATATCTCAATATGATTGTTTTATATGTTTTTATTTTATTTTATAGCATTTTCACTTGAATCTGGATATGATTGTTTTATACATGTTCTTGATTTTATAGTTTTTTTACATACTTATGATTGTTGATTTCATAGCTTTTTTTACTATACTTGTTTTTTAACTATGAGTGTTTTTGATAGCATGAAGTGATTATCTAATTTCAAATTTTGAAAAGAACCTTTTATCAAATTTTGATGACCATCCACTTATCAAAGCATTTGTAAGAGAGCACTCATTACCACATTTGAAGTTTGAGAAACAACAAGTATCTATCAAATTTAGAATTTTGCAAAGCAATTTCATGATTAAGATATTTATATAAATTTAGAATCACACAACATTGTTTTATAATGGAAATATGTTGATCAAGATATTTACATAAATTTAGAGTTACACAACATTATTAAAAACATTGTTTTATAATGGAAATATTTTTTATTATGGTAAAATTTAGGTAATGTTTGAAAATTTCAAGATATTTTAATAAAAAATATTTTTAAAAATAAAGTATTTTTCATAGTATGAAACAAACTTGTTATAAATATTCACTTTGAAACTTTTATGTTGCATCAAAATTTCAAAATAAGCATTTACTATAAATGTGTCTAGCTTACCAAAAAATTGCATATATATAATTAACTATATTAAGAGATGGATTGAAAACAACAATCTTAGCAAAATTAACCAAGAGGTTCACTAAATGAAACTAAAACTAAATTTGAGTCATTAAGCTTATACAGGCTTCATGTATGGAGAGGATGGAGACATTGTTTGTGCAAATTAAAAAAATGAGGTTATTGCCTCCATAACTTATGCTTAATGTCGAGAAGAAGAAACTAGGGCTAAGAATCAAGTGGAGCATATTTTAAAACAAAAAAGTTGCCACCATTTGACCATAATATTCATACCCACATGCTCTTGAGTAGTTACTTATATGACAAGATACAGTTGAAGATATCGCTTTGACACTTAAACGTGGAGTAGTGAGTGAGAATCACATAATAGTTAATGTACCATGCCTCGCCCCTCTATGAGTGTATGGATAGTAGTTGTTGAATAATAAGAAATGAAATATTGGTCATTGCTCCATATTTAGAGGGCATGTTAATGCTTGCTTCCATAGTCATTAATACATGCATATTTTGTTGAAAATAAGCCACAGATTTTAAAAATCTCTTAATTAAAAGTACCCCAAGCATGTACATTCTCAATGCTTGGTTGCAATTGCAAGTCAACAACAGGGCATGGAGTCATTACTACAATAATCTCACTATGGGCTTAACATATCACTTACAAGAATATAACTTCGGTAGGGAGGATAACACTACATTCCACAACCACTCAGGCTAGACCCAATTGACAATATACTTACTTGTATGCAATTCCAATGGGAAAATATCAAAACATAGAAGATATTTTTTTTAGTTGTGGGGTGGGGTAGGGGGGTGATCCATCCTCATATCACTAAGTTATTGAGTAATATAGAGAAGTCAAGATTCCAACTATTCAAAAACCAAAGTGGTGTAGTTACTTCTCAACAATTCAAAGGGCAAATCATCAACTTGCAAAAGAGCATTGATAAAGGAAAGTCACATTGTCACTTTGGTTCCCTTTGCTCGAATTTGTTGTTACCAATGTTGTTGCACATTTACTATTTTTATGCAAACATTTGCCCAGTTCAGATCCCCCTGGGCTAGGTGCATTATTCTATGTCGTCATGGCATCTACACTTTGACATGGACAAAGAAATTGTAGGTGATGGTTGGTACTTTGTAGTAGGAAAGAGATTGAGTTTCCCAATACACATTTAAATAATGCACAAATTTAAGCATCATTTGCTAATACCATGGAGACCATTATTTGATTAATTAGCCAAACATAATACCAAGTGTATGCTTTGTCTATAGAAAGAGAGAATAATCATATGTAATACTTCCAAGGTATTTCTTATAAACATATAAAATAACTCAAGATCCTCAAATCTAATAAATTGATGCAATTTAGAAACCTAGAATTGGTTAACATTTCCCAAAGGATAAATGCCATGTTTCTATGGATAAATGTACCATTAAATAAATTTGTATTAGGTAGGACATATTCTACATGGATATTTATGACACGCCCATAATAACAATGATATTATGGTGTGCTTCCATTGGGAGTTATATATGGCGTTTGTGTAATTTAAACATTTTGTGAAATATTTTGACATCCTAGAGTTTCGACTACTACTTTTGACCCAAAAAATGAAACCAATAACAATATTCTTTAGATATTTTTGACAATTGCTTAGCTGTAAAAAAAGTAATAATTCTTTTAACACTAATTTTTGGAGAACTATTTCGATGATGAATCTTGGAATTTAAAATTCAAGAGACTGTATTCTACAAATTCAAATTTTATTATCCCAAATCAAATATTTTAAGCTTGAAATTTACAGGCCACTAAATTAGGTTATAGTTTTAAGTTAATGGTTTCAATCCTTAAAGATTCACTATTAAGTTTTAATGGTTAATCATGATCTAATGATTTATGGTGTTTGGGATCATAGAATGATCAAACAACTAATAAGAACTATGGCCTACTTTGCAAAGATGTAGAATTTAAGCAAGATGCAGAATTTAACCACAACATGTTGTACAAAAAATTCATGGCATGACTCAATAACAAAAGGTATATATTGAATAGTTTCATTACACTACAACCCATTCACACTAACATTCATAGATTTATCGATAGAAATGTCATGAGATAGTTGCAATAACAATTCAATCACACAATCATTACAGTATGACCTAGTTGCACTAACATTCAAGCACATAATTATGCACACCATGTTATGCATATTTAACAATGAGTAATACTTGGACATCACAACCATGCACAATAGGATGAAACCATTGAGAAAGGTGGTGTAGTCCAATCAATAAATTATCTTCTTATTCTTTGTCTCTTCCTATGACTCCTCCTACAATATTACAATAATAGACAAAAGTTAAATTTATGGGTGGGCATGCAAAGTGATTTACTTTCCTTGCACTAAATATTGAGCATGTCCATCTCATTGTATAATGTTTTACTTCTTTTGATTTTTTTTTTGTAAATTCTTGATCTATTAATACAGAAATTGACAAACAAAAGAATTAAAAAAAAATGCAAGAAGAGGTTGTAAAAATTAGGGATGTCTAGGAAGATACATCCCCTTAACAAGTTTAACGGAGAGAAAACTAGCATCTAAAATCCTTCCCTTGAAGGGAAACCAGGCATGAAGTAACCTATCTAAGATCCTGCCTGCAAAGGGGAAACCTGAACGTTGTAACTGAAATAAAACATATAACTAAGCTGAAAGACAAAGGAGCCTACTTGAACAACACTATTTGGAGAGGGACCAACATGGCTGACAAAATGTAGAAAGAAAATGCATGCGTTTAGAATAAATTGCGGGGAGCTCTAAGACCACCTTCAGGTGGAATTTCTTCAGTGATGGGGCAACAATAGCCACTTTCGCTGGAAAAGTTCTTGACATTCCTTTGGGGAGTGCCCTGATGATTGATGAAGGAAAAGAGGTGGTACTAGTCTTTGTGTCCCACATTATTCATTTGAGGAAGGCTCGAGTAAAGCTCTTCCGCAATATTATGAGTTTGTGGTTGAGTGATGGCTTGTTGTGGATTCTTGTGTTATGGAGGCTTAGGAGCTCACAATGGAGCTTTAGAGGAGGAAGTGTGTGTTGTAGGGGGGAATGCTTGGGAATATATTTTGTTCTCTGTGACCCCTAAAATTCACATAAGTGCTTGGACCAACAAATTTTTAACTACCAAGTAGTTTCTTCTACATGCTTTGGCTCGTTGGGTAGAAACGGGGTGCACTATTGCTCCCACCTCCAAATCATCGAGCATCCTCCTTAGATGCTCTGGAATTGAATGATTTTACCTTTATGTCCTTGAGCGTTTGAAACTTGGTTGGCGAAGACGACCTCTTCCACCCCTCCCTCGACGCAACATGACTCATAATTGTCTCAACATCGTCACAACTAGGTGATGGCTTATTACTTTTTTGCGAGAAGCTTTCAAATTTGATGTGTGCTTGAGCATGTTTGCGTCAAATATTGACATGAAGAATTGTTGGTTTGTAGTGCCAAGTAGAGCCATATAATTGCTATCACCTGGAGAAAGTACCCTTATGGAGCTCAAGAGGATTGAAATTCTTCCATGAGACTGCCAGACGATACCATTCCAGAATTAGAAACTGTTAAACCTATAATGGATGTTTCTATGAGCGGAGAGCACCCAAATCTTGCGATAAATCCGCAAGATTATATTTGTACCAAGGAGGATATGTAACGAAAGGCGAAGGTATGTGTGGAGAAACTCCCGCAATAAACAATGAGAATGCACGATATAGCAGAAATTATGAATCACAGAAGAGATTTTATTAATCGCAGGCCACTTCGAGGGGGCAACCTGCTTTGAGCAAGATCAATACAAAATAACTCTTCGATCATTTCATTGGCATCAACACTTAGTTATATACTAAGTCTAATCTAAACAACTATTACTCCCCATGAATGTGGGATAATACAACATACTAACTAGACGACTTAACATCAACTATTAATCCCCATGAATGTGGGATAATACAACATACTAACGGGACAACTTACAAAGCATATGCGTCCAATAAAATATACTAACAAAATAAAAAGGAGGGTTGACAGGGGTTCTTAACATCCCCTCCCTCTTAGAAAAGCTTTGTCCTCAAATCTTAAGATGTGGAAACTATTGCTGAATCTAAAGGAGTGGTTCCCATGTAGCATCCTCTGGTTGCATGTTGTGCCACTGAATTGAAGACCTTTGTGATGGACCGAGAGAGAAGCTGACAAGTGTGCTTATTGAAGATGGCCTCCGACTTAGAAATGATGGATCCTTCATTATCCCATTCTGGTAAAAACAATTTGTGTGCTGATGTTGTTGCCAATCACTTGTTGAATGCGAGAAGGAGGAAGTGCCAATTTATAAGCAACATACCCATTCTTTTGAAGAGTTGTATATGGGCCAGAGATCTTTAGAGCGAGCATTTTATTCCCTTTGTCTTTCAAGGAGTATTGCTTGTAAGGCTGCAGACGAAGAAAAACCATATCACCAACTTGAAAAGTGCGCTCAGAACGGTGTTGATTGGCATGTTGTTTCATGTGGGCTCTTGCCATGTGAAGATTGTCCTACAGGAGGTGAAGAATATGATGCCGGTTTCAAAGAACCATGTCAACTTCCTGAACTGGTGAACTGCTATGGGTGGATGGAAGGAGTACTGGAGGTGCGTGACCATAAACTGCTTCATATGGAGTCATGTTAGATGCAGTATGGTAGGAATTATTGTACCACCATTCAGCGAGAGGGAGCCACTTTTCCCACTGATGTTGTTCTTTAGAGGTGAAACAATGAAGATAAGTTTCCCAATATTCGTTGATGACTGTAGTCGAACCATCTATTGGTGGGTGACAAACTAAACTCATATGCAGTTTGGTGTCAGTGAGGCGAAAATGACTTGTGAAAGTTGTGTTGTAGTCTGAGACAATGGAAGAAGGGATTCCATGAAGAAGGAATATCTGGTCCATGAAAATTTGTGCGATTGAAGAGGTGGTATATGGATGGTTGAGAGCACAAAAATTAATATATTTGGAGAGTCGATCAACAACAACCAAGATTACGGTCTTCCCTCCATATTTAGGGATCCCTTGAATGAAATCCATCGAAATATATGTCCAAATCCTTGTAGGGGTGGGAAAAGGTTCGAGCAATCCAGAAAGGAGTGTAGTTTCACCCTTGTGGTGCTGACAAGGAGCACATTCGACAACAATATGTTGAATTTCTCGTTGCACCCCCTTCCAAAAGAAGTTACCTTGCACCAGCTCATATGTTTTGATGAATCCAGAGTGCCCTGTCGATGGAGAAGCATGGAGTTCATAAAATACCACATGTTTAAGGTATGTTCTCTGGGGAAGCACCAGACGACCCATGTATCTCAGAGAAAATCCATCCCAAGATGAATACGGTACCACAGAAGGGTTACTAGCCAACTGTTGGATGATTTCAGATAATGAGGAGTCATTGACATAGCCTTGCTGAATAGAGTGTTACCAAGTTGGAATAGGAATAGAAATAACTGAAAGAGAAACATGGGCATCAAATGTGTGGAAAAGAGCATCCACCACAAGATTGTCCTGAGCCTTCTTATAGTCATAATCCCTGAGTTTGCTAACCCATTGCTGTTGTGTTGGGGATGAGACCCATTGTTCCAGGAAATTTTTCAAACTCTGGTGATCAGTCTTGATGCCGAAAGGATTCTCTAAGAGGGATGGCCATCACTTATGTACTGTGTGCAAAATTGTCATCATTTCCTTCTCATATGTAGATGTGGATAGATTCTTTCCAAAAAGGGATTTGTCAGTGAATGCAATGGGATGTTCATCTTGAAAGAGGACAACCCCAAGTCCATTATCGTAAGAATCACTCTCAAGAGTGAAGAGCTTGGAAAAATTAGGCATCTGAAGGGTGCATCGAAATGAAAGATCCAAGGGAGTAGTTGAGACTGCTGAAGGTTGCATCTGAATGAAATGGAGCTGAGTGATGACACCATGTGAACTCATCTTAAAGAGATTTTCCATGCGATGGGAACTGATGATGCTGAGAGAACCTAGTTGTAAGCCATTGAATGCGTGTTTGTTCCCATTGACTGAAAATTGCATCAACAGTTCAGCAAAATCCCATAAGATGGGTCAAGAGTGCATAACCATTGAGTTCCCAAAATCACATCACATCCTCCTAGAGGCATGACAAACATGTTAGAGCGCAAGTTATAATCTCCAATAAAGATACACACATTGCGACACTTTCCTTTGCAAGGTAATGTGCTCCCATTGGTGACCATGACTTTAAAGATGGAGCAAGGATGGACAAAACTATCAGCTTGTTTGGAAATCTGAGGGTCAATGAAGTTATGGGTGCTACCAGAATCAATGAGTATTGTAAGAGGAATCTTCTTGAAGAAACCCTTGACCTGCATGGTTTGTGGGGCGGTGACTCTGACTAATGCATGGAGAGATATCAGGGTCAACAGGTGGCTACTGAATGTCGACCTGATCATTTACTGGATCCTGAGAAGCTTCACAAATTTCAAGTGCAGGCGAAGAAACCAGATCCAAGAGATAGAGATTTTGTTCAGTACATTGATGTCCCTGGGTGAATTTCCCATCACAATTATAACAAATTCCTTTTTCCCTACGTGCTCGCATCTCGGCTTCAAACAAATGCTTGATAGGAGTGGGTCTAGGAGTTGGAGGGATTGGATGTCTTTGGGAAACCATATTTCTGAATGGAACAAAAGTGGATTTAGTGCATTGCTGAGCCTTGATCTTTTCCTCCGCCAACTTAGACAACCCTAGGATTTCCATCATTGTGTTGGGACATAACATGTTAACCTCATATTGGATTGTATCCTTAAGACCACTGATAAAACAACTCCTATAGAAGGCATCATAAAATCCTTCTGTGTGCTTGACTAATTTCTCAAATTCTGTCTGATACTCTCTCACAGTGCCAGTCTGGCGAATTTTAGTGAGTGCTCCTGTGAATTCATCAAAACCACTAGGGCCAAATCGGTGCAAATGGAGTTGGCAAAAATCTGTCCATTGGGGCTCTTCATGATCCTTGATGTACCAACAGAACCATTGAAGGGATTCACGTTCTAAATGAAATGATGCAAGTGGGACTTTGGTGACATCAAAAGTGCTATGCATATTAAGGTATTGTTCTGCCTTGTGTATCCATCTAGTTGGATCATCACCATTGCAGCGAGGGAAATCAATCTTCGGCCCACGAAAGTTGTTGGAAGAAGAGAACTCAGTGTCTGCAGAAGACTCAAGCTGTTGTCGGTTGCTCATGGATGAATGCTAAAGATGGAGGTTGAGAAATCTTTGATCCAAATTTGCGAGTTTGGTCTTGAGGGTGACAAGTTCTTCTTCCATTGGTCTATTTGCTCCTACGCGGGTGACAACAACAATAATTTTTTTTTGTTTTTTTGTTTTTTTTGGGGGAAATGAGTAGAAAAACAAAAACAGAGAGGGTTTTAGAAAATAAAAATTTTGAGTTGGGAAAGACGCGAGTGGGTAATTGCATTTGACTAGGTTTGGGACACTTTTTAAAGGAGAAGGAACATAAAATGCGAATTTTAGAAGCTGGGTGAAAGAATGGGAAAATTTGTCAGAGAGGGACAATGAAGCAAAATTCGGAAACGAACACTGTGGCAAAATTTGAAGGTGATTGGGTGAGAATTGAAGAAGTTATGACAAATGTGGAATTTCGAGCTTCGGGAAGTGGAATTTGGGATAGGGTCCTCAATGAATGAAATATGCAGTATGGAATGAAAAGGGTGACTATGAATTTTCAAGGGAAATGGAGCTAAATCAAGGAAGATATGGCTAAAAAAACAAAAAATTATACTTTTTTTTTTGAAGAAATGATCTGTGGCGGTGAAAGAAAGTTATGCTTTATTAACTTGAAATGATCTGTAACAATTCTGAAATTCTATGCGTTATCAACTGTAAATAGATATGGACCCCAGGTATATTCAGCTTTCTAATGGTTCAAAGGTAGTCACTCAGCCACTAAGGTTGTCTCATGCTTGAGTATTGGGGCAGTACCCCTCGCTTCACGGCATAGGTAAAACTGATAACCTCTTGGAAAAAAACGATAGCTCTTTGGTTTTCCTCACGGATGGGAATCTAGTCAATCTGGTGGGAGTCGTTGCCCTTTTCACTTTGCAGGTCCTCTTAATGGCCAACTACTTCGAGGTTTCTATGGTACTCCTCACAATGGGTTTTAAGGCTATGGCCAAGTACTTCCCATAGTTAAGCGGATAAGGTTTATTCCCTGATCCGAATGAATAGTACTGCTGCAAGAAGAAGAACTGCTGCAATAATCACAGTGCAAAAAAAAAATGTGGCAGAAATTCCACCCAATGCCCAAAAAAACCCGTAATTGGAGTTAGGGTTTTGAGACAAAATTTTAAAATCAGCATAACTTGATCTCTATTGCTCGGAATTGCTATTATAGCTTGTTTCTGGAACTAGAACAATCACTCTGCTTCTACTCAAGAAACCTAAATAGAAATCTGGGCACCCGGTCAAAAGATGTTCGTTTTGCAATTTTCGCGGCCGTCACCGAAATTCTGAAAAGCTGATTTTAAATCTGCGATATCTCCACTTTTGGAACTCCAAACGAGATGGTTGTTTTTTTGAAACTGTGTATTTTTGAAAGAGGAATTCAGATACACAACTTGTTTCTTCTGATTCTGTGCTGAAAGTTTCAGAAAATGATCTAAAAGTCGCCACCCAATTTTGCCCTCTTTTTTTTTTGAATTTTTTTTTCCCACTTGTTCCAAGGAAAGTGCTCTGATACCTGATGTGGAGAAACTCCTACAATAAACAATGAGAATGCACAATATAGCAGAAATTATGGATCACTGAAGAGATTTTATTAATTGCAAGCCACTTCGAGGGGGCAACCTCCTTTGAGCAAGCTCAATACAAAATAACTATTCGATCATTTCATTGGCATCAACACTTAGTTATATACTAAGTCTAATCTAAACAACTATTACTCCCCATGAATGTAGGATAATACAACATACTAACTGGACGACTTAACATCAACAATTAATCCCTATGAATGTGGGATAATACAACATACTAACAGGACGACTTACAAAGCATATGCGTCCAATAAAATATACTAACAAAATAAAGAGGAGGGTTGACACGGGTTCTTAACAGTATGTGGCATCGAATACCCTTAGCCTTGAGATACATCGACATTTACTGCACATGAGGAGGATGAGGAGGGGGTGCCAAGTGGTTATGGGTCAGCCTCCCTAACTTGTGCCCCCCACATGGCATCGTAGGACCTTGAACATCCACATCTAAATGAGGGCCATCCTTCAGATTTAGCTGAATGCAATCCTATATGAGACTGTTGTCAGGGATCTTGGAAAAATCCAAGTCTTGCAAAGTAGAGTTCCTAGAGACTCCTTCATTTGCTATCCAATCGACGATTGCATTGGATTTTCATTTGGTGTGTTGAAAGACAATTGCTACATAGAGGGAAATTAAGTCTGGTAGTTGTTGCACTCCAAATTCTAGTCTCCAACTAGGTGATCGTTTATTCACTTGAGATCCATTTTAGATGTGAGTAGATAGAGATATTATTACTTGGGAGTCACCTTTGATGATGTGTGGAAATAAATCCCATTTCTTGGCAATTTGAAGACCATTGATAAGGCCAGTAAGCTCTGTTGCGTTTTTGTTGTCTGTGCCAAGAGCTCCAAAAAATATTTGAAGAATAATGACAAATTTATTTTTGAAGACTCCTCCATGGCCAACTAGTCCAGGATTTCCTTTGGATGCACCATCGGCATTGAGTTTAAAGAATCCTTTCAAAGGATAACTCCATTTTTCAAGGTTTGAGGGAGTTTGCTACTTCAAAGTTGAATACACCATTTGGGGTGGGGCCATAATTCCCCAATGTTGCAGGATGATAGCCTCATGCTATTGGGCTTGGAAATTTTTCTCTGTCCAGGGATGGAGAAAGATTATTTCCAACATGTGCTTTTTGTAGGTAGTCCGGAGGAGGTTCTTGGAGTTGTGGTGGTTTTCAAATATTGTTTGACTATTCTCCTTCCATATCTCCCATACTAAAAATCTCAGAGTTATTTTCCACAAGAAATTGAGGAGAGTGTTTTGGAAAGGATTCTCTCTCAAATTTTTGAGAGTGTCTACTATGTCCCCTTGCACTCTATCTGTTTTCTTGCATAAGAAAGCAATTTTATCCCAAAGCCTAATTGTAAAGGGACAACTATCAAGGATATGATCAATTGTTTCCTCTTGGCTAAGATATAAAACACATCTAGAAGGTCTACAAAAACCTCACTTGATGATGTTATCCCAGGTGATGAAGCGACTGTGAACGATGAGCCATAGGAAATTAGTAACTTTGGGCCAGGTTTCCATGCTCAATTTTTTTTTCCAAATAGAATCTCGCTGCTCAGCCTGGGTTTGGATGGAGAGATGATAGGATTCCTTGACCATAAAGGATCATTTTGGTTGATATCCCCACTTTAATATGCCTGACCCTTGAAGCTGGTGAATTTTTCAATTTTGGAGTTATTCCCATACACTTGCTATAGATTCTCCCCGTAGATTGTTTTGCCAATTTCTTGGAGGTTTCCATGTGTGAAAGCCTTGTTGGTTATCCTCTGACAAAAAATCGTTGACCCTTGAGCATTCTAAATTTTGAAATGATGCATGAAGGAGAGGAAGATGATGCAAGATGGATAAACTTGGAAGTTGTTTCTAGGACTCCATCTAGAAATTTGCAGAGGTACCATCACGAATTTCCCAAAAAATGTGTTGATGGACCAAATCTATCTGAATATTCATTGCATTCCAAATGAGGGAGCTATGGATTGTTTGAGTGTATCAGATCAGATTCTGGGGATGCCAGTTTGGAGCATAATGTTTTGTTCCATGAGCCTAGGGATTAGAGTTTTTAGTTCATGTGGACATAAGCCTCCATCAAACTTGGGCAGGTAGACACTGTTGCACTTAACCAAAGCCCATTTGAAGTGGTTTATGTCTCCTCCCCAAAGGAAGGTGCATTGGATGGTTCTTATGGATTTGAGAACCCATTTAGGGGCAACTAGGACAAATAATAGGTAGAGGGGCATAGACCATAATACCACATTTATGAGAATGAGACGCCCAGTTTGTTCCAGTTTGTCCAGTAGCTCTCTCCTAGTGGAATGTTTTAAGGATGAATCAATTAAGGGGACTCCAATATATTTGGTAAGGAGGGAGGATATGGAGAACCCAAATCATGTCAATGTTTCTTTGAATAATGAAGGGGATGTTGAAAAAATGGATTTGGGATTTACCCAGATTAATCGAGATTCATGAGGCTTCTGAAAAGATGCTTATAAGAATGTTGTGAAAATCCTGGAATTCTTGTACTGAGGGGTGACCTATAAGCAAGTTGTCATCAACAAACGATTGATGTGACATAGGAGAGTTGTTATGCAGAGCTAGACCTTTTACAATGCCAAGAGAGAAATCAGTTTTAAGCATGCATCCAAGACCTTCTGGCACGAGGATAAAAAGGAAAGTGGAGGTGATCATCTTGATGAATCCCTCTGGAGGGGGTAAAGGTGGGGGAAGGTGATCGATTGGCCAAGATAGAGAGAAAAGTAGAGAATAGAAGAAAAATAATCCATCGAGTCCAAGAGGGGTTGAAGCTGAAGGAGAGGAGGATTTTTTCAATGTAATCCCAACTTAATCTGTCAAAATCCTTGGAGAGGTTCATCTTGAGCGACATACCAGGTTTTTTGGTGGTTTTTAAAGAGTGGATGAATTCATGGGATAGGATGATGTCATCCAGGATCTGTTTTCCTTCCACATAACCAGTCTATTCCAAGAAGATGATAAGGGGAAGGAGAGGCTTAAGGTGACTCACAATGACATTTATGATGATTTTGTAAACCACATTGTTATACTTACTTAGTGAGGCTAAATTCTCTTCCTTCAATATGAGGGAGAGGAAGGTGGCATTGAGAGATGGTAACACCGACTGTTTCCTACGGGATTCATCAACAAGTTCTAAGATTTCCATCTTTATGAGATCCCAATAGTGATGGAAAAAGTTGATGTTAAATCCATCTGGGCCGGGGGTTTTCCTTCTGCAATCTGGTTAACCGCTGTTTCTACCTCCTGCAAAGATATGGGTCACATCAGGGCTTCATTGTAATCCTATGTTATGAGATGGGGGATGGGGTTGGTTACTTGGCAAATGCATTCAATCCTATTGGGATTGTTCTCGATCAAGAGATATTGATAGAAATATACTAGTTCTTGCTCTATGTCCTTGTGTGTTTCTATTCTTGTTTCATCAACCTTCTTAAGAAAGGTTATTCTATTGTGCGGTTCGGTATTGGATGGTGGAGCGGTGAAAGAAGGCTATATTGTGTTCCCCCTTTTTCAACCAAGTAATTCTTGAAATATGCCTCCAAAGAGTTCCCTCTTGTTTGCATCCGTCCTCTATTTTGGATAGGGTCAGTGCTTCTTTTTTCATTTGTTCCTCTGTGCAACCTTCTCTAATCATATGTTGTTGAAGCAGCTCCATTTCCTATTACAGGGTGCTCTTGTGCTTATTCATTTTTTTCAAATGTGGTTTAGTTGTTTGAGCTTTTGCTGGATCACAAACATCTTGGAAGAACCAACAATCTAAGTGGAAGACCGCTAATTTCTAACCATCTCCATGAAGTCAAGATGAGAGAACCAAAATTTCTCAAATCAAAAGTGTCTTTGATTGGGGTTACCATCTCATTGCCATTGCAGGTTGATCAACCATTGACCGGAGCCTGATGAAGGGAGAATGCTAGATGACATATCACTACACGAAGTGGCTTTCTCTTCTGAAACTAAGAATTCGTCTAGGTGTGAGGCTATTTGATTCGATCCTCCTCGTCGATTATTCCATGTGTAGATACCGTTGGGGGCTTCCAGATCTACCAACTCATTGCTTTCAATGAATTCTTTGAAGCCGATGTCTTCTTGCGTGAGAGAGAGACATCCCCCTTTCTTTTCATGAAGAGTAGTGATTAGATTGAAGTTGCCTCCCAAGATCCAAGGATGTTAGGGGAGGTATTTCTTATACCAATCTAAAATTTCCAAAAATTTGATATTTTGATTCGAGATTTGAGGTCCATAGACATTTGTGATGTAGCCATGAATTCTCATGCCTATGAGATGGAATTCTTGGTAGGTAAAAAATCAGGGAGTACGATCTTAGATGAGTACCAAACTATTGCTAAGCTTGCTAATGCTCCTGTTGTGTCCACCAAAACTACTTTGCTTCCTTTCCAAAGGTGAGCCATGAGGGTTTTTAAGTTGTTACAACTCCTTTTTGTTTCTTTAATCGTGATCATTGAGAGCTTTTCCTCGAGAATATTTCTACATTATATTTTGTGCTTGATGAGGTCGTTAATGCCCCTTACATTCCAAGAGATAATTTTCATTGAGAACTGGGAGTATTAGCAGGGAAGACCTCTATAAGTTGGTATATTTCACTAATTTTACTAATCTGGTGCCCGAGGTGGTGATTCATCGCAGATCTGTTTTACAACCTCTCTTTTTTGCATCGTTCGAAGCTTTTTTTAGTTCCTTTTGAGGGATATTCTGAATACCAAGCTTGGATCAAGCGTTATCTTTGTGTAAATCTTCTTTAAGTAGTTGTATCTGTTTAGGAGAGATTACATGCAAGACTTGATGTCAACATGCAACTTTTAATTCAAGAAGATTGAGATCACTCATATCCTCATCCATGAGCACATCGAAGTCTTATTTCAAGGTTGTTGGAGGAGCTTCTTAAGCGGTTGTTGTTGTAGGTATAGATTTACCTTTAAGGTCATTGTTGTTCAAGCTTTGTTCTGGGCCTCATTCTTGATCTTGTGTTGATTCCCGATGTTTCCTTTTTGTGGTCAACTATTCATCCGTATTGGTGGATCCTATTTCTTCAGGTTTATTAGATAAGACTTCAAAGTTGTTGTTTGTTGGCGTGGTGGGTGTTTTGCTTGCATATTGAGCCTTGCGATTCTCACTGCGTTTATTGGTGAATTGTTTGGAGCCTTCGTCATCAATGGTGTCCCCTTGCTTTAAATCTATGTCTTCCTTTTTTTGACAGCCTTTGTAAAGGTGCCTGTGCTCATGACATTTCCTACACCGAAAAGGCACGTGCTCATAATACACTCATTGGATCAATTCCATATCTTCATGCACTAGACATACAAAGTATGGAAAATCCCTTGCTATGTGCATGTAGACACGGATCCTAGCAAAATATGTGTATATGTTGCTTTTTTTTTGCTCAACAATTTCAACAAAGTTTCCCAAGGAATCAATGCTATTGTCCCCAGGTGTTTCCTCATCCTAGTAATCCCGTGGGAGGGAATACAATCGAATCCACACTGGCACCCACATAAAATTTCCTTATCTGGGTTAAATCTCTCTACCTAGTTCCCAAGCTATAATCCTACAGAGTTAAAGAAATATGGGCCCCCCTCTAGGATTTTGTCTTTGTATTCTATCTTGGAAAAAAAGATAGTAAAAAATACTTTGGAACTGAGTTAAGTTCAAAATGAGATTTTGGCTTCTGTTTAGATTCTATCCAGCCTAGGAGGGATTTTTCGGCCGCCCAAATCTTGATGAACTTACGGATAAGGGCATATTCCTTCATGTGTTGAATCCTGACATTAATCCTTGCTAGCGGCAAATCGATCCATGATTTGTCATATGTTTGAGCTATGCATGTGTTGGATTTCTTGGATTTGTAAGGATCAACACCTCCTGGTTGGGTCTTAGGCGCCTCTTCAGAATATGACCCTTCCAGCGCAGGGTTTTCCCTCATATCATCAAGCACGACCGAGTTTTCTTTGTTGGCGTTCATTTTTATGATATCCTTCTAAGGTGAAGAGGGGCCCCCGACCCCTTCCTCAAAAGGTGACATAGATATTCCTGGAACATATCACTAAGGGTTGAAAGATATCAGATGAGAGAAATGGAAGCATCCGGGGGAGCATCCAAACAAAGAAGGGGGCAATGACAGGGTTGGGCGAGAAATGCAGAGCTCATTTTTTTGGCAGCATCTTCTTTTGATTTCTAATATATGTGTGTACACTATATAATTTATTTTCTAGGAGAATTTATGTTCTATTATTGTCAATACAATGCAAGATTATGCTTTTGTGATTTATATATGGATGAGTTCAATTATTAATGTGGATATGTAAATACTATAATTTGATATTTTAGATATTTTAAAAAAGTGGTTAATAAATCAATATCTACTAATAGATTAGTATGTTCGAATAGATAATATATGTGTTCATCCTCTATTTGGGCTCCATGGAAGACGATTAAAGAGAGCCATAATCAAAAGGAAGAGGACAAAGGAAAAGCTCAAGAGACTAATAAAGTTCCTAAATCTACTGATTCTCTTATTGCACACTGTAATATTGGCACAAATGAAGTTTTGTTTCACACTTCATTTGCTCATTGGAGGCATGCATGGATGCTTGATACCGTGCAACCTCCCGAATGACCTTTAGAAAATATTTTTTTCTAGAACTAAATTACAATGTATAATATGGGGTAGTTTATTGAAAATATTAATTTCTAGAACTAAATGACAATGTATACGGGGTGGTTTATATTGCAGTTAAGTTCAACCTCAAGCCCAAGGGGATGTAAGGAGATCGTCTGACAACCATGGATAATTTTAGGGGCGAATTTTATCCCAGTGGGCTATTTTCCATGTTTTTCTCCCAAAAAAGACTTGCCATTTTGCATTTTTTGAAGCCCTGTTTCGCCCAATTTTGATGGGGTAAAAAATTTTCACCCTAAAAATCGCCAAATTATTATATAAATGATATAAAATCGTTGGAAAATAAAATATTTTTTGAAAAATATCGCCAATCATTTTATAGTTGGCGTTTTAGGAATTGGTAATATTCACCAACATTTATACACTTTTAAATAAGTATGGTTCCTTAAAATCATCCCTGCTGACAACCAAGTTTTCATGACTAGGTATGAAGATGAGAAGCTCTTGTAGCTGAAAGGAACATCTGTAAGAGCTTAGAATTTTTCATCCCTCTCTCAACACAAAGAAGGTACATTGTCTTCCATTCTTTTGTGGCATTCTAGATATGGTCACATCAACTATGATAGTCTCTTATTGTTGAAGAAGAATAGTGTTTTTGGTTTTCCCACCATTCCAAAGAAGTTGACATAGTGTGATGCTTGTATTCTTGGCAAACATAGTAAGAAAACTTTCCATGATTCCAATTTTAGGGCATGTAGAGAACTAGAAATGATTCACTTTGACTTATGAGATGATATGCCTGTTATTTCTGCAAATGATAATATGTATATCATGACTTTTATTGATGATTAAACCAAGATGTGTTGGGTGTATTTGTTGAAAGAAAAATCTCAAGCCTTTGAACATTTAATAACTTTCATGTATGGATTGAAAATGATGCATATTTGTTGATTTGTTCCCTTCTTACTGATAATGGTGGAAAATATAAATCAAGTGAATTTAAATCTTAGACAACATTGGAATAGGCATCCAAACACATCTCTATACAATTCTCAATAGAATGATGTGGCATAAAGAATGAACAAGACAATCTTGAATATGGTACACTCCATGTTATTTTTCAAGAATGTAAAATTGATTGGGTTGATGCGGTTATGTGTGCAATTTATTTGAGAAATAGAAGTCCAACCCATGCACTCTCAAGCAAGTCTCCATACAACATGTGGTATGGTGGCATTACTTCAGTAAGGCATTTGAGGTTCTTTGGTTCCACTTGCTATGCCCTCATTCCAAAGGAACAAAGAAACAAAATTAGTGCAAGGATTTGAAAGTGCATCTTCTTAGGGTACTCAAACACCAATAAGGAAAATTGTCTTTAGGATGAGGAAAACAAAAAGTTTACATCAGAGGGCTCAAAATATGTCACTTGGTGGCCATCAAATGACAACATTAGAGGCCTCAAAATATGCCACTTAGTGGGCATCCAACGATTGGATTGGAGGGATGAGAATTTTCCACTTGGCCCTATCATAGAGAATCACAGGATTGATGCATAAGTATCTCCCTACAGGGCACATTTCCGTAAGACCAGTGAGCCTGTGAATCAGTGATTTGGAAAACTTGGCTACTCGTCCCTTTGTTTCACTGTTGCTTCTATTCGGGTGAATTAGGCTTGTGTCCATGCTTGACGAATAAAAACTATCATATGAGGTTGCATTATATCTTGTTTCAATGCAGTTCCTTCTACACTAATCTCACTTCTACTCCTTCAACTATCGATCACGAGTTTCGATGATCGAGTTATAAATGATTGAGTATCTGATAAACTTAATTAATAATTTGATAAACTCATGACAAAGACCACTTGTATACTTAAATTACATACACTCCATAACAAAGAAAAAAATATGTTTAAAATATGTTTAGATAGTGAGCTTTATGCACTAATTCAATATTTATTATAGAAAGTATATTTTACATCTTAAACTTTAATTTAAAAAATGATTGTAATAATGTTTACAATACCATTAACTAAAAAAAACTATGAGGATTAGGTCTTTAAGCTTTATTATCAATCATATTTCCATATTTCTACCATTCTCTACTTTAATAACAAAATGATATTAATTAGATACTAAATAAATTAGGTTAATATTCCAACTTGACATCCCAACTATATTTTATATTAAAACTTTGGAAATTCCCTTCAAAATTTGATTACCCTTCAATCTAAACATCCTTCATGGTTCATAGACTACACCATCATTTAATCTATATTTGAATTAAGAGTTAGAAATGTCCTAAGAATTTTGTTTACCCTCAATCTAAATATTATTTATGGCAGTCCACATAAACAATCTATCTATATTTTATCTAGATATAGTTAACTTGACTAGCTCAAAAGTTGCAAGTTGGAAGAGGCCGGCTTGGCCTAGGTAATCCACTACTCCTCTTCATCCTTGTTGAGGTCAATGATCTCGAGCTTATGGTTTGGAGGAGCATCATTGTTGTTGCAAACCCTTAATATAATACCCACATAATTGGCCATAATATTTTGTTTGGATTCAATGGCCCTAACATGGTAGCAAAAAGAGCACAAAGGATCCAATTCTACTCTTATTCTACTCATTTGACTCTTCATTTCTCCTTATTCAACAATAACCTTTCCCAGTAGCACCTTCATAGTCGAATAAAGATCCAATGTTTGGTTGAAGAGGGTCATCTAATCATGAATGTTTCCTAGGTCGATAATACAATCCTCAAACTCTTATACTCATTGCTCCTTTGACACCATTTCTTTCTCCTCTTGAACCTTCTATTCTGTAGCATCTAATTCCTTCTTAACTTCCTTAAAAAAGTGCATGTGAAAGTAGTAAGTAGTTCTACGAGTGACTTTCAAGTCCTTGGAGATATCCTTGCTCAAGGTTTTGACCCCCTCCTCCTTTTTTCTACAGTTTTCCATCACGTTAGTTCCTTTAATCCCCTTCACTGCAACATCACCCCCCGCCCGTTTTGCTTTCTCTCAACTGAAGGGGATGTGAATCTGGTCATCCGAAGATGAATTGAAGTGAGAACAAGGGATATAGATACCAATCTATTCTCACATTTCATAGCCAAGTATCCTATGTATCACTCCAGATCATCGCAATCATGATCCCACATGTTGAATTGAACCTGAAGTACCAATCCTTTTCACCAACCTCGCTCATCTTTATTCGCTGCACTAGATATCCTTTGAGTTCACTTATCATTCCCGACTTGAGGTGGGGGGTTATTGCTTTCATACTTTTCCCTACATGACAACCAACTAGCTCTTCTTGGCCACCACATGTCTCGGCATTGATACCCATATCACATCCCACCGTAATGTTTGTGTTTGCCACCCTACATGGGGTTAACCAAACTTCAATATTATTGAGCTCCACACATGTAGAAAAAACACCCCAAACTAATAAATGCCCTAAATGACATATGTATCAAGATCATCACAAAAGGTTGCAACAATTTAAAATATTCTATACCTCTTTTGTTACCACCTTACAAGAAGTTAAGCTACATCATTTAAAATAACAAGGTTCGGAATTCTAAAACATTGATAAGGTAGTGGAATTTTGTGTGCTCACTTAAGAACTTCATTACATATCATAATCTCTTATCCATGAATGCAGGGAAACACAACTAGTATTATAGCAGAGTAACCTTTTTTCCCACTTCAGAATTTCGCTTCTTCATATTATTGATTATATTCATGTTTTCCCTTTCACACTATTGCTCCTAATTTCTTATCTAATATTGGTTTGTTTTGATAGTTCGAGGGATTTCCCTTTATTTTAAAGGTTAATGGTGAGGTTTTAGGGTTTTACCTCAATGGATATGCCTAGCAGATGAGGGGAGAGTTTGATGAGGAAAGGGGTAACATTTTAGTTTAGCATGGGTGCATATATATAGGGGTCTTCACCTCCCTTTATTTGTAGGTTTTCGAGGTTTCTTTCTGTGGCTCAACATTCGTACCTAGGGATCTTAGGGGATATGTGATCCTCATAGGTATGTAATAACTAGTGCTCCTTTTTGGTATAGAATCATTGATGATCCTCTTTGTTATGGACACACCAATGCTCCTTTTTCCTGCATTCATGGCTATCTAGACAAACTATAATGCAGAGTCTTTAAGAGAGTAAAAAATGAGGGTTTGTTCAATTTGAAAGTTACATATGAGAGAAGAGGAAGAGGAGGTGATTCTGTAAAAATATGAAATATAGATAGCCATGAATACAGGAAAAAGGAAAAGAGTATAACAATATAGTAACTTGTTTTCTCCCTTTTTAGTAATTATTTTTTCCCCATTATTAATATATTTATGTTGTTTTTATTTCCCCTTATGATTCTTTATTTATTAGTTAGTTTTTCTAGGTTTTAAAACTTGTTTGAGGGTTTCCCCCGCTATTTTAAAGGTTAATGGTGAATTTTGTTGAGGGTTGTACAAGTTCTCCCCTTTTTTTTTTCGAGAGCACTGTAGCTGCTAATGCTCTTCTTTTGTGTAACAACATTGTTCTCCACTTTGGGAATATTACCTATTGTGGATGAGTGGCTTTGGAGAATTTTCATCAAACATTTTTCATGTAACTGTTGGGTGCTTTGTAATTACAAGAGATCCACGCATTAAGTTTCCTAAGTGGTTTGACAATCACTATGGTTTTGTATGGGTGGTTTAATTACCCTTATTATATTGTTTATTTTTTTGTACTAGAGGAGTCAACAATTGAGGAAGGTATGGTACTCACGTGACACGGGGTCCAGGGATCCATTCCCACTACCACTATACCCCTAGGTGCACCCACACAACCCGCCATCATGGGGCACGACTAAGCCGATGTTTGAACCTATACAATCACAAGGAGTGCCTTAATAGTACACTCTCTCGCCAGTTAGTCTACACCCTTGCGGGCACCCTTATTATATTGTAAAATAACATTTCAATATTTATTATTTTACCATTCTAATGGGGTGATAAGGACACGAGCATTCAAGAAACATACGGTAACAAAGGTCATTCACAACAACATCTGATAATGCCCATGCAACAATAGGTAAGGATCGGGCCCAGTCTTGAAATGAGCTCTAATTATGTTTTTACATGGGATTTGTCAAATCTTTGAACACTTGTATTCATATTAATCCTAATATCAACTTAATTAATTTAAATATATTTAAAAATCCATAAAAAAAACTTTGAATTTTAATAATCAATTTAAAACTAAACACATATTTAGAAAACAATGAAAAATTATAACCTTCATATTAACATATCAAATGGAGGGGGCAAAAGTTATTAAATTTAATAATATAGTAAATGAGAAACATTGTTTACAAATGGATATCAATTCTAGTCTTGGACTATTGTGGGAAATTCCAAACAAATCATAACAATTTTGAACATCAAAATGAAAAACTCACTCCAACATTTAATATCAATACAAACACAAACAATGTTCAAAATTCACTTCAAAAAATGTTCAATGGCAAATATTATGTGTGTGTGTGTGTGTGTGTCCAAAGCTATGGCTACTCTTAAGTTCACAATCAAGAGTTTTCCCTCTATATCCATTGTACTCCAAATTTCTTCCCCATCCCACTTCTTATCTCCCACTTATGATCGTGATTCATAGTTGGAGCAGACCCCATCAGTGACATAACTACTTGTGGACCATCCTCTCCTTGCACCCAAGGGAAAACCCACTGTCACATTACTATCAGATGGTGTCGGTACCAGAAAGCAATATGCATAGACAACAGACCTTGGAAATGAAGGTCAAGATACATTAGGAAACATACCTCGCAAATGAAGGTTTTATTCGACCCGACTCTCTTACAGGACAAGGTACTACACTATACTGGTAGATTTCATGCCAAAAGATTCTATGAGCAGGATTTACAAAAATGGGTAAATAGAACTTGGGATCATATCCTTTGTTATACTCCTCTTACCCATGTTGAGGCTCAGGGATACATTGCTTTTGTTTTCATCTCAATGGAGGATCAACTCAAAATTGCCATGCAAGGGCCATGGTTTTGGGACACCTCAACTTTAACACTATTTAGATAACATGCTCATTTTGGCATGATCCGGGAAATAATCCATACCCTTCAAATTTGAGTCAAAATACCGTGTCTTCCTATTGAATTATGAGACCCCAAAATTTTCAAGATCATTGGGGATTCTTCGGGTACTTTCCTCAAAGGTTCTCTAAAAACTGAACTGAACAAACACTACCCACTACCTCTGTGGCTACTATTCGTGTTAAGATGGATATGGGACAAGGTCTCCCAAATGCTATAATGTTAGAGGATGGCGATCACTCTTTCATGCAAACATTGGATTATAAAATGTTCCTTTCAATTGTTCACACTGCAGATCTCATGGTCACTTGAACATCATCTATCCCCTTTATAAGAAATATGATGAGATTGCATTGTAGCCACTCACTTGGTTATGAGCCCTTCTAATTTTTAAGAGGAATCTAACAAAAATCCAAAAATGAAAAGGGAAGTAGAGGAAAATGATAAAGAGCAGGATATGCTCCACAAAACTCATGACATATTAAATGCAAAATTTGCAAAAGTCACTTAATGATTACATGCAAAGATTAAAATCCTAGAAACAAATATTATATTATCACAAGGAGTGCCTCCTCATTCGCAGGATCATAGTTGCTATTAAGGGAAATATAGTGTTTCTAATTATAGGGAGGAAAACCCTATTCTTTTTTCTCTTTCTCATATTGTTGTTCATGTGGAAAGCGCAACCCCCTCCTCGCATGTTCATTTGATTGAATCAGAGGACACTGCCATTGATTCTCCCTTATTGGAACCTAAATTCTTGATGTTTTATCACACGTATGGATCTCCCGGAGACAACGGGTGGTCAAACAATAGGGGACTAACGAAATAGTCGACTAGAGTCTCAACTAGGTGAGTCACAGGAATGACTAAATAGTCAATTGAACAAACGACTCAATGGTCGATAAGATCATGGTTGACATGACTACAATAGCCGACTATAATTTGGGGCATTGTGGATTTTGTGGAAACCGTTAGAACCAACGACCCCTATTTGTGGACTAGATCCTCCCCACTTTCAAGGAGTTGGTTAGATTTGCAAACTATAAAAGGATGACACTATGGGTTGTTCTAGAGTGTGTTTAAGTATACTCAATATTCATTTTTCTCCCCCTACAAATTTTACTAAAACCATAGAGAAAAGTTGAAAATACAAAAACAAAAAGTGGTATTTTTAATGATAAATATGCCAAGTCAACCATTATGGTTGAATCATTTTCTTCAAATTCTATTCATTCTTGAATTCCAATGCATCAATGTCTATTTTTCTTATAAGGCCCATTTTAGACCCAAAATTCCTCTATTGTTACCTCGGTGGGTTGTTAAGACAATTGAAGTTGTTGTATCAAATGCTAGAAATCCTAGTATTGGTCGACAGGCTTGCATCCAAAAACAATGTGTTAGTGTTGCCTTGATGGCACGTGTTCTTGACTCTTGTGATCCTAACACATATGTTGATTCTTAAGGTATATACGATAATGAGAAACTACTATGACTGCTAAAATTGATTCCTTGAAGAAGAATAAAACGTGGGAACTTGTACCTCAACAACAAGGAAAGAATGTTGTAAAGTGTTGATTGGTATACAAGACCAAGTTTACCTTTGAAAGTGGTATTGAACACAACAAGTATCATTTGGTTGCACCTACAACTACATAGAAACCTTTAATTCTACAATACCTCTACACAATCCACTCTTTCGTGCAACCCCTTGTGCAGAAAACCCCCTCCATAGTTGTCCCAATCCTCAATTCTCCTTCCCCATCAACTTGAACAATGCCAAGAATGAGCCCCCTTCTATAAGCTAGCAATCCCTAGGGTAGCCTCATGTTCCCATTATAGCACTCCAACACAAGTTCGACATGAAGTCTCCGAATTGAGAATCTAGGGCACAAGCTGTAGGTTAGGTTCCTCTGACAGGGGTACACTACCCTAACATTAGTCTCCCAAGGTCAATGGCATGGAATGTTGAATTCTCCTATGGATTATTGGGTCATGTGTCACATGTACTATCTTCCCAACATTCCAAGGTGATCGAAAGAATGGGGAGGAAAGAATGAATGGATTCCCATGAGTGAAGGAATGAACCACTCATAATCTAAACTATCCCTTTTTATATGCATGGTTTTTTATTTCTTTATCCCCTCTTAAGATAATTTAATGTTTCTTAATCCGAGCATGAACCTCAATAACGGTTTACGATCTTTGGTTAAAATGCTTAGGTTTAGGAGATAAGGTAAATCCCACTAGTGTCATTTTTCCTTAACACACTATCACTTCTCCACTTGTGGAATCATAGCCCCCCATTGCTTCTTCATCCTTATTTCTCTACAGTTGTCATAGATTTTATATTGATATCAAAATGCATATATTTACAATGTCTTGGTCACCCTGGACCATTTGTTTATGGCTTCTAGCCTTTACATCAATATATACAAGATTGCATTATGGGGTAGAGCACAAGGTGTTAATGTAATTACAATTTTTTGATGTTTTCTTATTTTAGGTTGCGTGAATAAAATATGAGAATCTTTATGAATGTTATTGAAATTCTTTCAAAGCATCAACAATTTGGAAAAAAAACAAGGGTAACTTTTTATTGTGTCCTTGATAAACAACGCATAACAATATACAATAGCTAGAGTGGAGATTCCACTAGAAACATTGAAACCTTTCTGACAGGTAAATAACTCCCGAATTGCATTATTCAAGGCATAAAACCATTTATTTATACATTATTAAATGACTCTTGGATTCCATCTTTCAACGTCTCTTTGATTCCCTACGACTGTTCATATTCTATGTTTACAATATTTATGGTTTTTATTCGGAAGCAAAATCATAAGGATTTCGTTTTCCCCCATTTAATTGGAAGGGATGTTTGTAAGTCAGAGCATGGTTCCAAACTTTTCAAACTTTTCTTTTCCAAGTGCTTTGGTGAAGATGTCTTCAATTTGCTTGTTTGTGGAACAATGTCGTAGATGAACTGCCTTCACCTCTACATGATGTTGAATTAAATGGTGCTTTGTGTTGACCTGCTTGGCTCGATCATGGAATATGGGATTCTTGGTCAATTTGATTGCAAAAGTGTTATCGATCAATAAGGGAGTGGATTTCTCTTGCTTCTCCTACAAAGACTCAAGTATCTTCCTGACCCACACAATATCTTTCATTGCTTCTACATAAACCACATATTTTGCCTCTGTTGTTGAATCTATTGGAAGTAATTGTTTGTGTGATCTCTAGGAGACATTTGTTGATCCAAGACTCGTTGTGTATCTAGAAGTGGATACTCTTGTATCTTTGTTGCTATCAAAGTCTAAATTAGAGTACCCAATAAGTTTGAAGTCATCCACCTTAGAGTATTTGAGTCCAAAGTCTTGAGTCTGATTCAACTATCTTAGAACTCTTTTTGTAGTAGACCAGTGTCCTTCAAAAGGTTTGAGCATGAACCTTGAAAATATTCCGACAACATATGAAATTTCTGGTCTGGTGGTGGTTTTTAACATTTCATATGCTTAGCTAGATATCATTAGTATTTAATCCAAATTCACAATAGTAGCATATGCATAATCACTGAAAGAAACACAATCACAAGATAGACACAAATTTATCCTGGGAAATCCTCAAGAAGAAGAAAACCCAACAAAACTTCCTCTATATAGATGAATAAAATAAAACCCCAAAATAGGTGTTCGTCCTCCTTGCTGGTATGTCTCTCTCTCTCCCCTATGTGATATACACAAGTGAGTGTGTGTGTTCAAATGAGGAACACAACTCCTCTATTTATACTCTTTCTGTCACTTGACTTTTACCCTAACAAGTCTGCCCCACTAAATTGATTGGGATGAATTCACCTAGGAAGACTCAAAATAATATCATATTATATTCAATAGGGTACTATTGACCCGAATTACAATGTAGGATATACCTCATGACTCTATGATGGCCAAATACAATAGTAACATCCTGACAGAGGAATAAGACATCTCCCTTGGGTTACATTAGTAAAATATATTTACAATTTTCTTCGAAGTTACAATATTTCAACACTCCCCCTTAATGAGAAGGGTGTTCTACTGACAACACCATCATCAACTATAAGAGCAAGGAGAGAGAGCATATTCAATAGTATCAAGGTAATACATCTATACATCACATGAATTTTTCAACAATCATCAACAACTAGAACAATTACTGGAGTATATTTAATGGTACCAGAACATCATCTTCTACAACACTGAGTCTTCATCTTCTGTAGCACTTGATCACTTGATCCTTTGCAATAGCACTTTGATCTTCATCTTCTTGCAGCACTCGATCATTCAATCCTTTGAAGAAACACTTCGATGTCACACCCCGGTTTTGACCCCGTTTGCATGATGTATATATTGTAATTAATCGTGGTGAGGAGCTAAGGCAAAAGCCCCACCATCGATTTGGTTGTGTATGTTTCGGCAATGGGGATAGTTGCCGATGGTATATCGTGCTATCCGTCACATTATAATTTGGCATCATGTAAACACGCACATCAATTAAAATAAACCACAACCAGCTACGACAGTGCAACGTTGAAATGAAAAGGGCATGATTCCAAAGGATAAGGGTGTGGGGGGATGTCAACCTTGGTCTATGGGGGCAAACCCATGTGTCACCACCTTGTTGATTTTCCATCTTCCCTTGTCTCACCCAAACTCTTTATTGTTTTGTTGAGTTATTTGAGGACAGTTATTGCATGAGAAAACGTGGGCATGGGGAGGCGTCGGTTTTGGCAGGCTGATGTCAGTTCGGACAGTACACATGCCCAGCGGCAGAAGCCATGGTTTCTCTCACGCCTGGTCTCTCCACTCTCCCACGATTCCATTCTTTCTCCATTCCTCACGCAGGAGCGTTATCTGTTCGCTCTCATGCAGGGATGGTTGCTCCCTTCTCCTCACGCATGGGCTGGGATCCTCACGCAAAGAGGCATTCTATTCTTCCTTGTGCACCAGTCTAGGTTCTTCTTTGGTTTGTGCATGCAGCGAGCAGGTATAACGGCCTCAAAGGCCCAATTTCTGCTGGTATGTGTCATAACTGTGGTCTTTTAGCCACGATTTGGCTTGCTATTGGTTAACCCGCGATTTGGGTGTTGTTGTTCTTCCCACGATTTTTGTATGCTGTTGATAGTCTGATTTCTTCTCCCATTTGGAAACTGTGTGTGCTGTGGGTTCGTGGATGTTGGTTGGCTGTTGATTGCCACATCCTTCTAGTTGATTTTTCGCCTATGTTGGGACTGTGTGAAGTTGCCACAGTTTTCTTTGTGCGTCGGGCTGTCGATTTTGCCCTGGTTTGGGTTGCTTCTTGGATGTGGGACGGGTGTTGATTTCCACACCCGTGGGCTGAGTTGTTTGCCTGTTTTGGGACTGTGTAAAGTTGCCATGGTTATTATTGTGAGTTTGGGTTGCTGAAGTACCTTGGTTTTGTGTTGTGTGGAGTTGTTTTGGCCACACTAGGGCCAAGAACCACTCTAAGTTGTCTGTGGACTGAACTGTGTTTTGCCTTTGTCGGGATCGTCATCCGGTTGTCTTCACAGGGCCGTGAAGGGTTGTTTTGCTGCGGTATGCAGTGGTTGGTCTTCGGACTGTTGTGAGTGGGATTAGAGGCTGTAGATGCATGAGAAGACTGGTGTTGAGGCCACCAGCTTGGCATTTAGCCTATCCTAACTCCTTGATGGCCTGATAAACCCAACTGTGTTGGCTTGGCTATGCTTTGTGAACCTTGGTTATGTGTAAGCCTGCATTGACCCTTATTCCTTGAGGAATCATGCCCAGCTCGAGGGTGGCAGTGTTG
The DNA here is from genome assembly GCA_001517045.1 of Pseudotsuga menziesii. NCBI lineage: Eukaryota > Viridiplantae > Streptophyta > Pinopsida > Pinales > Pinaceae > Pseudotsuga > Pseudotsuga menziesii. The sequence goes on along the minus strand of LPNX010001035.1, from coordinate 98,837 downwards.
CTAAGAGATTGATGAGCACGCTGGCCTATGGTTGGGTGGAACGTCGCAGCGACATAGCTGGTTGCGGGACGAGTTCTTCATCAAAAGATAAGTGCTGTTAACTAGTTTATCTCTACAAATATATCTATTGTTTGAATTATGATGAACATGTTCAATGCTGGAATGTATGTGTTTGCTTCCGCTGAATTTTCCTGAATTATGCATCTTGTATGATGGATTGTATCCTTGTATGGATTATGCATCTTAGTATGCATTCTGTTAAGTAAGTTTTTAATTCCAGCGTTGTTGTTTTGCTTATGTTCATGGGGCTGTTTTCCCATTTGTTTGTGGTGTTGGTCGCGTCCTCTTCGCCGGTATGAGGGTCGGGGACGTGACAGCATGGTATTAGAGCTCATGTTGCAGCATGGGCCTGAATGGACCACCAAGGTGTAGTGACAGAAGCAGAATTTCCTTCTGCCCAGCAGAGATCAGAAATGGATGACTAGGAAAATTCAAAAGTTTTTCTAAGTGTTGAACAGTCAGAAGAGCTAGTGAGAAGCTCCTCCGAAACGTCGGAAGATGTAGTCGAAAGGCCATCTGACGAGGCGCAGCAGCGGAAAAGAATTTTTGAAAAATTTGTGTAAGTGTTTGGGCCATCGGAAACATTTAGTGGTTCGGACTTCCGATGTAGCGGAAGGGCCAGTGGAAAAGACTTCCGCTGTAGCGGAAGAGTTAGACGAAAGCGCGCCCGACGGAGGATGTTTGGAGTGAAAATTTTGAAATTTTTTCTAAGTGTTCGATGTCCGTCGAAAGAAGTTAGTTGTTCGAGCGTCCGCCGTTGCGGATGGCAAAGCGACTACGCGTCCGATGGGTAAGTTCTCCGACCGCCGACGCCATGAAGAAGTTTGAAAATTTTGGCTAAGTGTTGAAATCGTCGGCTATCGGAAGAAAATAGTTGTTCGTCCGTCTGCCGTTGCGGAAGTCAAAGTCACTAGACTTCCGATGAGAAAGGACTTCCGATGCCGGTCAAAATAAGTTCATCGATCGGAAAGAGATAGAGGTTCGTGCATCCGCTGTTGTGGAAGACAAAGGCACTAGTCTTCCGATGTGAAAACACTGCCGATACAGATCGGGTTGTGTCGTCGATCGGGGGAAAGTCGAAGATCATGCTCCGCCATTGCGGATATTGTTCAAACTAACTCGCCGACGAAAAGAAGAAGTAGAGCCGATCAAGCGCTGAAGAGAAGACAGGAAAGGGAAATTTCGAAATTTTTTCTAAGTCTTGAGGTCATCAGATGAAGTTAGTGGATGTGGAAGCCGTAGTGGCGGAAATGAAAAGGCGTTGAGAGCCGATGCCATTGGGTGAAGTAAGCCGAGAAGAAATTCAAAATTTTGAAAATTTCGATTAAGTATGGAACCGTTGGCAAGACTTAGCTGTTTGGGTAGCCGATGCGGCAGCAAGAATCGGAAGAAAATAAAATATGAAGTTTCCGATGCAGCGGAAGAAGAGAAGCTTCGGAGGAAATTAGTGGAAGTCGAAGCCGCAGTTTCGACAAAGATCTTCCAAAGATCGCCAAAACATCGAAAGAGGATAGTTGATCGAGCATCCGATGTGGCGACGGGAAGAAGAAAAACTTCCAAAATTTTTCTAAGTATAGAAAACGTCGGAGAAAATTAGAGGATCGGTTTGCCGATACGCCGGAAGCCAAAGGAAGATCGGCCCGACACGTCGGAAAAATTTAGTTGATTGGACCGTCGATGAAGTCGGATGAAAGATGAAGATCAGACTGCCAGATTGTCGGAAGCTTAGAGAACTAGCCATCCGATAGGTTAGAGGATCCGATTTCCGATGAATAGCGGAGATGCTAGTTGTTTTGAGAGCCGAAACGTCGGATGGATAGTTGGAATGAGATCCGATTCTGCATAAGGAAATGTTGAGTTTTCCAAGTGGGATTTTTCAGCAGATTTCGACTGTTTTTCAACAGGATTTTTCAGCTGTCTTTCAGTGGAGTTACAGGTGGCTGAAGTTGGCACCCAGTCCAAAATGCAGTGGTGTGTAAAAATGCCAAGATTTGGTGATAGTCTTCATTTTTAGAAGTGGTGTGGTTTTCACACCCGAGGCCTGAATAAAGCATATGGATAGGCATTGGAAAGCTTATCTAGTAGGGGACAAGGGTAAGTCACCAGAATTTGAGCATGGATTAGAAAACTGCTAATGATGGCGGCTGCTATTAGATGGACAAATCTGGAAAGTTGCATGCTAAAGGTAGCAAGGACTATGAAGTCAAACCAGCTGTTGTGTGGAAGAGGAATTCCATGCAGGGATGAGGGATTTGAAAAGGGAAGTTTTCCTTAAAACCCTGTCTTGCTAACTATATTTATATTTTATAATTTTTATGCATGAAATGCATGGGGTATGTTATGTGTGCATAGGATATTGAGGATTATACATTTATAATGAACCACTAATGATAATCATTGCTTTGATGTTGGCATTAGTGGAAAAACCAACGATGATATGGACCTAGCTGAATATGTTACTAATGCTGATGAATGTGACCAACAACCCTATGAAGAAAGGGATAAGGCAACAAGTCCATAAACAAAAGCTGGTGAGCAAAGTCTGCAATCCTCTGCAAGGACCAACCAAATTGGTCATGCCAAGGGTGTAAGTACGACCCATGCAGGTAAGAGTTTGATTATAACAAATTCCGAGGATTGGTGAAGGTAAGAGACCTCATACCATGTGGATATTCGAATATAGAAAGGTGTCATGGCTGTATATGTTGATGATATTAGTAATGCATCTGCTATATGAAGTAGTCATGGTTAGGCCATGGTATGTTTGAATGCATAATATTCCGGAATCAATGCAAGGTAGCATTGAGTGGATGTGCATTGAAAAGATTTTATGAATCTTGTAGTTATGCATTGAATGTATGCATATGAAGGGTGTGAGTGACTGATTGCATAAGTATAAGTGCAAATGTTGTGATGTATTGCATGAATGCATTGAGATGAATGCATGTGATATTATGAATAACTAATGGCTGAAATTATGAATTGATGACAATTTAGGAACCATTTCAAAGGTTGTTATGAATGCAGGATAGTCATGGTCAATTGGGTGCTAGAAATGCTCTATGGAAGAGCAAGGTGGTATGAATGATACACTTGTGAAGTAAGGAGTATCTAAACATTTCATTTAATTGCATGAATGATATGACTATACCCTGCAATGTTAAGTATGGTAATGATTGCATGAAGTAAATGAGTTTTGGTAATATTGATGTGACTAACAGCTGGAAGTATTTGAATTTTATAAATTTTGAAAATGCTTCGGTGATGGTTGTAGGAATGAAAAGGTTATATGCATCCATACTTACCAAGTGTTTGGTTGATTGAAGCTCATGTTTCAGGTAGATTATTTCGAGCATGGCAGTGAGAGGTAAGACCCTAACCAATGCCAGAATCTACCATATGGTATGCATAATAGGTTGTTAAATTCAAATTGTGAATTTCGGATTTGAAAAATTGCTGACAACTACTAGTCACTATTGGCTTGCATAAGAATGTGTTGGATGATTGAAGCTCAGGTTTCAGGTAGATTATTTCGAGCATGGCAATGAGAGGTAAGACCCTGACCAATGCCAGAATCTACCATGTGAAAGAGCCAAACCTTATGAGAAGAGTCTCATGGTTGTGAAAATAGTTGGTGTGCATAATGGGTTGTTAAATTTGAATTGTGAATTTCGGATTTAAGAAATTGCTGACGACTACTAATCACTGGTGGCTTGTATAAGATTGTGTCAGGAGGACGCATGGTAAGTGGGTATTCATGTTATGTTAGAGACCCACAATTGAGCAAGTCAATTTCTGTAGTAGACAGAATTGTAAATTCTTATTTGATTACCAATGTCATTGCTTGGTTATGGAACAATCAATTTGGATTGTATTATCAGGTAATGATTGACTGTTTGGCTGTTTGATGAATGTGCCAGGGGTGCACGTTGCAGGTAGATCATGTGTGATGGCCTGCAAGAGCCAAACTTCATGGGAAGGTTTTCCCTTGGAAATGGGTTTCGGGTGAAACGCCATTGGACATTTTGGAAATGTCTCATCTGCACTACATGTTTGTTAGTAACATGAGTGAGATGGTATAAATTATGTCGGTAAGACATGTGTGGATATGAAATGTGAAAAGGAGTTGGGATGGAAAACCGAGGGACTGTTAAATCAAAGAAGGAGCCCCCATTCCTCCTTAACAAAGGCATACTACGTCGGCAAATGGATAAGTGTTTTGTGACCTTTGCTAAGAATATGCATGTTTAATTATTAAAATTCCATATGCAGAACATGTTTTGATTTTATTTCCATGATGACCGATTGCTTGAGTATGAATAGGGCCTACATGGCACACGCTGGAAAAGGGTGCACACTTTCCCGATGTCGGATCATGAAAGGGTTTTCAATATTGATTACACCCTAGGGAGTGGACGCACTCCTGGTGTCTCAATACTTGATAGTGAATGATATCAAATATGATTACGGTTTTTAGAGCAATAACGCTGATGAGTTTGCTTATATTGCTTGTGTGGATAGGTAAAAGGTAAAGGTAAAAGGTAAATGGTTGTTGTGAGGGGTTGTGGAGTAAGGGTTATTGCTGATATACGTGTTATTGTTGGTATAAGTGTATGTTGATATATGTGTTATTATTGATGGCCCGATAAACCCAACGGTGTTGGCTTGGATGATGATTGATTGTTGATATAAGTGCAGGTGATTTGTTGGTAGGCTGATAAACCCAACTGTTAGCTGGCTTGGCTGAGTAGCCTGGTAAACCCAGCAGTGTATTGACTTGATTGGCAACATCCTGATAAACCCAATTGTATATTGTCTTGGTTGGATGGTCTGATAAACCCAACTGTAGGTTGGCTTGACTGTGCCTGATATATATATAAAAGGATGTTGTGGAGAAGCCTGCGTGCTGACCTAACATCCAAGTCCATAGGCGATCCCAAGGCTTGCAAAGCGAAGCAGGATCCTGTGGACGAACGAGGAAATGCACAATATAGATAAGTATTGGATTATTTTGCTTACGAATATACATGTGTATATGATTTGGTTATGATGTTTTAAGCTCTTGTTCTAGAGATAAACCCGATGAGAATAAACTAAACATGTGAATCTATTCAATGTTTGGATGTAGGTATCGCTGGAAGCGAGGACTATGAGAGCATCCTAAAGGTGCATGTGGACATGCGACTGTCCTGGAAAGCTCGGAATGAACGATAATGAAAAAGGTGTTAGTGAGACCATGAGGTTCCTAGCAGCCGAGACAAACCATGTGGAGAGACTCCATGGTTTAGAGGTCTAAAATGTACCAGAAGACACTAAGTGCCATGACCAAGAGAGATTGGTCCAGCATTCACGGTGAAGTGAAAGAGGCTGAGAGCATGAAAAGCCACAGCAGTGGTGTGGGTTCCAAGATGGAACAAAACAAAGAGGGGAAAAACTCTTGCTGCTCTCTCTTGCCCTTTTTATTATTATATATATATATATATATATATATGCATTGTGAAGACAAAAGATTGTTGAATGCATGTATGACTGAAAATGGAATGTGTGTATTTGCTTAAAGTAAATTGTGAATGTTGGAATAGTTAATTCCTTGCCCAAGAATGGACATGAATGAGCTCGTGTGCCTGTTGGGAAGGCATGACAAATATGAAAGTCTCCTTGATGAGGCTTGGACTGTCATGTCGATTGGATAATTAACTAACTGATTTTAATATCTATATTATGCTTGGTCTGACAGAATTTCAATGGTGCATTTCACAGGTGAGAAAAGTGAAACCAGGTGGTGCACATTGATCATGGCAGCAGATCAAAAGTTGTTGGACTTAGCTAGAAGCTGAGAACCAGCAGGACAAGTTCGTGGAAGCCGAAGGGCTTGGTCCTGAACTTTCAAAGTGAATAATTGAACATGGGACAGATCTGCAAAATTTTGAAATTTTGATGTGCAATTGTATATGTATTGTATATGTATTCCTATGTATTGGAACACCGAGGACGGTGTTATTCCAAGGGGGAGGGGAATGTCACACCCCGGTTTTGACCCCGTTTGCATGATGTATATATTGTAATTAATCGTGGTGAGGAGCTAAGGCAAAATCCCCACCATCGATTTGGTTGTGTATGTTTCGGCAATGGGGATAGTTGCCAATGGTATATCGTGCTATCCAGCACATTATAATTCAGCATCATCTAAACACGCACATCAATTAAAATAAACCACAACCAGCTACGATAGTGCAACGTTGAAATGAAAAGGGCATGATTCCAAAGGATAAGGGTGTGGGGGGATGTCAACCTTGGTCTATGGGGGGAAACCCATGTGTCGCCACCTTGTTGATTTTCCATCTTCCCTTGTCTCACCCAACCTCTTTATTGTTTTGTTGAGTTAGTTGAGGACAATTATTGCATGAGGAAATGTGGGCATGGGGAGGCGTCGGTTTTGGCAGGCTGCTGTCAGTTCAGACAATACACATGCCCAGCGGCAGAAGCCATCGTTTCTCTCATGCCTGGTCTCTCCACTCTCCCATGATTCCATTCTTCCTCCATTCCTCACGTAGGAGCATTGTCTGTCCGCTCTCATGCAGGGATGGTCGCTCCCTTCTCCTCACGCATGAGATGGGATCCTCACGCAAAGAGGCATTCTGTTCTTCCTCACGCACCAGTCTGGGTTCTTCTTTCGTTTGTGCATGCATCGAGTAGGTAAAACGACCTCAAAGGCCCGATTTCTGCTGGTATGTGTCATAACTGTGGTCTTTTAGCCATGATTTGGCTTGCTGTTGGTTAACCCGCGATTTGGGTGCTGTTGTTCTTCCCACGATTTTTGTATGCTGTTGATAATCTGATTTCTTTTCCCATTGGGGAACTGTGTGTGCTGTGGGCTCATGGATGTTGGTTGGATGTTGATTGCCACATCCCGCTAGTTGAGTTTTCGCCTATGTTGGGACTGTGTGAAGTTGCCACAGTTTTCTTTGTGCGTCGGGCTGTCGATTTTGCCCTGGTTTGGGTTGCTTCTTGGATGTGGGACGGGTGTTGATTTCTACACCTGTGGGCTGAGTTGTTTTCCTGTTTTGGGACTGTGTAAAGTTGCCATGGTTATTATTGTGAGTTTGGGTTGCTGAAGTACCCTGGTTTTGTGTTGTGCGGAGTTGTTTTGGCCACACTAGGGCCAAGAACCACTCTAAGTTGTCTGTGGAATGAACTGTGTTTTGCCTTTGTCGGGATCGTCATCCGGTTGTCTTCATAGGGCTGTGAAGGGTTGTTTTGCTGCGGTATGTAGTGGTTGGTCTTCGGACTGTTGTGAGTGGGATTAGAGGCTGTAGATGCATGAGAAAATTGGTGTTGAGGCCACCAGCTTGGCATTTAGCCTATCCTAACTCCTTGATGGCCTGATAAACCCAACTGTGTTGGCTTGGCTATGCTTTGTGAACCTTGGCTATTTGTAAGCCTGCATTGACCCTTATTCCTTGAGGAATCATGCCCAGCTCGGGGGTGGCAGTGTTGCTGAGAGATTGATGAGCATGCTGGCCTATGGTTGGGTGGAACATTGTAGCGACGTAGCTGGTTGCGAGATGAGTTCTTCATCAAAAGATAAGTGTTGTTAACTAGTTTATCTCTGCAAATATATCTATTGTTTGAATTATGATGAACATGTTCAATGCTGGAATGTATGTTTTTGCTTCCACTGAATTTTCCTGAATTATGCATCTCATATGATGGATTGTATCCTTTTATGGATTATGCATCTTAGTATGCATTCTGTTAAGTAAGTTTTTAATTCCAGCGTTGTTGTTTTGCTTATGTTCATGGGGATGTTTGCCCGTTTGTTTGTGGTGTTGGTTGCGTCCTCTTCGCCGGTATGAGGGTTGGGGACGTGACATTCGATCTCTCGATCCTTTTCAGCAAAACTTCTATATCTTGATCCTTTGCAACAACACTTCGATCTCTTGATCCTTTGTAGCAACACTTCAATTTCTTGATCCTTTGCAACAAAACTTCGATCTCTTGATCCTTTGCAACAACACTTCGATCGCTTGATCCTTTGCCGTAACATTACCTGCAGTACACATGATCTCTTTGCGGGATGATAAATCCATACCACTTTAGGACATAGGTCCAAGGATGATACAATCATCATCAACGTACTCTCCCTTAACAAGGAGGGTCCATATCATCGATCAACTAGATCGTCTGCAAATGAATGCAAGACCATATCATTTGAAAATGAATGCATATCATATCTCATCCACGAATGAACACAAGACCACATCATCTACAAATGAATGTAGATATCGTCCACAAATGAATGCAGGACCTATCATACGTAACTGAATGCGGGACTCATCGTAGACCATCCTAAGCCTGTTAGAGCTAGGACCACTCCCAAGTGAGTGTTATTTTCTATGTCATCTATAAGTGAATACAAGATCACTCTCCATGCGAGAGTATCATCTGCAATTGAATGCAGATCTCGTCCACAACTGAATGTAGGAATCATCGTAGACCATCCTAATCCTGTTAGAGCTAGGACCACTCCCAAGCGAGTGTTATTTTCTATGACATCTACAAATTAATGTAGGAACACTCTTTATGCGAGAGTATCGTCTGCAGGACCATCCTCAGTCGGTAAGGGCTAGTACCACTCTCATTAAGAGAGTGTTCTTGTCTGCAAAACCATCCTCAAAAGAGGATAATATCGTCCACAAGTGAATGTCGGACCTCATCAACATCTACAGGTGCACTTGGCCTTTTCTACAATGGAGCACCACTACCATCCCATCATCAATGATAGTCTCATCATCACTCCCCCTTTCCAGGGAGGTCATTTCGGATTACACCAAGCTTGTCACGGAAGTATTCAAACTTTACTCAAGATAGAGGATTGGTTAGCTCACATACTAGAGTTTTATAGCTCCCTTCTGTACCATATCCCTTATGTAAAAATATCAGATTTCTATGTGCTTTGATTTATCATGGAACAAAAGATTCTCTATCATCTTTATACAACTATGGTTGTCACGTATAATCATTGTGGTATCCAACTCCATGCAAAATAGACCTGACATCATCTTCTGAAGCGATATGGATTTGCAACTACCAGAGAAAGCTGCTATATACTCTACTCCAGCCGTGTTGAGAGCAACGCTGGACTGTTTCTTTCTAAACCATGAGATCATGGTGGATCCCAGAAAATAACATCCACCTGAGGTGCTCTTCCTATTTGTGGCACTTCCTGCCCAATATGAATATGTATATCCATACAATATGTAGTCATGATCTCTATCATAGTATAGTCCAAAGTCTATTGTACCTTTTAGGTACCTCATCACATGCGTTACAACTATCAGGTGAACACGTCTAGGTTTAACTAGATACTGACTCAGGGTGTTCACAATAAAACATATATCCGGTCTGGTATTCGTCAGATACATCAACGACCCAATAATCCATCTGTATTGACTCACATATACTAACTCTAATGATTCGTCAGATAATAACTTTAGGTTGGTATCCATGGGTGTGGCCATGGCTTTACAATCCAACATATAAAATCTTTTTAATATTTCCACTCCAGGCCTTCTGGGATTTTCCACTCTTCCAGGCCTAGAAAATAGTGCATCAATCCAAGATCTTTCATCTTGAATTCTTCAGCAAGCTTCTTCTTGCAATATGCAATCTATTTCTCATTTCCTGTCAGGAATAAGTCATCCACATATAGTAATAATATGGCAGGTTCATCATCCATAACCTTAAGGTAAAGGTTAGGGTCGGATTTACTTTTGGTAAAGCCCAAGTTTGTCAAGAAGCTATCTATCCTTCCATACCAAGCTCTAGAAGCTTGCTTTAGTCCATATAGAGCCGTCTTAAACTTACATACGTGGGTCTCTCTGTCTTCAACTTCAAATCCTTGTGGTTGTTCGATGTATACTTCTTCCTCAATTACACTGTTCAGGAAGGCTGTAAGTTACTTCCATCTTGTGTGTCAAAACCCCAAAATTTACGAAATTTTTTAAAATTTTTAAATTACATAATATTAATATAAAATCAGTTAACTAATCATTTAATTAGTTAAAGTTTATCAGCTTATTATTAGAATGCATCTGCTATTTGCATAGATTGATAGAACAATTCTTTTCAGTTTACTGACTTATTTCTTTTTGCGAACATAAGGTGGGGCAGTCATGAAAAACTGGGCTTACTTAGCTTTCGAGCTAATGCAGAAAGTTCCTTCTGTCCTTATAGATTACAGGTAAGAAGATTGGCTGCTGCAAGTAAAAATTTCTAAAGTCTTAAGTACGAGTTTGTTTGCAATTCAAAGTTCAGTAAGATATTAATGGCTAAGCACATATCAATGCTTACTGAGGTAAAATCCATTATCTGTTCTTTACTAATCAAAAAGTTAGGTTTAAGAAAACACAAATACTCCTACTTCGTAAAGTGTATGAATAAGGGGTTTACCAAATTACTGCTGCTAAATTCAAACTATCCACTGATAGAGATATACTCATGCTGATGCACCAGGTCTTATTTCCATTACCACTGATTCAACACATACTAAAGCTTATCTTAGAACTGATGAATAACCTACTGTAAACTAGTTATCATTCTAATCATTAAAAGAATGTACAATTATAAAAGTTTCAAGGTCTAACCATTACGCTGATAAACTTTCTCTTCAATGGCTTCACATTCATATGTGATAAATTCTAAGTTCAGGACATTTATGCATTCATCAAAATATTTAGTTGCTATTTCCCTTGTACGCGTTTATCCAACTTAGATGACTATGGTAAGACCATAAGGTTAACATTATAATACAATAGTTACTATGGTTAAATCTGCAACCTCCTTAAAGTCAACTATTAGTAGACTCTATAATTTTAATGTAAGTGTCGGTGGAATACTTGTAAAAAGAATAATATTCTTTCTTAACCTTATGTATTATATTTCCCTTGTATAATCTTATTACAAGCTTATTCTATTAAGACTATAAGGAGTTTAATGACCTAATAGTCATTTCTCCGGATGAACAGGTCATAAACAAATCCATGATAACTTAAGGTTATAGACTCACTCCAAAGATAACTCTTAAAATATTTACATTAAACATTCCAAGTTTACATTAAACATTTCAAATTTGTAAATAGGATGATGTGATTGCACTTACCACTATAGTGCTCTTTAAATCGTATGTTTATTAAACAAAATATCATGTTATAAAGTTCTTTACCATAATGTTAGCGATTCCTACGTTGCACATAATGTTATAACATGATTAAGTTGCAAGGATGATATTATAACCTCACATTATGTATCGAAATGCTAAACCTTTCATCGATGATGGCTCTATGATAAAGTTTACGTATTAACCATCGTTCTTGTCATAATGTTCAAATGATAGGTTGACTTCGGCCCAGACTAAGGTATACCCTTCGTGACAGCCGAATGATTGTCAACTATTGATAATCGATTTGCTCATCGAAACTATGGAACGAAACCCACCGTGAGTGAAATATTTGCATGACGACGCGGCTGTGCTTGGGCCATGCATAGCAGGATTTAAAAAATTCTTCTCCATACCCTAGTTCATTATCTTACCTTGCCTTCGAGCTCTTGTCCATCCTCTGTGAAGAAAATCCGGCCGCACCGTCTCTATGTCACCTGTGTAGTGTTGCGACTGTCTATGGCTTCTCCTCCTTGGTTAGCTTGCCCAATGCACCATAGAGAAGGCTGTTTCGATAGTGTTCTGACCGTCATGCGTTGCTCATTCTCCTTTAAGCTTTTTACTATCCCCACAGCTTAGACTCGACCCTCGACTGTAATAGTCCTCACCCTTCTCTCCCAGTTTGTCCAACGGGAGTGGTTCCTCCTTTCGGAGTGGTTGTGGTCTGAGCTTTACCGTTTGCTGTGCGTTGTTGGGAAGAGTACAACTCGGCTTAGGGTTTGTCCTACTCCATCAGTTAGATGACTATAGGGTTCCCTGTTGTCAGAAATTCACGAGTGATGTAACACCATCTCTTTGCAAATGAATGGTAGGCTCCTTGCTCGTGCTGTTCGCTGGTCACTGCTCTACTGTTTGAGACTTTCAGTTGCAGAGGTAAAATAATTATTCAGTTTCTTTTAAGATAATGCCGATTACTTGTATATACATCTCTTGGTTTTAAAAAAAATAAATTTTAACAGCCAGCTGTATTGTTGTTTTGCAGATACGATCTGCCTCTCTTCTCTGTCTGCAAAAAGAGTACGGGGTTACAGCGATAAGGGCCACGGTAAGCCCTGGTTCTCCATGGCTCATCCACCTTGTGTAAACCCTTATGGGGTAATGAGGGATTGGTCGTTGCGGCCTATTAAACCCTCATGGATTTTGGTTGCTTTGGTTGTTTGTTTTTCACAGTTTGGTTAATGCCCTTGCTTCACTGCAAGGCTGTCTCCGGCTACGGCCGTGAGTGTAATTTTTTTTTTTTTTGTACATATTACTGTATTTAAAGTGGAAAAACAGGCTGTAAGCCTTCATGGATAATTTTTACAGTACTGCCGTGGATTATTGTTACAGAACTGGGTTTTACAATCCATATTTTTGTGTATTCTGAAAGAACAGGGTTTTTACCCTCAGTTATTATATAAGTAATAATTATTGTTTTCCCCTTTTGCGTTTCCTGTTTACTTACACTATTGGAGATTTCGAAATGCTTATTATATTCAATTTATAATACAACTGTAAATAAAATACTGTTAGATCCTCCTTTTGTTAATTTACTAGTATAAACTGGATTTATAGGGTTAAACCCTATTTGACAGTAAAAGAAAAACGTACTGTCCTTTCTTCAAAAAAATCTCTGTTAAATTGTATTTTTTTTTAAATGCGACTTTATTAATGAAGTGTTACCATAGTTTCTAAGCTCGTTAGTCGAGCATTCTACCATACGGTTATTCATTAAAATCGTTAGGGTTTCTATACTTAGTTTAAATTATTGACTTGCATGATATATGAGAAATCGTAGATGTTGAAATACAGTATCTATCCTTTATTTGTAGTAAATTTTTATGCTCCCTTTCTTTTAATAAAAGGGTTTAAGTATTATCTATCTATCTTGTATTGTCAGTTTACTTGGTAGCAATGTAAGTATAGTTAGTTCTGGAATATACTTACAGTCATGAGAACACTACTTTAGGTTAATAGTAATAATACTCCTATATTGCATAAATAGAGTACATTATTACTAATATAATAATTATATTATCTCTTTGTGATTACTATAGTCTCTATATTAATATCCTTAGTTTACTTTAAAATCACCCATAAGGAGAATAGTATTCTGCTGTTTATTTCCTGTGTTATTTAAGTAAATATTTACTATTGTTCTGTAAATATTTAGTTTGTCCTAGTAGTTATGATATTTATATATATAAAAGAAAAACAATTAACACTATTTAAAAACTATCTCGTGAACTTATATGAAGTAGCATTCGATTACACTTTAAGAAAGATAGATTCATACTTCTAGATCTTATTTTAGCTTAGTTTAAAATAAGAAGAAAGTAATGTAAATATTATATTACTACTCGTACATAAAATTTAATTAGTTTGTTTAGACAGTAGAATCTAGTCCATATTATCTAATTCTTTCTTCAGTTCTGTTATTAACTTAAAATAATACAGTTATTCAAATCTAAAAGAAAGAAACTGTATGATAAAACAATAATTAAATCTAATCTAAAATCTACTCTACTATTTATTCTTTACAGTAATAAAGTTACTGAAAGTAAAATACAAGTAAAATACAGTACAAGGAAGTAATTTTTAGCTAAGAACTCATACACTGTCAATAAAATATCTTTTCTGGAAATAGATAAAGAAACAACTACTACTCTGCAATCTTATCCTGCTATCCTTATTTAAATTTTCGGTCTGGTAAAACCCAGATGTGGAAAAACACAGTGGGTCTTTATCTATCATAAAAAAGATTTCTTTACTGATAAATTAAAACATTTGCATCACTAAACCAGTTAACTCTTATATCATAAACTAAAAACATAACATTCTACCATTCACAATATTTAAACAAAGATAGTTAAGTGACAGAACCTGCTTGATCTTTGGACAACAACAGCAATGGGAGGCCGTTCCTCCCTACCAATTCCTGGAGAGCGTTCAAACAACGACTCCTCAGGACCCCCGAGCTTGCTCTGGTCTCCCTGGCTGGAACTAGGTGCAGCAATAGTCAGATACCAGTCTTCAAACTCAGTATTAATCCAGAACCTACCAGTAAGTTCTCCCAGCTAACAAGCTGTAATAAACCAAGTTACTGCAGCAATCCTCTTAGAACAAATTCCTTACTGTTTTCCCTTTTTCCCCAAATGAATTTCCTCAATAGCATTCCACCTGAATGTTTCTTCTCTGGAAAATATCTGAGCAGCCTCAGCTCTATTCATTGGGTACTTTTAAAAAATTGCCTAGGTCTTTTTTGGGTTAATTGTCATTTAATGAGCCACCTGCTCTGATCCCACTTTCTTGGGGGATCATGACCCCAAATATAGGGAAGTTTCCACCTGCAACTTAGGAAGTGTTTGAGGATGCTGCCACTTGTCTTTTGCCCTCCACCTAGTTCCATCCACCAGTTTGACCAGTAACCTCTTTTTAACAGCTCTCCCATGCTGTTGTCTCCACAATTTATTTATTAATAATAAAATATTCTGAATTACATTCCACTTCTGTTGACTCTGCTGAGTCATCAGTTCCTACTTAGCATTAATTTTAACATAATGTCTCAGGAATATAATAAAAACAATTAACATTATTTTACAAAATTGGGGTATGTGACATTGTGTAGATTCCATTTCATCATGGATGCAAGTGTCATGATGGTTTTGATGGAAGTGTGCCTTGCTACCGACGTAAATGTCTCTTCATAATCAATTTCCTCTTCCTGAGAGAATCCTCTAGCCACAAATATTTCCTTGTATTTTTCAATACTTCCATCAGTTGCATGTTTTATCTTGTAGATCCACTTGGAAGATACCACACTCTTACTTTATGGTTTGGGCACTATATCCCAAACATCATTCTTCATTATTGACTGGTATTCTTCTTTCATTGATTCTACCCATTCTTTCTTCTGTATAGCTTCCTCGTAACTGGTAGGTTCTTGATCTACATTATCACACATGAAAGCTACATAATTGGAAAATGGCTTTGATCTCTTGCTTGTTCTTGTGGAGCCTTATGGAGCTCCATACTTTTCTGCTTCTTGTATGATTTCTCTTACCCAAGCAAGTTTTCTCTTTTGAGATATATCCATAGTAGGAGGTTCCTGAGGTTCTATCATATCATGATCTTCTAATGTTACTATTTCAGGAGAGAGTTCAACTTCTACTTTTCTGGAAGGTACATCCTCTTCATGTACTTCTTCAAGATGACACTTTCTGGATTACTTAAGAGTTGTTTCTTCATCAAATGTTACATCTGGATACTAATATCTATGTGTTGGAATCCTGAAATGTATATCCCGAAGTCTTTGGAGACTTCACAGTAGCCAACAAATATTCCCTTCTTTTCGGAAGGGTCCAACTTGGTTCTCTTTTCTTTTGGAATGTGAACATATATTGGAAAATCAAATATATTGAGATGGCTCACTTCATGATTCTTTCCTGTATACATTTATTAATGAGTCTTGAATCCAAGTGCACTATGGGATAATATATTATGCACATACACAACTATTCTTACTTCTTCAGCCCATAGATGCATAGGAAGATCTTGATCATGTGTCATTGTCTCCATTGCTTCCATAATGGTCTTATTCTTTATTTTCGCAACACCATTCTGTTGGGGATTGTAGGGAGTGGTTAGTTCCCTCTTGATTCCAGCTTCTTTACAAAATGCTTCAAATTCTTTTGAAGTATATTCTCCACAATTATCTGTTCTGAGTGTCTTGATTCTTCTTTCTAAATGGTTCTATATCAAGGATTTGAATTTGAATTTCCTGAACACTTCATTCTTTGTCTTCAAGAAGTATATCCATGTCTTTCTTGAATATTCATCAATAAATGTAATATTCATATCTACTTAAGGATATGGAGGGCATTGGACCACATACATCAGAATGAATTAATTCCAACTTACCTTTAGTCTTTGTTTCACTCTTCGGAAATGGATTCTTGATATTCTTTCCTCTTACACATCCTTTGCAAGTAACTTCATGCTCGATCTTCAAACCTGGTAAACCTGTTACCACTTTGTTCACATAGGGTAATGCATTGTAGTTGATGTGAGCAAGCCTTCTATGCCATAGTTCACTTGAGCTAGTGATTTCATGGACAAAGGTTGTTTTCGAATGTCCCTTGAGTTTATACAATACTCCTTCTTCTTCACCAATGACCATTGCATCTTCAATTGACTTTCCCTTGGTCCACATGAGTAATTTTCCATCTATAAAAGCAACTCTATATCCTTTCTTATCCAATGCTGAGATGGGAAGTAGTTCTTCTTCAAATATGGTACATATAGTACTTCCTTCATCTTCATGGAGGTTCTAGAGTCAATCTTGTAGCTTGATTCACCAATGCCTTTGATGTGATGTTGATAGTCATCTCCTAATGATACTTTTTGAGGAGAGTTATTCTCTTCAATTCTTGACAGAGTTTTCTTATGTCATGTCATGTGCTTTGAAGCACCACTATCAATAATACATGTATCTTCTCCAGGTATTACAGACCCAGAGAGTGCAAATAATAATACCTATTCTTCTACATCTTCTTCTTTTGCTTGTTTCCTTCGAGGTCTTTCTTCTTCTTCTTCTTCCTCATTTCCAGCTAGATGAGAATGATGTCTTTTGTTGCTCTTCTTATTCAATGGAAACTATATGGCAAGGTGTCCTATATTGTGATAGTTATAACATTGATATTGGGAGCAGTCTTTCTTCTGACTGTTTTCTCTTTTCCTTTGGAACTTCTTGGGAGGTTTATAATCCTTGTGACTTTCCCTCTTAAATCTTGATTGTCCTCTTCTTCTGGTGTGGGTGGCTAGGGATTGATCATCTTCTTTAAGTAGAGATTCTCTGTTAGCTACTCTGGCTTCCTCTTGGATGCAATCTTCCCATACAATGTCAAACTTCATACTTTATTTTCTGGCACACATAGTCTATATGAATGAATCCCAAGGTCTAGTGAGACCATTGAGAGCATTCACAACTAATTCATCTTCATCAAGGGAGTCTCCAATGGCTTCTAGTTGCTCCTTGAACTGGGAGACCCTTGTGAAGTAGTCTTGAATGGATTCTCCTTTACTCATCTTGGTGCTCTTCAATTGAGCTCTCAAATTCATCTTCCTATTGATGTTCTTTCCCTCATACATTCTGGAAAGGGAATCATACATTTGCTTTGGTGTCTCTTTAGATGAAACTTGAGGGATCAAGTGATCTTTGATAGAATCAACAATGATACGCATTGCCTTGATTAGGTCCTTATGGTGCTTTTCCTTAGCTCCATCTTCTTTCAGTTTCACAACTTCTTATTTGATGTATTTGTCAAGATAATTCTCTCTAAGAATGAGACTAATCCTATATTTATATGCCTTTCATTTAAATAAATATAATTTTCTAAGAACGAGACCAATCCTATAGTTTTATATGGCTTCTAGCTTGTCCTCAAGCTTAGTGCTTGGGGCCATCTTATCTAGGAGGTCACTAAAAATGAAATTTCTCAAAATGTAAAACTAACCTTACGAGGAGATGCACTTGACTGAGGTGAGTTGGTTGGTCCACTTGATTTCTGGAGATTCCAAATCTTCACCCTTCAAAACTTGCTTGCGAGATTTCTGGTTCTAGTTTTCTGTAGTTTTTCTGGTTCAAGGCCAAACCAGGGTTTGGATTTCCTATAGATCCACCCACTCAAAAAATTCAATCTGGGGTTCAATAGATGCGTTCTAGGGAGACACAACTTTCTATGCAATAAAATATTCAAAATCCCAAATTTAACAGAAACCTTAATTTCTTGCCAGAGGGAGAGGAGAGAGAGTTTCACCTTGTGAAAGTTGTTCTATTCAAGCTAGCTCTGATAACAGTAGCATATGCAGAATCACTGAAAGAAACACAATCACAAGATAGACACAGATTTATCCTGGGAAACCCTCAAGGGGAAGAAAACCCCAAAAAACTTCCTCTATATAGATGTATAAGATAAGACCCCAAAACAGGTGTTCCTCCTCCTTGTTGGTATCTCTCTCTCTCTCTCTCTCTCTCTCTCTCTCTCCTATGTGCTATACACAAGTGAGTGTGCGTGTTCAAATGAGGAAGACAACTCCTCTATTTATACTATTTATGTCACTTGACTTTTACCCTAACTAGTCGGACCCACTAAACTGGCTGAGCCAACTTCGCCTAGGAAGACAAACATTTGCAAATAGTTTAATTGACCTTTAATGTTTAAGCCTTTACCTT
Organism: Pseudotsuga menziesii; assembly: GCA_001517045.1. NCBI lineage: Eukaryota > Viridiplantae > Streptophyta > Pinopsida > Pinales > Pinaceae > Pseudotsuga > Pseudotsuga menziesii. The sequence continues at coordinate 80,346 of LPNX010001035.1, read as the reverse complement.
TGACAGTGAATAATGGTCGTTGCACAAGGTCTTCATTCCTCTCACCAACAGTGATCTACACAGTGATAGTATGTTCACTCTCAAAGGTCGTTGCACAAGGTCTTCATACCTATTACCAACAAAAATCTACACAGTGCTAATATGATTAGAATGTTAGAAGAAAATAAGCAGTGAAAGAAAAAGGTCTTCATACCTCTTATCTACAAAAATCTACATAGTGATAGTATGATTAGAACATTAGAAGCAAATAAGCAGTGAAGGAAAAATTGTATCACAAAACTGAAAATATAAAAATAATAATAAAAAAGATTTGATTTGTTTTAATGACAATTGAGCCCCTTTTGAATAAAATAATAGAGCATAAAATGGCCCTGGGACTAATTCGCACTGAAATTATGCTAAGTTCTGGAAAGCTTAGCGTTTTCTTAAGAGAGGCAACATAAGGGTCTCTGAAGAGAGGCATAAGAAGCGTGGAGAGATGAAGGCTACTCAGCCGAATCATAAATCGACGAATTGTTGATAGTGTCATCTGAGGGACTGGCTATACAATCATAGGAGCGATCCTAGCTGAGTATATGTCTATGTATTCTACATTGATATCTAATGTGTTAATGAAATGACCACTTGTTATGTTTCAAGCTCTGAAAGTTGTTGTTGAATTTTGTAAATTTGCTTGCTACTATGATTTGCAAGCTACCTCTGCAAATGTGTGTGAATGTGTTTAAAACTATGCATACATAAAACATTGAACAATTAAGTAAAAAATTGAAACAAGATCATGAAATATTCACAATAATTCTTAGATAGTAGATCCATCTAAATACTCATGAACCAGAAAACCCAAATCCAACGACGAAGAACCCGAACCCAAACAAAAGAAAAAAGGAAAAACATGAAAAAAATCAGGTTGCTTTCTTTTACCTTGGTGGACCGTGTCCTCCCTAAAGCACACGTCGAATTCAGTGTTGACACCAGGTTGAGCCAATGAAGAGAGCGAAGAAGTGGTGGTTGTGGGGGGGATTGTAATTGGAGCCTCTTGCTCCTCCCTGTTGGAGATCTACGACAAGCAATTTGATTTCCTTTCTTATTTGCTCTAGCTTCATTGCACTGATAGGTGGGATGCCCACCATGGTCTGTCCAACCCCGATGGAAGAAGAGACGCTTGTTTCCTTTCTGAACAGGCACTCCAAGCTGATCCTTTTCTGCATCGACTCCACTAACTGTTGTGGCTTGTCACAACCAACCTGGAGCAGCTCCCAGTGGTGCTTTAGGTTTTCAAGTGTGCGGTCTGTGGTAGGCATCACACCATCTCGCAATAAAGGCTTGGTAGGATGTAATGCAAAACCTTAGGCAACAAACAATGCACACCTTAGGAAATATAAGCGTTTTATCAAGATCATGCAACAAAGTGTTTTAGAAGGGAGGCAAAATAGAGTCAAATAGTACTTACTACTGTATATATCGCATATTCATACATAAACGGGTGACAAGAAAATTCGGAATGGAGCTCACGTGGGAAAACTGTATCAACAACAATTTTTCAATTTTTTTCATCTATGAGGTTTTTATTATGTTTCATGAAAACACAACATCCATGTTTTTTTTTTCATCTACGAGGTTTTTATTATGTTTCATAAAAACACAATGCCCATGGTTTCCTTCACCCAATAGTAATAATAAACCAAAATTCTTTGGGCTAGTGGCCATGACGGTTTTCTCGCCACTTATCGCCTGAAGGAGGTACTAGAATTTATGACTGGTAAGAAAAGTAGTCCAACGTCGATTTGACCGGATGCTATTTTGTAACCGATAGATGGTGACATGCCAAATCTAGACTAACCTGTCAAATATGTCTTTTAAACGAAAAACTGTTCATCAATTTCGAGGCCTGATTCCATCTTCCAACTTCTCTTTGATTTCCTACAACTGCTCATATTCTATATTTATAGTCTTTGTTTGGAAGCATAATCACGAGGATTACTTTTTCAACACTTTCTAATTTTTTATAGTGAAGTTATATAAACTCTTAGCACAATATTAATAGCAATAAGTTAATTGAAATATTTGAGAATCATCTAAATAAATATTATAGATAGAAAGCATGATTGCTAAATAAAAGAAAAAAAAAACAAAATAAAAATTAATCAAAGCATTTTTTTTAAAATAAAGTTTTAACATCTCATTTAAATAAATACTATAAGTGGAAAGCATGAATGCTAAATCAAAGAAAGACTAGATAAAAATTAATCAAAACATTTTTAAAATAAAGTTTTAACATCAAAACTTTATTTAAATTTAAATCTATAGAAAAAATTGCAAAACTAATTGATAATGTGTTTTCTCAAATAGACATGTCCAGAAGTTCAATTTCTTAAAAACAAAATATACCTAGAAACAATCATTGAATTGTGCAATTATAAAAGGAGTCTTCTCCACTATTTGAGGTAGTAGAAGAAGAAAAATATTAATTAAATAGTTATAAAATACTAATTAAAAAAAAAAAAACTTTATATATAAAAAATAGTTTTTTATAATCTATGAAAAATTAAGAAAAAAGATTTTATATATAAAAAATAGGTTCTTATAATCTATAAAAAATTAAAAATTCTGTTTATTGAGCATTATGCTTCAATCTTACTGGAAAAATCTTTATTCAATCACCTATTAAAAAAAGTATAATCCAATCATATAAAAAAACTATATTATTTTCTGTTTATTGAACATTGTGCTTCAATCTTACTTAAAAAATCTGTATCCAATCACATATAAAAAAAACTATATAGTTACGATGAATTTGATATTGAGATATACGGATGACATGAAAATATAATAATTTTATTTATAATATTGAATTAAATTAAAATATAATATAAATATAAATATGATAAAATAAAGTATATAAAAAAAATAGTAATAAATTTATTTTAAAATTATTATTTTTAATAATTATGTTAAATTCTGTAAGTTAATTGAAAAAAGACATTTAAAATCTATTTATGTGATTAGTGATTTTAACAATTTAACTACCTTTTTGCTAGACTAGTTTCTAAAGTTACCAACAAAGTAACAAGCCAAAATATTATAATTATAAACATTAACTTATATTATAATGATAAAGTTAACTTAAAATTAGTTCATAATAATCTTATTTAAATACTTTTATAAATTAAATAGTGTTAATAGTGTAATTAAATATAATGAATACCCTTCATTTTTTATTTTTATATTAAGTATAGAGATAATAATTTAGAGAATACTATATTGTGAAATTATATATATATATAATTAAAATATTATATTTTGAAAAAAAAATTAAACTTCATTTATTCATACACATACCAAAATTTACTACTCTAACGGTTACATAAACATATATTTGTTTGTTCGGTCATAAAGCACAATAAGGCCAAATTTGAATTCTTAGTTTGTGCAGTCATAAAGAAGAAAAATTTGAATTCTTAGTTTGTACAGTCATAAAGCACAAAATGGCCAAATTTGAATTCTTAATGCCTTTGGAGCTTTGAATTCTTATAGCCGTTAGAACTCTTCCTATATATCTAGGAAAGCACCATGCGATATCATGTTTCTCACTTTCATAGCTCTTTCTTGTTTGCTTTTATTATTTTTTACCATGGTTTCTTAAGGTTAGTCTAGAATCTAGATTGGATGAATCGGTGATTTTGAATTTAGATTAAATCTTTGTTGTTTTTTCTGGATTTTCCATTGCTCTGGTTTCCTCTGTGTTTTGGTCATTTGGCTGTGTTTTAGTATAGAATCTAGATTGGATGAATCGGTGATTTTGAATTTAGATTTAATCTTTGTTGTTTTTTCTGGATTTTCCATTGCCCTGGTTTCCTCTGTATTTTGGTCATTTCGCTGTGTTTTGTGTTTTTTTCTAGTTTAGTTTGGTTTTCAAGGTCTGGTCTTACTGTAATTCTCTTGGATGTGGGTTTTCTTCAATTTGCTATGCAGGTATCTCAATATTTTATGATCGTGATCTCACTATGCCCCAGGGAAGAAAAGGTATGATTAAATTTCCAACGCAAAATCTTTCTTCCGGGCGTTTGATTTCTCACTAATATTATTACAATACACAGATTCAAATTTGAGCGGTGGTGTCTGGGAACAATGACCGCGAAAAGGGTTCATTCTATGCTACCATTGGATTTTGCTAGAGACATTACAGTAAGATTTTATTTGCAACACCACTATTTCCTTGCATTAATTAATTGTTTTCTTGTTATCTCTGTTATTTCCCTTTTCAGTCATTAGTATGTAGCCTTCCTTTAATTCTACAATGGGTTGATTTAAGGCATCAATTTAGCATAATAATTATAGCATATATGTATGTTATTTGACAGAATCGCTCAAATTTCTTTTATTTTAGAACTACTCGGATGAATTGTTGCTTTTATGATTCTTCGATACGCTAAGTGCATTCTGTTGAGAGAGATTTTCTATCCACTATTCCAACTTTATATTTTTTCAATTAGCTGCATGTCCTTAGTGCAACAATGGAATCAATTATTTAGAGATGTTTTCCCTTCAACCAGAGATTTAGGGCCTAGGGCTTTATTGCCATTTTGTATTGCTGTCCCATGTCCCGAATCCATTACATGCCCTTGTATTGTTGTGGATAGAATGTATTATTCACGGTTAGGTTATTGTTTTGGTGGCTAATTAACTGGAGGCATTAGGGTTAACCGTCTCTTGTTTTTTTATCATCGCAAAACTTTCCAAAGATAGGTTGCAGGGTTTTAGGGTTTTAGATCTCCCCTAGCTCATCACAACTTTCCAAAGATAGCTTGCAGGGTTTTAGATCTCCCCAAGCTCATTGTGGTGGACCTCTATCTCTGAGGTCGTCTGGTTCGATTTCCTATTCCATTTCAGAAAAGAAATGCTTTCGTTTTTAAAACATGCTTTAATACTCACCATCCCACTTCCGGAAAGAAATGCTTTCGTTTTTAAAACATGCTTTAATACTCACCATGATTTTATTTTATTATGGCATTCTGATTATGCCATTCATAATTATAATTTAATGTCATTGATGAACATTACGGTAATGATCATCAACCTGGACGGAGATATACTTAATATTCCACGTTATATGAGATAGATACATTGCTTATGACACATAAGAACTCAAACCAGTTAGCTCTGAATATTAAGAGAAGCTTGGCTCCGCTTTCCTTAACAACCCTAATATTTGTTGATGTTTCCACTAATTATTGTACTAGAGAAGCTAGGTGCTCTCCAATCCAGTATGGGGGAGATCTTGTCAGGTTATACTAGCGGACATAATTAAAAAATATTAAAAAATAAAAAAAAATGAAAAATATAAATCCAGATCTTTCAAGTACCCAAAGAGATTCAAATGATAAAAAATGTACACCTCAAAAAATTAGATCCTTCTAGATACTTGATAGATCCAGATTTATTTATTAACTAAACTATATGTACATACATATAATGAAGTCATGATGAAATTTCTTTATTCACAAAAACAATGGTAATCTCACATTAATATGTTCATTTTAACGGAGCTTAGGCATTGTATCCTGCAATTCTCCTTTTAAACAAAATCATCACAATACGAACCCAAAAAAAATATAAAAATAAAATAAATTGTATTGTGTTTTTCTCCTTTTTCAACAAAATCATCATAATAAACTTATAAAATAATAAATCGTAAAACTATTTATTAACTGTAGGAACTAAAATACTTTATTAAAATCAATCATAAAAATGCCAAGAAGTTTCGAAGGAAGGATAGGCTCTCTCACTAGTGAAAGGTCTCAGATAAGAGTTGAAAGATGATGCAAAGGGGACCTCGGTCCCTTGCAGAAATAGATCAGAGTTGAAAAAATGATGCAAAGGGGACCTCAGTCCCTGCAGACATTCAATCAACAGAAAAGCAATATATAGACAAAGGCACAACAGGCCCTATATTTTCCAGCAAAGGGTTCTACAATTCATATAAAAATTCCCAGGGCACATGAATTCCAAGTCAAACACAATATAATTAAACATAGACAGAGAGGAGAATTTCTATGTTTAACTGACTAAATTGACCTTTCCTTAACCTTCGAAATTGCTTCACAATCAAAATGCTTCAAAGACTTCAGTACACTTTTATTAAACCTCAATGGACATTGAGAATTCTCATACTAGGACTACATTCCAAACCTCTTCTCCACCTACTAATTTTTGTTTCCCACTTGGTAGCTGTTTCACCTAAACTTACAATACTAAGAAATTTCATTTAAAAAGAAATACAATTTACCTCTGCATTTTATACCAAGCAGTGTAGTTGTCTTTGCGTCAACTTCTGCCCTCTTTATAATAATCAGATTTATTGCCATCCATTATGAGATTAAGGTTCGTCAGAATCAAAGTGATTTGAGGACTTTCAGCGTGACTGCGCTCATATTCCTCTTTATAGATTTCAAATTATTTTCAGCCTTGTTATCCTCTGTACTAGTTTCTAAATCGCTCTTTGCAGGCCCTTCCACATGCAACCTTTCATTCTCTAGTTAGTGTATGTGTATGGTAGTGTATGTTGTTTGATATCATCAAGCCTTACAGAGCAACAATGTTTATTTGTTTGAATTTACGGCCAATGAAACTCAATCTGTATATTTTCAGTTTTATTTATCCGAATGTCATTAAAACACATGGTCGAAAGGCAAGGAAATGAACTCTCAAATTCCTGCTATGTATTCCCTTCAGGTATTGATGGATATATCATGATTGAAATGTTAGGAATTTCTGTTTTTGGCGAAATATAGACAGATCTATTTCCTTTTCTCTGCCTATTGGTTGCTCTAATTTGTGATTTTAATGTATACCGTTTCCTTCATTTTATTCTGTTTTTCTTCTTCATTCTTTTTGAATGTTCTACTGATTTCTATGTATAAAATTTAGAGCATATGGTGAATGTAGTTGTCGAATCAACTCTTAGTAATATAATATATGAAATACATAAAGTGGAGGGGGTATTTTCCTCGTATTTACAGGGCTTAACAGGCAGAGTTAATTACTTGCTCAGAGTTCTATATTGTTTGTGGTAGTTGTGATAAAAAATTGTTGAACTCTCTCAACGAAGATATCCGTGCAGCTTTTATGGGATTAATGAGGGTTTAATTTTGGTTGGGCTGCAACTGTTTTTCATACAATAACTGAGGTATTCCTTGCCCCATCCTGCATTGGCTAAACAAGTCTCGTTTATTAATTTTGTCCAAAATGGATGATTATTCGATTATTTTGGCATATTGGGCTTATTATTGGGAGATACTAATAAAATGAAGACCTCTTTGGGATGCCTCTAAGGATAATTCTTATTTTCGCTATTTTCATGGGGGATATTGCAAGTCCTTGTATACCACACTCTGTTTCTCATTCCGGGCAATCGAGAGGTTTCCAACCTCAAATTCGTTCTTTATGTGCAGAATTTTATGTTTGATTCATTATTCATCGGTGTCAGGGTTTTGATTCGTATGGTTTGGATCTCTAAGAGCTGGAACTTCTTGGTTTTCTTCACTGCCGAAGTAGTCTGTACCCTTGTTACATACTCCGACTCTTTCCCCATTTTGAGGGTGAACTTCTGTGAAGATGGCTCTAGTTTTTAAAACATGCCAATGATCCTTGGAAGTGATCTTACTCCCATCATCATTATTAGAATACTCAAGATCGATTTAATGGCATCCACGATCGAGTATTTCAGGTTCTTTACCAACCTTTTATCCTCCTTATTCCTCTGCAAGTATTTCAGGTTCTTTCCAAACCTTTTATCATCGTTACTCCTCTGCAAGTATCACGGGTTCTTTTCCAGTCTTTAATCCTCCATATTCTTTCAGAGAGCACAAATTATTACGCTCTCCACATTGGATCGTAGAATACCACTATAACCCTAGGTTCCCTACACCCGTGGCAAGATATGGGATACATGTAAATCCGGGTGGGATTGATCTTACAACAAGTGACTTCATAACAACGGAACCGCCAATGAGCCACACCCGTGCTGACTGTAGAAAGGAGATATTGTTATATTGGTATCTGAGTAATTTATTGTCATGATTGGACTGTGGCGAGAATAGTGAAGGTATGATTAAATTTCCATCATTTTAATAACAACTCTTTCTTTAAAGCATTTGAATCATTAGAAATATGAATACAGATACACAGAATCTATTTTAGCAGTTGCCTCTGGAAAATAACGACTGCAGATAGGGTTGATTCTACACTACCAATGGCTTTGCTAGAGGGGGTATACAATAAGATTTCACTTGCAACATGATTGTGAATTTCCTAGTTGGTTGTTTGCTCTTATCCTGATTCCTCATCAGTTCTAAACCAGCCTTTCATTTCCCCTTCAATGGGTCGATTTAACAGTCCATTATAGCTGGAGTAATTATAGCATTTATCTAGAATAAACTAGATAGAACTAAGAATTGTTGAAATTTCTCTTAATTTAGTAGCTGCTCTTAATAATGGATTGCTTTGAAGATCTTCGTATTCAAAGTTATTTTCCTCTACTTCATTCATATAGTAACTTTGCTGCCAGATGTTGGCTTCGGCTCTTGAGGGTTTCTATATTCTATTTTTTTTGGGGAGCAAGGAGCTTCTAGTTAGGGATTTTCTTTCTTTATATTCATAGTTGTTATTCTCCCAGAGGCCTCCTCCTGCTCCTGTTAGGGAGGGAAATTTGATGCATCTTATTTAAGCCCCTAACGGGAGGAAAATTCTTGTGTAATTCTGTAACTATTATGTGGGTGTAATTTTATTTTTTTAACAATATTTATTGTAGTCTCACAATTGTTTTTTTAACAGCTATAATGAAACTTATTGTTTTTTTGGTTTATAAGTGACTAATCTTTTTTTTTCGCGTGGAAAAAAGACAGCTTTATGTTTAAGTGACTAAATTGGTCTTTCCTTCAACTTCGAAATTGCTTCACATTTAAAATGCTTCAAAGACCTTGTTCACTTTTATTAAACCTCAAAATTCTACAAGCTTTCAAAGGCCTCAATGGACATTGGGAATTCATATTAGGTCTACATTCCAAACCTCTTCTTCACCTACTAATTTTTTATTCCCCACTTGGTAGTTGTCTCACCTAAACTTACAATACTAAGAAATTTCATTTAAAAACAAATACAATTTACCTCTGCATTTTATACCAAGCAATGTAGCTGTCTTTGCGTCAACTTTTGCCCTCTTTATAATAATCAGATTTATTGCCATCCATTATAAGATTAAGGTTCGTCAGAATCAAAGTGATTATGAGGACTTTCAATGTAGTTGTCTTTGCGTCAACTTCTGCCCTCTTTATAATAATCAGATTTATTGCCATCCATTATAAGATTAAGGTTCGTCAGAATCAAAGTGATTATGAGGACTTTCAGTGTGACCGCGCTCATATTCCTCTTTATAGATTTCAAATTATTTTCGAGCCTTGTTATCCTCTGTGTTAGTTTCAAAATCGCTCTTTGCAGGCCCTTCCACATGCAACCTTTCATTCTCTAGTATTCTTTCCAAATTCTGAGGAGTACACCGAGTTTTTCCCTAGTATTCTTTCCAAATTCTGATTAGTACACCGAGTTTTGCCCAATTGTTAAAGTAGGCCATGACCCACTTTATGTTAGTGTATGTTGCTTGATATCATCAAATGACGCACATTACAGAGCAACAATGTTTATTTTCTTTGAATTTAGGACGAATGAAACTCAATCAGTGCTTTTTCAGTTTCATTTATCAATGTCATTAAAACGCGGGGTCGAAAGGCAAGAAAATGAAAACATCGTGTTCCCTACAATTTTTATACTTCACTTACGCCATAGCCAATCTTTGTAATATCAAACTCCTGCTATGTATATATATCATGATTGAATTGTTAGGACTTTCTTTTTTATTGTGAAAGATAGACAGATCTATTTCGTAATGAGTGATTTTAATCTATACCGTTCCCTTCATTTTCTTCTTTTTAGAGCATACGGTGAATGCAGTTGTCGAATCAACTCTTCGTAATATAATATAGGAAACACATAAATTCATCGTAATATAATATAGGAAACACATAAAGTAATCTGCACCCTTGTTCCATACTTAGGCTCTTTCCCCATGTTGAGGGTGAACTTTGTGAAGATGGCTCTAGTTTTTAAAACATGCTAGTGATCTTACTGTCATCATCATTATTAAAATCCTCAAGATCGATTTAATGGTATTCACAATCGAGATGTTTGCACTCTTAGTCCTCTGCAAGTATTTTAGGTTCTTTACCAGCCTTTTATCCTCCTTAATCCTGTAAGTATTTCAGGTTCTTTCCCAGCCTTTTATCATCCTTATATTCCTTTGTAAGTATCACAAGTTATTTTCCAGTCTTTTATCCTCCATATTCTTTCTCAGCTTTTTGAAAGAGAGAGCACAAGTTGCTATCCTCTACACATTGAATCATAAACACCTTTTATTATCTATCTATATATATATACACGATTTTTCAATTGTTGTGGATCTGATTTATTGGTGGGTCATAAACTCTTATATATAATTATAAACTCAATTATTCTGACTCTGATTTATTGGTTGATTGGCTTGTGTTCTTTCTCCAATTTGCCATGCATGGAAGAGAGGTATCTGAGTATTCTATTGTCATGATTTGACTGTGGCGAAGGAAGTAAAGGTATGATTAAATTTCCATCATTTTATTAACAACTCTTTCTTTAAAGCATTTGAATTATGAGTAATATGAATATCAGATTTGAACAGTTGCCTCTTGGAAATAATGAATAATGACTGCAGATAGGGTTAATTCTACATTTACAATGGCTTTGCTAGAGGGTATACAGTAAGATTTCATTTGCAACATGATTGTGATTTTCCTAGTTGGTTGTTTGCTCTTTCAAATGGGTCGATTTAACAGGCCATTATAACTAGACTAATTATAGCATCTATCTAGAATAAACTAATAGAATTGTTGAAATTTCTCTTAATTTAGTAGCTACTCTTAAGAATGGATTGCTTTAGAGCCTTGTCCTTGCTTTGAAGATCTTCAATTTCAAAGTTATTTTCCTCTACTTCAGTTTATGAGATTGAAATGGTAGGTATAATTCGTAGGTAAGCAGTAAGATTTCATTTGCAATATGATTGTGATTTTCCTAGTTGGTTGTGTTTGCTCATTCAAATGGGTCGATTTAACAGGCCATTATAACGAGTAATTATAGAATTGTTGAAATCTCTCTTAATTTAGTAGCTACTCTTAAGAATGGATTGCTTTGGAGCCTCGTCCTTTAATTTAGTAGCTACTCTTAAGAATGGATTGCTTTAGAGCCTTGTCCTTGCTTTGAAGATCTTCAATTTCAAAGTTATTTTCCTCTACTTCAGTTTATGAGATTGAAATGGTAGGTATAATTCGTAGGTAAGCATATGGGAGACAAGTGACCACTGTCACCTTAGTCATTTATTAAAGCCTAAGCCTCGTAGGAAGAACCCTATTCCACTCCTGTAAAAACACTTAAACAAAGTATTCTCTTTCAAGATTAAAGATCAGTGCCTAATAAAAGATCAGTGCCTAATAGAATAGCAGCTGCTGATCAATCATGTTATGTTAATTTACCGTGTGAATGTTCAATACTACATGATGTGAGTAAACTGTATGTAAGCCTTAGTCGCTTTCATTGATAGCAGAATTTAAAGCAGCATCAATAATTATTATCAATCATGGATGAAGGCAGCAACAAATTATCACATTAACCAAACCCGTAACAGCATTACACGCACTTGTTCTATTCACGTATCAATTCTTATCCATTGAAGTATGCAAAAAGGTAGTGTACCAGTCCAAAAACAGGTCTTATTTCATGATGGGCACCAATAGATACAAGTGCTATTATATAATATTTCAAAAACGTGGGCATGAATTAGCATGCATGCATTATTCGATCGACAAAATCGAGCATTAGAACACATGAACAATAAAACAGTAAATACCGCGGTATGTATCAACATTAGGGGCGCAACATTAGCATGTCAGTTAGTCACGAGAATAACTCGTCTTCTTAATAAAACTGGGCCGACTGTCAAAGAGGAAGACGCCAGTATCGTGCTTGTTGTATAACCAAATAGCGATGCGAATATAACGCGATATACTAACTCCTTTACGTTTTTGTATTGCTTTTCATGCAGCAGCGAAATGAGAAAGGGATGCTGCCAAAGTAGCAACAGATTCTCGAGGCGAGGAAGGAGCAGTGCGGTAAAAGGGTAAACTCCACTATAGCAGCAGGCGGAGGCAGCCCGCGAGGGAGTATGGAACGGCGATGGCAGGAGCAAGCTGTGCGAGGTGAAGGAAGTAGTTCGGGCTGCGTGGAGAGGGTAACGCGTGTGGATGGGGAAGACCATTACAAGGCCGCGCTGGATGAAGGAGAGTGGAGGATGAGGGAGGGAGCGGGCCCGAGGATGCAGCGGAGTGTGCATCCTTGTAGTAAGAATTGATAAGAGGAAAGAGTGTGCAGGAGTATGCACCAGCGTGGAGGCAGGGAGGGTGGAGTTGGCAGCGAAGACCGTAGGATGGATTCATAGTAATGAAGGGAGCTAGGGAAGGCTGCGAGGAAGATAGAGACTGCCGGAGAGGGAGAAAGAAGGTGTCAGCTAGCTGCGTGGCAGTGAGGGGGGAGCTATGGAGGGAGGCAAGGCCTTAGGGCAAGCAAAGGTAGTGAGGGCAGGTACTAGAGTTTAGGTTGCTAGGGAAGAGTGCGGAGGCTAGTGCTGCGAGATAGAAGGGAGCTTCGAGAAAGACTTATGAAGGTAGAATCAAGAGGTTAGGAAGGGGAAAGAGGTTGGAAATGATGATACTAAAACCTAGGCCCTAAACTAACCTAGATTAACTCAAAACTAACCCTAAACCAACTTTAAATGAGATCAAAACTAACTCCTATACTATTCTAACTTCCAACCTTAGATTAGGTTTGTGAGAGAAAGTAGTGTGAGGATCTAGGGAAACCCTAGGGCAAGCTCTACCCAACCTAGGGCTTTCTAGAAGGATGGCTAACCTAATGAAGAAGTGTCCTAGGTTAAGCTACTACCCTAGAAAACCTAAGGAGAAACCCTAGGGCACTCTCATTGGAAGACGTGCCGCCGTTGGCACTCTCATTGGTGACAAGAAGAAAAGGTAATGCCCGAAAAAGTGCAGCTCTAAGGCTACCACTAAGACTTGGACACGCAAATCCACCAACATCCAACAAAAAGGTAAGAAGCCTGACCTCCTTGTGCTTGTGTTCATCTAACAAATCGAAGCCTCACCAAAAGCAGAGATTCACCAAATAATTACCAGAAAAATAACTTGCATTAACCATAAAACTTCTTTAAGAGGAGTGCATCCATCTAGAGAAACCCTAAGAAGGGTAAAACAAGTGCATAGTGATTTATCCCACAAGTTTTAATTTGCAAATGAAAGGGAGGAGATATATTTATATGATCTCACACTCACTTTTACAAATAAAATCGAGGGCGACATGCCTTAAAACAAGTAAATTTGTAATTATTAAATGTCAACTTAAAATTAAAACAAAATAATAATAAAATACTGCCTAAGGTAGGCTTAAGGTAGGCTACCTAGGGTATTTGCATCCCTAAGTGCCCAAACATGCTTAAATAAGTGAATCACTCTGAACGAAAGGCTAGAGTGAGGTGGAGGGAGGGCATTATGCCTCATCTAACCCCTCGAATGTTGTAAAATCCCTCAACGTCCTCCTCAAAGCACAAAAACGACTTGGCATGGAGGATGTCTTCCTCTGAGGAAAGAATGCCAGGGAGAGCAAGGACCCATTGACTAAAGGGCCAGGAGGGTGTACAAAGTGGCTGCGAGTGTCTCGTAGCTAAGCCACATGCTACCATAGCACGCAAGCAGAAAATGGAGCCATAAGACCTAGTGGTCAACCTTTAGGGGCCCCGGACACCAACCTTGAGGTTAAAAACCTTTTTAAAGGGCAGTCGGTAGTGCCATTAAGCCATAGTACCCTTAAAGGTGGACCAAAGGATCCATTCATGACCATTAGTGCTAAATAAAACCCCTCCTGGTCTGTAGAGCCCCCAACTGGGTCTCTTTTAAACTTTTATTTACAGTCTGAAAATTCACTATATATATATATATACAGTTTGAAATCTATGATTCTGTTTGTTCTACTTCTTACAATTTACTGTTAACTATGCAGGTAGCAAGGATGATCGCAGCATATAAACTTTTCAAAATTAATAAACAGAATTTGCCATATAAACTTTTAAAATTTAATAAACAGAATTGCCCATAATACTGCTGGAAAATACCTGTAGGTAGCTAGTAGATCCACCTTTGTTGCTGTCCTTGCTTGTCGTTTTTCCTTGCTTTTCCCTGCAGCCAAAAGTCCTTCCCAAGTTCTGAAACTCAACCAGCCCAAACCAGTTGTGCCACCCTGCCAACTGGCGAGGTCTCGCCGACCACCCAGCTCCAAAGGTACCCCTTTGGACCCCCGAGCCCAAACCGAGTACAAGCCTAAGCTGTTGTATCCCTTCAAAATCTCCAACAAAAACCCTTCCTTGCAGCCCTCTTCTCCCAAAACTTCTCAAAAACTAAGGTAAGAAAAATG